>MU218728.1:153637-199307 GCA_018584345.1 Thuja plicata | reverse complement strand
GGATTGTGACAGTCAAGAAGCATCCACCTTGTACATTATGTTTGTTTCTGTATTTGTGTTAGATGAGAAGCTAGTCAAGTTTGCAAACAAGTCCTAGGCGAGCCTATGGTCCGGCTAGAGAGACTTGCAGAAGAGATAGAGAAATCAGAAAGTGCATGACTGTAATGAATTCAGTCATGAAGAGTGAGATATAGTGAGGAGTAATACATTTCGGTGGGTAGGGAACCTAGGAGAGAGGGAATAGAAAAAGTCCTTCTGGTTAGGGTCTGAGAGTAGCCCTAAGAGACTCAAAGGTGAGTCTAGAGAGTCCTGAATTAAATAGGATTCCAGGTGAGATTCCTAGAAGAGAGTAGGAATTTCAGAGAGTTGGGTGACCTCCCCATCATGTTCCTTCAGAAGTATATTCTCCACTTTTTTCTCTTCTACATCCTTTTCCAACTCAGCATTGGACACCATTTTGAATGAATCTACAGACTCTTCTGAAGATAACACCCAAACAACACAAGCCGAATCTTTAGGCTCTGATACCAATCTGATCTAGAACGGGATCCTTCTGATAGTTATCCTAACTCTTCTCTAAGGTCCCTCTCCTAGACCTCCTCGGGTACTCTCAACCCTAATCTGAGGTAAGTCACTAAGAAATTCACCATTTTCTCAAGACCCAGTTCCCATCAACAAGTTATTCTTCCATACTTGCAAAACCTACAAGGGTAGATTCACTCTAGCTAAGCCAACTCATTTGCCAATGCACTAACATCTTTCTTGCTTTCTTCCCTAGCCAGACTATTTCCAAGCTCACCTAGGGTAAGAGCTCAAAAATCATGACTAACACTTATCCTACCAAAAATAAAAGTATGTATAGGGGCTCCTCTCAAATTCCATCTAGGCACATGTTTCTCACCATGGATTCAAGAACCTCGAGGATCCATTCAATATTTACAACCCAAAATAGACCAGGAACTTACAACTTGCGAAAACAAGAACAAAAGATTAACCTACTTGCACACTGAGTAAACAACAATACTTCAAAAAAACTAAACACACAACCTGCAAATTTTCATTAACTCAAAATAAAAACAACCATACATCCAACTCTCAAACCTCTCAAAATTCTTTTCCAACCTCTCCTTGAAATGAGGGCTTGGGAGATCTAAAATAATCTTCCCATTATTAGAACAGACTTAAGTGCCCACTCCAATCGAAAGAATCTTTTCAAGAACCGTCACAACTTAACATACTGTCCACTAAAGACAAAATCCACTTTTCCCGAGCCATTGTAACTAAATGTGCTGAGCAACATCATCAGTACATTTTGAGCATCAGTACATGTTGAGAAACAGCAGTACATGCCGAGCATCAATACATTTTGAGAAATAGTAGTACATGTCGAGCATTAGTACATGTCGAGAAACAACAGTTCATGCCAACCAATAGCACTACATCCCGAGCAACTTATCTAAGGTTCCTAATGCCTTGGTTGGATTTCTAGAGGCTTACAACCTAACTTTGCAACACACAATTAAACTAAAAACATGCATCTAAGCAACTAGGGTGTCTATTCACCAATTTGACCCATTTTTCACTCGGTCATTACAAGAGTGAATGAACAAACACCTTACAAAAAAACTTAAACAAATCCAAAATGTGCCTAAGGTCCTTTAACCCTAAGTTTTCTAGGTGCTCCTGCACCATGAAACTAGTTTTTGTATTACTTTGAATTCTACTTTTTTTTCTTTCCTTTACTCAAAACTGATTCTTCATTATGAAGAACTTTGTGTTTAACTTGTTGATTAATCCTCACATTTGTGTTGTTCAAATAAGTGTTTGTAATATACCTTGTGATGATCTATTTCAAATTTGTATGGAGATTCTTTTGAATTTTAATTTAAGTATCAAACATTTATTGGATCAACTTTGTATTAGGCTTATATGAATATCTTAGGATCTCTCTCATTAGTGCTTTGTTAATAATTTTATGCATTAATGTACAACCAAAGCTACCATGTTTACATGATCTGGCCATGCTCTATTAGGTAGTATAGAAAATCTATCCAAAGTAATAATGACATGGAACAATATTTGTACTTCTTTAGTCCAATAACCCTAAGCAACAAGATGATACAAATTAAAGTATAAATTAATATTATATTTTTCAACTAAAATGAGAATACTAAACAAGAATATGATTTTTTGTGTGTATTAACAAGGAAACCCTTTGTGTATATACTATGTTGGTTTTTTCAATCCATAAGAATATCCACAATTAAATGGTGATATATTTCTCATAATATGTGTAATGGTCTATATTAGGGCTTACTTTGTTGTATCCTTAAAATAGATAATAAAATTACTGGAGAGTCATTCTATATGTGTCTTGGCTTCTAACCTATGTTTCCTCTTGACATATATTATCATGCATCGTCCACATAATATTCACATATACAAGTACAACATTTTTTCAAGGCACAAATTTTTCTTCAACACATCCAACATGTTCACTAATAGGTTCAACACTTACTTACACACCCATAGAGATGTAGATAAAACCACAATGCTCACAATAGGGATCACACTTTTTAGGTTAGTGAATTATTTTAGTTTCATCAAGCCAAAAATAACTCTTCAAGGGTTCACATTAGAAGATACAACCTCTATGTTATGATCCTTGCACTATTCTTTGCACAATTGCTGAAAATTTCTTCATTATTGAACTTATGTAATACATATAGGAATTTAGTCAATATTTTCAATGAAACTCCTTAAGCCATATTTCCCCACTCGTAGACATCATGACTACCCAGCATATTATGAAGTTAGGATTGAATAAATTACAACTAGAAAGAAGGGATGAACTCATTGACACTAATCATTAATTATATTCATGATAACATGTGTTTTTACTCTCAAATTTTGGAAAAATGAGGAGTGATTAATTAAAAAAATTTCTCTAAGGCAAGGTGAGCACCCCTAAAAAGCTTTTTGAAGAGGCCTAGTTGGAGTGCAAGTAAAAAGAGACCTGGTGATTGTTATGTGAAACCACTTGGGGAACATGTGCACCACCTATCATGGAGTAAATATAGTGGGTTACAGCTTTCAGATGTCAAATTTGATATGTTTTGAAGATAGCCATTTGGAGGTGTTTACCTAAATCTGCGTTTTGCACATTTCTTGATTTTATCAAATGAACTAATTTGCAGGCTTGTATTTTTGGCCGGATTAAGATTCATGACACAAGGATTATTCTGAGGTGTTTTAGGCATAAGAGAGAATCTCCATTTCCATTTTCAGATCCCTGTGAGTGCAAATGATAATTTTTCCAAAGCATTTTTGTTTGCAAATTATTCTGGTTCGCTGAGTGTAATTTGCAAAATTATTGAATTCCCTACTTTGAGGTTCCACAATTTGTACTCGGTTGAATATCATGGAGAATTGAATGCTCCCCTATATTGTAATCATGAAAAATTTTCCCCATAAATATTTTTAGACCTGTGCAAATCCATCTAATCGGTTTGCTCAATGAATTCCAAATCAGATTTATGTAGGGTCACTGGGTTTGAATTCAGAAAGTTGGTAAAAGGCTGACTTGGGAGAGCAGTGTTGGATGACTTGTTAACTATCAGAGAAAACTAATTACAACCTTGTTTTATCTATGTGAAAATGAATCTATATCCAAGGTTTCAAACCATAAGGGTCTCATTTGATAGGTTTGTGAAGTCAAATCTAAAGGCGTTTTATGTAGATTGACAGTGGTGGATAGTTGATTTCATAGGACAAGTACTTTCAGAGGGTTGTAAGATTGTATCAAATGGTTCTTTTGGGATGTCGAATGTGGATATATACTCTCTCTATGTAAATGTACTCCCACATGCAGTGACAAGGCCTCAAGACATAATTTCCTATTTTTAGAAGGTCTAATCCAAATACAACTTATTCAGTTTTCAATTCTCAGTTGTATAACAATAACGAAGTGGTCAAATTTCAACATAAGTATCTCTCAGAGCTGAAGGTATTTTTCAAATCCGTTTGGCACTTGTATTCACATGTTGGAAGTGAGTACATATTCTGGATGGCATGTTTCTAGGAGATTGTCTGGTCAGTTTTTAAGGCTAGTTGCTATTTATGAGATCAATTTGCAGAGACAAATTGAAACAAGCAAATTTTAGAGATTAAATTATCTTATCTCCTGTATTGTCAAGGAAAGCCTTTTTTCAAGATGAATGTTTATATGCTATCCTATATGCTCGCCAAGTGTCATGATCCAGTTGTGTGTTTTGGTTAGTTTTTAAAGGCAGTCTCGGAAGCTATTTACTCAATCCGGACACTTATCAAGATGGACTAAATTTTAACTTTCAATAGTGGCATGTTGACTCTTCCATGGTCGCGGGACACATAAAATAGATGTGAAGATATTTTAGCAACTTTCAAGCTAATGCATATTGGTTGGTGCAAAGACAAATTCTACAACCTTTTAAAAATTTCAAGCTAATGCATATTGTAGAGTGTTGCGCGTGGTCAGAGGGATGAAGGTGTGTTAAAAGCTTCCAAACAAAGGTGACTAGAAGATTAACAAAGCATGCACAATATTCTGCAGAGGTAGTGCATGAAACTAATAGACTGCACATTGTTTATTAAAATGCATGGTGGATATTGAAGGTAGTGTTTTTAAACTTTCATACAAATGCAAGTGACAAGTGTAATGCCAATTCCCACAACATTTGCTAGCAATCCTCCCTTTCCCATGCTATGAGAAGAGGGGCTTTCAAAAAAAATTCCAACAGGTGCGATTGGCAGGTGTTTTAAATTTGTTGTAAGTAAAACTTTCAAGAAGTTGCAATTGGCAGTCTTAATGCCATATTGCCACAAACTTTCAAGTGCATGAGGTGAGAGGAGAAGCCTGCGTAAGGGAGTTTGTGAGGAGAGCTATGCATGCTCTCAAGGTTGCACCAAATTCTTTGGCAAATATATAAGGTTGGAGGATTGTGCGTGGGTATCAATAGAAGGTTGTGCATGACTTAAGAGAGTTACACATGATGAAGTGAAATGAGGATGTGCATGGGTTTGCAAAGAGATTGTCGAGGTTAGGAAAGATAAAGATCTGTGAAGGTTGTAAGAAAGACATTAAAAACTCTAAGAAAATGCCTTGGTAGACATAAACCAAAGGCTACGCATAGTATGGAAATAAAAGACCTGTGCATGGGTTTTAAAAGGGGAGCAACATATTTTTTTATTTGTTTTAAGAAACTTCCATGAAAAGTGTCATTTGGGAAATGTAAATGCTCTCTATGGTTGTGCATTGTGATGTAGAAGATGTTGCCTTAGAGAAAGAAGGGCTTAAAAGGTTTTCAGCGAAATACAAATATCCCACATTGATTGGAAATGGGGTGGGCCAGTTTCTTATAGGGTAAAGAGCACACATAGCATTGTGAAGAAAGAGCTAGAAGCTCTTGGAGACTGCGAGCGCTTGGGGAAATGTTGGTGGCAACTACATTTTGGTGTAGATCTGTGTGTTTTTTTAAAAACCTTCAAAACCAATATCCCACATGCACCAGGAAATGAAATATCTAGTGTTTCTATAGTAAAGTGTCGCCATAGTGATATGACTGTGTGCTGACCAATGGAAGCCAAATTTTGGATGCACAGGAGTAGAAAATATTTAAAAATATACAAGGGATTAATCCCACATTGGTATATGAAGAAGAGTAGGAGGCTCTAGGTAACGCGCTCAGGCGGAGCTTCTTGGGTGACTGTGCCTGGCCCGTGGATGACCTTGGCTGAAAAAAAACCAGTTTTGGTGGGGCCCGTGAAGATGACATGGTAGGTGACATTGCAGAGGAAGCAGCAGATTATGCACACATCCCAAGGTGCAGGAGATTGATGGTAGGCGTAATGCCTTAGCTGAAAGATGATCAAGATCATCTCATTGAGATATCGCACCTGTGCAACACGTGACGGGGCCGACAGTAGGGAAGACCTAGGTGGCGATGATGTGGTGGGCACACAGGAAGGGCATCTAAGATGGGCATAGATCCCAAGGTAGAAGAATCAATGGCTGGCACAATGCCTTGAAGGGAAGATGATCAATATCATCTCATTGAGGGATCGCGCCTAGCCGACAGGTGGTGGGCCCAACCAAAAGAAGATGATGCATGCGCCCAGGTGGACTTGTGAACCAATTAGATGTTGATGCGTGGTGCAATCTAGTCGCTTCTATGCAAAAAATAAGGAATCAAGTTTGTTAAATAAAATAATTGTAGATCAAAGATAGTTACACAGGAGAAATAAAATCAAATTTTAGTGAGGGAAAAAAAGAAGATATTTGCAGAGAGGTTATGAAGGGAGGATAGGTGTTGAATTCAGGAGCAATCTGATGGTTTTTCCTTCTATATATTCTTTTTTCTTCACTGTACAAAGGTTCCAAATTTGGTCTCCACAGAGAGTTTCAGATTGCTTGGCTCCAGGAGGTTCCAGTTTGTTTGGTTCCTTTAGGGATATAGTCTTTTTACTGTATTAGAGGTGTGTTAATATGAAATAGAAGATCTCAAATCTTTTACATATTGTTGAATAGGTGTATTTTGAAAAAAAATGTATACATGAATGTGATTCTTCAGACTTAATATGAGGGTTCCAGATTCAAATCTCTCCTTGGTGTAATTCTTGTGAATTCTAAATTTTCTGATTCTCTGCATAGAGTTTATCTATGTATACACCATTAGTCTTCAGTTTTGATCTAGGATCAGATTAAATGATGGTTTGGATGTGATGTAAGTTCATTTGATTGTCTACAGAAGGATCTTATAAGCAGTATTGGTCTGGAGTGATTTTGTTTATGGCTTGGAATCTTTGACAGAAGTTAATTCCTATATATTTTGTTTGCTTTGAGGTATTGCCTAATGGATAAGGCACTGATTAGGGATTAGTATTTTCATAGTGATACATATCTAGTGGGTTTTTGGATATATTCTGAAACTTAAATGTAAACTCTGATACATCCTATGTTTTATGTGTTTGTTGTGGTGTACCAATCTCATGCTCCACTTCATGGTCAATGTTCAATGGGTAATCAACCAGTTACCTAGTATCTCCCAGTCATGTTGAGCCTATGTGAGATCGTTGCTTGATTAATGCCAAACAGAATATTGAAGGTGTTAAAGGGTGTCCCCCCTTGGTTTTGGAGAACCCAAAGCGTAGAAGGATGGATCCGCATCCTTGTTAGTTGGTCCTTTTCATTCTTTGTTAAATACTTGGAGTTGGCTGCTCTTAAAGATCTGTTGCAAAGTGAAAAGGTTGTTGTTCAGTATTTTCAACATAAAAAATACCAACAACATGCATAAAATATTTACCTCATCAATATTAATCAATATGTAGATCAAGCTAAATGGTATCGTATTCAAAAAATACAAACAATATTTTCTCAAATTATCGCCAAGACAATAGTGACCTTTAATCATCAAGGGGTGAATAACCTAAGGAAAACCTTGGATGTCCTCTTCTACAAAGTCATTAGTACACTTAACAGCTCTCAATTTCATACATGATAAGCTTCACACAAAGCCATAAAATACTACTTATATGCTTAATGTTATACTAAATTGAGATACACATGTTAGGAACATGATAAGCCTCATACAAAGCCATAAAATACTACTTATATGCTTGATGTGATACTAAACTTAGTTACACATGTTAGTGCCTAGCCAGGTCCTATATGGGTGACACATGAAACATCAATCAACAGATAATATACATCAATAAATAGATGTTATAATTCTATATTAATGCATCACCTAGAAGCGTCGATGCCACAAAACATGGTCATATAAAAGACATTGTGTGTGTTGACACATGCGAGCATCTACTTCACATGTGACAATAATATAACTATGACCATATAAATTTAATATTTATCGTTATCTCGTCGAAATAGGAAATGTGTAATATGAATCCAACACTTGTTAGCATCTAGATGGAAAATAGATGAAAAATTACTTGTAGATACATTCTTTATACTTTTTGTAGAGTGGCAGTAGCATAATAGATTCTCATAATACCTCTCTATGAATTTCCAATGTTCAATTTTGATAGAACTAGCATATCTACTAGAAACCCTTCATATTTTAATATATTTTATTTTATGAATATATATGATCATTTTTGGATTATTGGCCAATATATAAAATCTTTTCCTAGTCTACCTTGGATCAAAATAAATTAATTGATAGATCATCCTGATATTTTACTCATGCAATAATAAAAGATCTCTAATGTGTATTTATGTCACATTTTCCACCATGCAGTGAAATATATGGTACAAAAAACCCCATAGGGAGGTGTTGTGTGTAACAATATCATATGATAATGGTGCGTGTCTAGCATCCTTGTTATTTTTATTTTGTAAAGTCTCACATCAAATATTTTTTCTACTTAATTTATCTTTCCATGAGTGTATCTAGGTTTAATGAATAAAGGGTAAAAAGAGAAGATTAAGGGCCACTATGATATTTGTAGGTATTTTATGGTGCTATGGGGAAGGTATTTTATGGTAGTATGGGGAATAAAAATTCTAATGAGTGAGGAGAGAGACATGAAGAATGACATAGAAAGGATAATATGCATGTGCATGTATGGATTTATAAAGTGACATGTATGTATCTTAGAGACGTGAGTAGAGGAAGAAGGAATAACTTAAGAGAGATGAGTGGTGGATATAGTAGGGGTGGTATTTTATGAAAGACGAGTAGACCTGAATAATATATCATATAAGATCTCGGTATCCTAGTGTTATAACAATACTAGGTTGGTCAAACTATTTATTACATAGTCTTATGAGAAAAAAAATATGCATACAAGCTTATGAAATAACCATAATAAAGAAATGAAAGACATACCACAAGATTGTATAAGATATATCCTGGGAAACACCCATCCTCCAAAAGAATCTACATTCAATGTGTTATTTAGCAATGTTTAATACACTTATAGCTTCATGTATACTCTTAAAATAACAATCTCCCCCAATGAATCCTCCAAGTATCCAAGCATAATGGGTAACTAAGAAATCACATGTTTCATTCCATGCTTCACACATGCACTCTACGATTGAGCCCAATACAAATGGAAACCAACCAACCAACATTAATCACTGAACATGTGTTTTCTTTATATATTCAAGCTCACATACAACAACTAAGTGGCATTGGAAAAATGAAGTGTCTCAAAACCACGAGTTCACAAAATCAATGACCCTGACATTTTCTTTTTGATACTAAATTTTCTCAATATTATATATTTTTTCAATATAAAACTCACACATAAAATATCTAAGCAATGTCGTATACAATTTTACAAGTGGACTTACATTTATAATTAATGTGACTAAACACATCTTCTAAAGATGTATTAAAAATTATTAATTTCACAAAACTAAAATAATTATTTATTATGAAAGATACGTAACACCCTTTTCCTAACACCTAAGAGGGGTATAGTGGGATAGAAGTCCATGGAGAGGGGTGGAGATAGAGAAAGGATGGACACTAGGTGGTTGGACTAGTGGAAGGAGGTACAAAAATATGGTTGAACTATGTATCTGGGGTCATAATGATAGTAGAAGAGGGAGAAGTATTTACATCCAGTAGTACAATAATTGAAGCGATCTTAACCCCTATATATTACAAGACATCTATCACTACTGACTTGATAAACATGTTTGAATATTATCCACTAATTATGTATATTTTTTCACATGAGACAAACTGACAAGTTCGATAGTAGATTCTTTTTGCTCAAAATTATCATCGTGATCATAATAATCTCAATTATTCTCAAATTAACATTAGAATAGATTTATAACAAAGGATGACGAAATGGAAAAGGAACAGAGCACTAAGTTTAACTTGGGGTAATGAAACAAGGGAAGAGGAAAATAAGGAGGCTAACACAAATAATATGGGGGAAGATCAAATTCCAATGGTGAATACGGAGGAGAACCTGCAGAAGGAAATCAACTAGAGTGTGGAGGATATTGTGAATAGCCTGGAAAAAGATACTGAGACCAATGATGCTACTAATGTGGATACTGGTAAGGATTTTAGTGGGGTGGATGATATTACTAAAAATAAGAACTGTTTGCTAGACTTCACCTGTACTTTGGGTAAAATGTTGGATAAAATTGTTAATATTAAAAAGAAAATGCAGATTATGAGAGCCGAGGTTAACCTCATCATGAAAATCAGTGTTGGAGATAAACCGGGTGTGGTTTGCCTCGATGAGATGAAAGATGTGGTGGGTAGAAATGATGCCTTTGTGGAAATGGTGGCTAAAGCCTGTGAAATGGAAAAAATGATTGAAGGAGAAAGAAGACATGGCAGTGGAAGGGGATTTGGATGGTAAACTTCACTTGTTGCATAACATAGTGGACACACTAGAAGATACCATGCGTAAGATAGGGGAGAAAAGCCTAGTTAGCCTTCAAGTTAATATTGAGCATGCAAAGACCCTGGAGAAGATGGAACAAAAAAAGGGTGACAAAAATGGGAAAGAGCATAAGGATACTATGGGACCGGGCAAATGCACTCAAGAAAGCACCAGAAAGTTGGCATCCAAGGACGATAAGGATCTGGAAGAGATCAAGAGCCCTGCTGATCAGATGTAGCTTATGGTGATCCAAGCGCAAGATTTAATGAAGACTATTTAGCTGTCATGTCCCGTGTCCTTTCTTTTTGTTGTCCCTGTTTGTCTCTTTTTGTGTTTTTTGGTGTTTTGTCTGTTGTTAGGCAAGTTGGCTCATTGTTGTTCGGGCTTTATTTCATAGGTGCTATGGCACAGTTTATGCTGAACTTTACTTGAATATTCTTTCAAACTCTTTGTTAGAGGTTTTGGCTCCTTGTAAAACCTATTTTTACATAATCAGAACATTAGAATTATAGATTTGAATTTTTATAGAGGGGATGACCATATTTGTGTTTAGGTGAGCAATTCTTATAGGAAGAATAAGGTCATGCATAGCTTGTATCATAACAATATATTATGAAAGATAAAAAGATGAGACACAATAGAATATTTTTAGATGTTAAAATCAAGAATAAAATTATGTATATGATCTAAATATGTTGCCTTGATGAGGTATTAAAAGGTAGGTAGGCGGGCAAGAATGAAGCTCAAAAGGTAATGAACAAAGCTTATAAAGGGAGATGTAACAATGACATTGGAATAGATAGGAACACAAATCCTTGGAGCATCTAAATTTTTTTGATACAATTAGAAATACAAATCTAAGACCATAAAAAGAGTAAAGTAGCACAAACTTCTTATCTAATTCATTGGATACTTTCTAGTTTGTTGATTTTTATGGAATGGTAGTATTTAAAAATACCTCAGGGAGATTTGTAGATACTAAATCTCTCTTAGGTCAGACACCCTAATTAGATTGAATTTATGATCATGGAAAATTGATAAATAATATACAATCAACAAGTGATCTAGATGTTGATTATGACGGAACATTTCAGCTTTGTAGTACTCAAAGGAAAAGTGTTCCTATAAATGCCCCTTGTATGCTATAGGATTTTGAATGGTTCTAAAATGACCAAAATTAATAATAAAACTAATGTTTTTAAATACCAATTCATAAATTATATACGAGTATACTAATAATGACTATGAAGAAAAGACACAAGTCACTCATTTGAATTTTAACTCAAATACTTGGCATATGAGAGAGCAATCCTACATATTGCATAAATGACCCTAGACAAAAGGATGTTGTCTTTAGGGACCATTGCTGAGTGTATGACAATCTGGGCCAATAAATGATGGGATTACATAACAAAAAATGTAAATATAATAGATATAAGAATAAATGTAAAAGAAGATGTGAACATCTAATAAATATAATTAGATAGAAATTGAGAAAATAACTAAAATTACTGCAAAAGTCTGCTACATATCACTATATAATTATATTAAAACATACTCTCATAATAAATCTAAATTAAAATTAAAATTATCATGAATAAACTAATTTCTCTGTTATCATTTTATAAAAATAGAGAAATTAGTTAATTATAAATAAACATTCTTATAAATATTTTGAAGGAAAGCTTAACTACATAAGTATTTACTAATATTGGTTAATATAAAAAAAGCTTAAATTAAGAAAGTGTTGAGATTTATTTGAAAACAGAATGACTAATTTGAATGAATCCTCATTTAATAAAAATAACATAACTACCAACAAAGTAAGATGGTCAGATCTGGAAAAAAAGATAGTCAACATTCTATGTTCAACCTTTGGGTGATGCACAACTTGACCACTTCCTTTTGCCTGATGCAGAAAAAATTAGTACTGGAAAATATATGAGGGAGAACACAACTATAAAGAATTGTTTAAGTTCCCAAATGACGACTAGAGCCATGTGCTTCACCAGTTTGGTTGTGACATTAAATCTCCTGCTCTTGCATAGTTTTCTTTGATTTTTCTCTGCTTATAGTTGATACTGGTAAGGATTTTAGTGGGGTGGATGATATTACTAAAAATAAGAACTGTTTGCTGGACTTCACCTGTACTCTGGGTAAAATGTTGGATGAAATTGTTAATATTAAAAAATAAAATATAGACTATGAGAGGCGAGGTTAACCTCATCACAAAAATTAGTGTTAGGGATAAACCAGTTGTAGTTTGCCTCGATGAGATGAAAGATGTGGTGGGCGGAAATGAAGGCTTTATGGAAATGGTGGCTAAAGCCTGTGAAATGGAAAAAGGATTGAAGGAGAAAGAAGACAGGGCGGTGGAAGGGGATTTGGATGGTAAACTTCACCTGTTGCATAAAAGAGTGGACAAACTGGAAGATACCATGCTTAAGATAGGGGAGAAAATCCTGGTTAGCCTTCAGGTTAATACTGAGCATGCAAAGATCCTGGAGAAGATGGAACACAAAAAGGGTAACAAAGATGGGAAATAGTAGAAGGATATTATGGGACCAGGAAAACGCACTCGAGCAAGCACCAGGAAGTTGGCATCCAAGGATGATAAGGAGCTAGAAGAGATCAAGAGCCTTGCTGATCAGGTGTAGCTTATGGTGATCTAGGTGCAAGATTTAATGAAGACTATTTAGCTATCATGTTCTGTGTCCTTTGTTTTTGTTGTCCCTGTCTGTCTCTTTTTGTGTTTTTTGGTGTTTTGTCGGTTGTTAGGCTGGTTGCCTCATTGTTGTTGGGGCTTTATTTCATAGGTGCTATGGCACAGTTTATGCTAAACTTTACTGTAATATTCTTTTAAACTATTTGTTAGAGATTTTGGGTCCATGTAAAACCTGTTTTTACGTAATCAGAACATTAGAATAGATTTTAATTTTGATAGAGGGGATGACCATATTTGTGTTTAGGTGAGCAATTCTTATAGGAAGATTAAGGTCATGCATAGCTTGTATCATAACAATATATTATGAAAGATAAAAAGATGAGACACAATAGAATATTCTTAGATGTTAAAATCAAGAATACAATTATGTATTTGATCTAAATATGTTTCCTTGATGAGGTATTAAAAGGTAGGTAGGCGGGCAATAATGAAGCTCACAAGGTAAGGAACAAAGATTATAAAGGGAGATGTAACAATGACATTGGAATAGATAGGAACACAAGTCCTTGGAGCATCTAAAAAATGTTGATACAATTAGAAATACAAATCTGAGACCATAAAAAGAGTAAAAGTAACACAAAGTTCTTATCTAATTCATTGGATACTTTCTAGCGTGTTGATTTTTAAGGAATGGTAGTATTTAAAAATACCTTAGGGAGATTTGTAGATACTAAAGCTCTCTTAGGTCAGACACCCTAATTAGATTGAATTTATGATCATGGAAAATGGATAAATAATAGACAATCATACAAGTGATCTAGATGTTGATTATGACAGAATATTTCAGCTTTGTAGTACTCAAAGGAAAAGTGTTCCTATAAATGCCCCTTGTATGCTATAGGATTTTGAGTGGTTCTAAAATGACCAAACTTAATAATAAAACTAATGTTTATAAATGCCAATTCATAAATTATATACGAGTATGCTAATAATGACTATGAAGAAAAGACACAAGTCACTCATTTGAATTTTGACTCAAATACTTGGCATATGAGAGAGCAATCCTACATATTGTATAAATGACCCTAGACAAAAGGATGTTGTCTTTAGGGACCATTGCTGAGTGTATGACAATCTGGGCCAATAAATGATGGGATTACATAACAAAAAATGTAAATATAATAGCTATAAGAATAAGTGTAAAAGAATATATGAACGTCTAATAAATATAAATAGATAGAAATTGAGAAAAGAACTAAAATTACTGCAAAAGTCTGCTACATATCACTATATAATTATATTAAAACATACTCCCAAAATAAATCTAAATTAAAATTAAAATTATCATGAATAAACTAATTTCTCTATTATCATTTTATAAAAATAGAGAAATTAGTTAATTATAAATAAGCATTCTTATAAATATTTTGAAGTTAAGCTTAACTACATAAGTATTTATTAATATTGGTTAATATAAAAAAAAGAAGCTTAAATTAAGAAAGTGTTGAGATTTATATGAAAACAGAATGACTAATTTGAATGAATCCTCATTTAATAAAACTAACATAACTACCAACAAAGTAAGATGGTCAGATCTGGAAAAAAAGATAGTCAACATTCTATGTTCAACCTTTGCCAGGTGATGCACAACTCGACCACTTCCTTTTGCCTGATGCAGAAAAAATTAGTACTGGAAAATATATGAGGGAGAACACAACTATAAAGAATTGTTTAAGTTCCCAAATGACGACTAGAGCCATGTGCTTCATCAGTTTGGTTGTGACATTAAATCTCCTACTCTTGCATAGTTTTCTTTGATTTTTCTCTGCTTATCATCAATGAGGGGGTTTTATGTTAAAATTCTTAATACCCTTGCTAGTTGAGTGGACTCTGGTTCCAATGTGATAATAGTAGTAGATTATACTATGTTGTTAGTTATAGTTGATAATCTAAAGACTTTAATAGTTTAGAGCATGTTTTTAAATATGGTTTATATGTGATAATAGTAGTAAATTATAGTATGTTGTTAGTTATAGTTGATAATCTAAAGACTTTAGTAGTTTAGAGTATGCTTTTAAATATGATTTATAATCTCTTATTAAACTATCATAATTTTTGATGTCGACATATTGTTAGTGTAACGTTAGTTCTATATTTATTAATTTTTATGTCTTGAAACTGTAATTGTTAAACGATAACATCCTTGTTTTGACGTTGTTTAATATAAAAACATAACTATCTACCAACAAATTTAAAAAAATAAACAAATTATCCTCTGACCTCATAGATATAAACAAATCAAGCTAATTTATGGTACACGATGATTTTCTTGATTTTGATGTGTTTGCCACATGTATGGATTTAGTTGGGCTTTACAAAGTTTAAAGAAGATGATTCGTGGCAGTAGATAGATAGAAAGGTGTACGCGACCGATTCCTTGCAAGCTCGTCCAATTTATGATGGGCTCGTGACGCGTTGAAACAAATGACAGGGCGATCACATGCAGAGGAATCTTAGCCACTTCTCTCACATCAACATCCACGTGGACTGCGACCCCACTCTTCTGGGTTTTGTCCAATGACAAGCTGGCCACTCACATTTCTTTGTTGGATTGTCACGTCATATCACATTCGCTGCTCTACCCAATCTCTTGCATTTGCTCCTTTTTCTTCCAACAAAAGCATCACTTTATCTCACCTCATATTAAATTACATATTCTTAAACTATTTAAATGAAATATGTTCATTAAAAAGGGACACTTGTGAAAAATGTTCATTAAAAAGGGACAATTATATGTTATAAAGATTCATTAACAAAATATGGTATATTGTTTGATCAAAGGTTTATCTTTTTTGAAGTTTTTTACGACATAATATGTTGATGTGGTACTATATGTGATGATGAAATTTCTATATCGTAAGTAGTGGGCTTGCTATATAGAATATTAAGAATTGGAGTCATTCAAAATAATTACATATAATTTTGGAAGCTAAATAGTTAGAACACACCACTAATGAATCTTTTCCTTTAAATAATTTTATCTTCGTAGAGTGTTTTTACTTATTTATGTTAACGCATTTTAGAGGGAACTAATGAGAATCTTTCTTTTGTTGACCTTAAGCAATCTTGTTTCCTATGTTGTATATGTGAATTTTTTGGGCGGCCTTTTATGACAAGTGACAAAAACATATTGATGTAGAATAAAATTTTAAAAACAGAAAACATGTTTAATACATTATTATTAAAATGGGAGCGCCCTTTGCAATTAAAGAACACAACCACTAAATCCTCTCTCAAATTATATTTTCCTCCTACAGTATCTTCTTAATTCTAAGAATCTAAAACATTTCCTTGATGTAAAATATATAAGTTAATGAAATTTTGTACATCTTCTTAATGTAAAACAAACAAATTAGTGAAATTTTGTAGTTTGTTGATTTTACAAAAATCTTATTTTTATTTCAAAATCTTTATAACCACCCAAAATTAGGATACACAACTATTGAATCCCCTCTCTCAAATAATCTTTTCTTCTATACTCTTTTAGGTTCTAAAATATTTCCTTATATTAAGTAGTTAGAATTAATATTTTTTTCCTTTTCACTGATCTTATGGGATCTTGTGTCTTTTTCCTTTGGAAATGTTCTCTCCTGATGTTTATACTATCTTTTTTATTCTAAAACATTTTAAGTAAAATAGAAAGAATTAATTAGATTTTTTTTTTCTTAATCTTAAAAGATCTCTTTTTCTTTTAGAAATGTTAGAAAAGTAATTTTATTTTTTCCATGTGCAAGACAACTATCAATCAGCGAAGGCTTATGATGTGTGAGTCTCTTGTGGGCTCATTGAGAACCATTCAACTTATGATGTCGGAGTCTCTTGTGGGCTCATTGAGAACCATTCAACTTCACCAAGAGGCCATTGACGACTGCAACTATTACTTATGTTTTCCCTCACAATTAGTATAAACTAACTTTGATTTTTTCTTATCAATCTTCGAACTCTCTTCACTCATTATATTTTTCTTCTTTAAATTGATTCAATACAAAAACACAAAGAATAATTTTTTTTTTCCTAAAATGCATCATTTCATTTTATTTCGCTAAGCAAGAAATTATTTCTTGTTTTAAATTAAAAAAAAATAGAACGTGCCCTATTAAAACTAAAGCTCAAATTTATAATTAAAATTCCCTAAAAGACGTCTATCTTTTATTTCAATATAGATAATACTTGCTTAAATAAGAAAAAGTTTGTTTTAATTTTTAATTTTATTTTTTATATTTAAATAAGAAAAAGTTGCATGGGAGTAATCAATGCCTCCCTTAGGTTAAAGACTCGAATTTCGAGGATTTAACAATTGTTTTGTTCTTCCAAGTAGAAATGGTGACGTGAGAATGGAATATTGAAGTTTTAATATCAATTTTCTTCATGCAATTATATACGATGCCTTTTTGTCTTCCTAAAGTCACTTGGAGATTATTTTTGTTTATTATTAACTAAAATGATTAAAAAACAAATATTTAGGAGAATTTGACCCACACATATAGGGTACAAGTTTCGAGACAAGGGCCCGTGGTCATAAGGGCACATTCCTAGACGACCACAAATTTAGTTAACACAACATGCTACACT
This sequence comes from Thuja plicata, assembly GCA_018584345.1. Taxonomy (NCBI): domain Eukaryota; kingdom Viridiplantae; phylum Streptophyta; class Pinopsida; order Cupressales; family Cupressaceae; genus Thuja; species Thuja plicata. Next base: position 181,597 of record MU218728.1, on the reverse strand, counting down.
TGATAATATAATTTGGGAATATATGAGTCAATGTGTAGAATACACATAATATTTAAATTCATATTATATGTGTATATTTTACTATTTTGTTTTAATATTGTTGTAATGGTGAAATTAGCATAGTCATGTTATTTCTATTTATGCTTATGTTCGTTTTTATGGAAAAAATTTAATGTAATTATATATTGATGAGTGATATATTTTTGTGTTAGGTTTATCTTATTTCTATCTATCTTCATTGTCTTTTCATTTAGACTAAACACTATACAGTATTACCTATTCATTCATACTTCATTCTATTAGCATCAATTTTCATTTATTTATTTTACTTTAAGAGGTCCTCCTTTTCTATATTGATAATTTCTATGCCTCGTGATTGATTGACATTAATCCCAAGTATCATAAGAATGATCCTTTACAACCAAAGTTTCAACTTTGAACTCAAATTTTGTGTTCCCTTTCTACAAGCTATTTTGAGTTGATGAAAACAATTGTGTGTGAGATGTTGTCTTGACACTTAAAGGTGTTTATTGTGCACTTAATTTTATAACGGTGGCTTGGTAAGAAATACTTCAATTCTAAAGAGCATTAAAGGAACCAAATGTAAACCATCATTAGATAAACCATTTACAAATATTTGTGAACATTATTTCTCTTCATCTTTTTTTATCATTTTTATTTGGTCCACCAAGGGTTTTGACCTAGGAGAAAATGTTCACATGTTGAGTCATAAGTTCGTCAATAGTGATTCTAGGCACCACCTTGATAGATCCTTATTTCCATTATGCCTTGATATAAAGTAGACATTTACATGTTCTTTTTGTTAGATTAATTATATGTGACTTAGATCTATTTAGTGCAGTAAATTAGATTCATGGTAGTCAAGATCAAACTTGAAGGTTTCAAGATTTCTTTTTATGTTATTTTCTTTGTATTTTCATAAGTTCTAAGACATTTGTTAGATCAATACATTTAATTTTTCATAGTAGTTGATTGATTAAGAACTTGACATTATTTTATCCATTATCAATCTTAGAGCTAAGTACACCTAATTTGTTCATTTGACTTTTGTATACCAATTGTAATTGTCTATCTCAATTGTATTACCTAGGTCAATTATTTAACAATTGATAGCATTTATTTTATGACATTATTTTTCCATTAGTATGCAAAGAACACTTTCGGTAAACATACATCGAAAGACAGGACAAGAGCAAACCAAAAATACAGATATCAGAGATCACCGAATATTGTTAAGTACAAAGAAAAATGACGACACAGTTTTGTGTGTAAATCAAAAATGCAAAGTGAAAAGAATAAAGAAGAATCCGACAGTGGAACTTGACGAGCAGGTTAAAGTGCAACCCGAGAGAACAATCAAACTGGAACTCGAGAGACAGTTCAAGCAAGGAACACCGAGAGACAATCTACCTGACTTCAGAGCATAACCGATCGATAGAAATTGAAAGTCAGATGAAGCCCGCAAAAAGTGGATCTGACTTCCACGTTAGATAAAATAGTCTTATTCTATTTATAGTCTTGATTTGTTTTAAAATCATTTTCTTTAGGGACAAGAAACACTAATGTAAGTGTTTTAATCAGTCTAGCTGATTTAAAACACATAAACTAAAAGATCAAGGTCAAGTTGTAAACCTATGATCTTAGAGTTAATATTGTTTTACGTGAAACTTAATTAGGTCAATCTATCTTATAAATAGATGTTGTAATCATTCATTATGTATGCAAGGATGGATGAGAGGATGAATGAAGCCTACGAGCACATCTATGGATCAGACTGAAAGTTTCAAGAACCAGAACAACAAAAAGGTGAATTTGGTTATCAAAAACCAAGAACAGAGGCTACCGAGCAACAGAGGTATTATTCAATCACATTAGGTGATACACTTATTCATGTAATCTTAAATGGATCTGTAATCAGAAATAGGAGATTGCATACACTCAGGTCAAAGTGTAATTTGCTTACATTCTAAAAAGTGAAGCAAAGTGTAAAAATCCTTTCAAGGAAGATTGATTTAACCATCCAGTTATAAATCTCTTAACCGAGTGCACACTAAATAGTGTTGCCAAAGCTCTTAACAAAGTAGACTTTAATAGGTCTCCACAGATACTCCTAACATGGTAGATCATTAGAAGTGATCAAATTGTAAGCCTTAACCAGTCCCTTCCAATCTACAAATAGTGAAGAATTTGTGGGTGCCATCCCCACCGCAGTTTTTACTTCCTAACATGAGTTTTCTACGTTATCATATCTTGTGTTATGTGTCAATTACTTTCATGAATGTTTCTATGAATGATCACATGTTTGATTAAGTTAATAGAATTGATATATGTCTTATGTCAAGATAGCATAGAATAGATGGTTGGATAAACAATTGATTACTTAAAAGATAAGGTTAAAAGATACAAAAAAAATTTAGAGGTACTGATTCACCCCTCCCCTCTCAGTACACACTTCCCATTAATTCCAACAATTAGTATCAGAGCTAAGTCTCTTATCTGAAAAGCTTAAAGGCTTAAAAGAAAAGATCATACAATGGAGAATTACAGACTTGACAAGAGTATTGAGAATCAGAAGCTACAAATTCAGATCTTCTATGAGCAGTATAAAGAAGCTAGAATCAAGATGAGATAGTTGTTAGTTGAAAGAAAGATTATGTCATTGCATTGTAATGAAACAGATTACCATGAGGAAGAGATACCGGATTTCTTTATCTTCGGGATCAACTACAAGCAAAGCATCAGACACATCAGAAGAAAGCATCACAAGCCTAAATGAAATCAATCAACATCTGACTGGATAAGTGAAATCTCTGAAAATCGGTCAAGAGACACAGATGGTAAGAATGATTGATGTCATGAATAGTGCTAGACAAGCTAAGGAAGAAAGAACACTAGCTATTGATGATAGAAGGAAGATTACTGAAAAGATACAAGAGAAAGAGTCGAAAATACAAAGACTTACAGAGCATCATCATGAGATTACAAATCAGATTATTCTTATGAGTCAAGAGGAAAATAGAATGAATGTTGAAATCATTGAAAGAATAGAAGCAATCGGTGAGCTAAGGGAAGAAAATGAAAAGTTGAAACAAGAACTCAGAATTGTGTAGCATCATAATGAAATAATCAAGAAAGATGAAGAAAGCAATAAAAGAATGGATGATTTTCTTGATGGTCAACGAAGAATCAACAACAACAACGGTCTAGGCTATACTGAGAATGGAGAATCACCCAATCAAGCTGATCCAAATAATGTCTATACAAATCCAAGACCAAGAAAGATGTCATGCAATCATTGTGGAAAGAAAGGCCACACATCAAATGTATGCAGGAGAAAAATGAAAGGTATTCCTAAATCTACATCTTCTTTCATAGGATTTTGTTATAAGTGTAACAAGAAAGGACATAAAGCACATGAATGTAAGTCTGAGATGAAACAGCCAAAGAAGGAAACCTACATGGACAAATACTGTCCTACTTGCAAAATGAATGGGCACACAACTCTTGAATGCTGGAATAAGAAAAAAGAAAGCATGGAAGCCTAAAGATCAAGAAACTTCCTATTAACCGAAAAGAGTCGGTAACCAGTATGTATGGGATTAAAACACATGGACAAATTGTACAGCATGTGGAAGATTTGGTCACATGGCTCCAAACTATATGAGACAGTGGACAAGAAAGTCTAGAGGCTGGACTAACCCCGGAATGGCATGCTTACACTTTGATAAAGTTGGTCATCTCAAGAAAGACTGCAGAGACCGAATGACAGAGACCAACACATTCCCTAATGGAAATACCATTGAAGACATCTGGAAGATCAGAAAAAAAATGTGGAGGAAAGCTACAAACACTGATGAAGTTGGACCGAGCAATGCAATTGGCGATACCCTATCCAATGGATCTGGTGACATCACCACCCCCACCTAAGCAGAACAAGTAAGTATGGAACTGCATTACACTAAGTAGTATTTTACATCAGTTCCATAATATGTTGATGAAATGACAAATTAGCATAAGTAAAGATGCATCATGATATTACTTGTTAAAATCTATGAAAACTATTCCATCGGGTAATACATTACTGAAATCTATTGGTATACACTCAAAGCTGAATTGTCTACAATTACCGAAACTTGTTGGTTAACAAATAAAAGCAGAAGTTGCTAGTGTAAACTGAACAATATCGGTAATCAAGAAAGTTGAAAAGGTTGTGTTCACAATACACCGAAACCTGTCGATAAAAGCAAGAAGTTAGACGACTGCCCCAAAGCATTGCTTTGTCACCAAAGAGAGAAGTTGAAGTTAATGTTTAACCCGACGAATCTGTCTTCACACACCGAGGAGTGGTTGAGCATTAATGACTTGTTTTAGGGAAAATGTCTATAAAAAGGTGACGGAAGGGTTTCATTATTCACCAGCGAGCAGAGCAAAGTGACGAAAGAAAAATTTGAGTAAACAACAACAACTTCATAGAGTGACTTCAACTCAACCCACAACACTCCAAATAGATCAGTGACCACTACAGAAGTAAATAGTAATTTCCTACGATAACTGAGAACTTTGTTTTATGCATTTACGAAAAGCCCTAAAATGTCTGAAACAATGGCCACAACTTCAAGAACCACCAAACTAAAGAGCATCAAGAAGGATAAGGCTAAAATTATCAAGAATTAAACCTGTGAGGAACCCCATTACAAGATATGCCCTGAGGTTGCATCACAACCCGACAATGTTGGAGCATTCTCGCGAATACCAGCTAGGGTTTTGCTCGTTGAAGACGTGCAAGCATACATTCACTACAAGATTGCATAAATTGGCGACCTAGAGGTTGAACAAGATTTCAAAAAGCTATGTAATGATGATGGATCTATTAAATATTAGCACAAGAACATAGAAGTGAAAGGACTCACTAATGCTCTATTGTTCCCAAAAGTATTCAAGACCGAGTGGATTCGGTTAGTAGTGAGAAGAATTCACAATCACAAGCTATGGTTGGATGAGCCTAAAATGATAACCCGAGATGTAATTCATGTAGTCACCAGTTATCCAATAACCGATAAGGTAAAGGAATTGAAACACCCACCCAAGGCTGAAATTGAAAAGAACACAGGAGCCAAGTGTGATGGCAGTGAATTTAAGGTATCCACTATCACAGATGATGAACTAAAATTTGGAGCATGTGTCCTAGGCTACAAATTCTTTCAAGCTAGAAGGATGAACAACATAGCATCCAGAGCAGTGGATACAACATATAAAATTGTGAAGAAAGGAACTCAGTTGGATATGTCAGAACTTCTACTCAACCAGTTAGAAGAAAACTTGAGAACAATCAGAAATACAAAGACAAATACATGTAAGTTTGGCTCACTTATCATGTGCATTTTCTTTTAATTCCAAGAATATTTTCCATCAGTAGGAGATGTAAAATGGGATACCCCTAGACCAGTCACCATACAGATCGGTGAATACATAACATCACTAGGAGACAACTTTGAAACAGTTATGGATGAGTACCTTACTGGATTCAAGGAGAGAATGCATAAAAGAGTAAGGATCCCATAGCAACTAATTGAAAAATTCAAAGATGATATATGTTTCATGGTTGAAACAAACCACACATTCATCAAGCATGTTGTACCAAGGACAACATGGTTACAACCATTGGACTATGAGGTAAACATTGATCAAGCATCCAATACAATCGATGCATTGATAAATGAACCCTTAGACAAAACACAACCAAAGTTTGGCACTTATGAAGAGGCCAAAGAAAGAATCAAAACCAGCTTGGTTGTAAAGAAAATAGACAGGAAGAAAGATAAAATGGTAAAGAAATTGAAGAAAATATTGTCGGTCACAAAGGAAGAAACTGAGGGACAGTCACCCATTGGTGAGGCTGAGAAGGAAAGTGACTCTGAGTCTACAGAGTTAGATACTCCATTACCAACACCAGCTAATAAGCCAAGAACCACAGCCACCTCAAGGACTAGAAGTCAGATAGCTAAGGACACAAGTCCTTCACCCTTGAAGAAAGGTCAAGTAAGGACCTATAAGAGGAAACCGACAACACAGAAAAGAGGGCCTACAAAGAGAAGAAAGTTCATTAGAACTAGGGAAGATATTGAGGACACAGAATGGGATGAAGGTGTTCACAAGGAGAAGAGTAAGGTCCCTAAAACCTTTGATCAGATATGTGCACTGATGGTTAAATCAGGATCAATTAATGATTCAAAGGTCAGAAGATGGTTAACTCTGTATCCCTTGGACCAGAACAAGATTGAAGAGGGAATCATCAAGATGATGAGTACATTTAAATATGTACCAGTACAATTCTATTACAAAATGCCCAATGTACTATATGATAGGATATTTTCTAGATGGACATATGCATTGAAGAATGAGAAAGAGGTAAGGGAAAGAGTCCTTGTATCCCTTATGCCACCCAAATCCAAAATGGAAGAAATCAAGGAGATGATGGAGAAACATACACAAGAGTTCTCACCCAATATGAGAGCTTACAAGATACTTGATGGCAAGCTAATAGAGCTAGAGAAGAACAAAAAAAAAATTTGGAGCAAGATACTCAATAGAACTACTAAGGAAACAAGTCCTGAGCCACAAAGAGCTCTAACCGAGAATCAGGAAATCAAGAATGATCAAGCTACTGAGAGCACATAACCAATTGTCATAACAGATGTTGAATTGGACAAAGAGGAACTAGACACCACAGGCAACAAGAATATGGATGTTGCAGATGAGACATGGTCGGACACCACTATGGACAACACAGTCATTGACATAACCAATGATCCAACAAAAGTAATACAAAAAGATGAAGATGTCACTATTATCAAGGACAAGACCGATGAATAAGACACTACATTTGACACTTCACAGGTGAAAATATCAAGAAACATGCCAATATTGATGCAAGCCATCAATATACTTCAAGAAAAAGACAAATCACCTAACAGAGATTCAAGCATTCCCAAGGATGCATGGGATGAAGGAAACAAAGACAACACCAATGAACATAATGTCATCAGAGATATTCAAATAGTAACCAAACTGACAAGGTTATAGAAGGAGATTTAAAGAAAATAGATGGAGACACAATTGAGATGGATGCACAAATAAAGGAAGATGAAGTACATAAGGATACCGATGAAGGAGATGAACCAAAAGATGGAACTCCTGAGGTAACCGAAAAGGTTGCTACAGATAATGTAAAGATTGATGTGGAGACGTCCACTCAAAACCAACAAGCTAACACTGAAGCACAACAACAAAAAGAGGCAACACCACAAATCACTTCATCCAGCACAACAGACAAATTTGAGAAGTTGGCTATGGTCCTACACTCGAGTGAAAATTAGAAGAAGAAGAAGAAATCCAAAAAGACTAAGTTGGAAGTCACTCTAGATGAGATATTGAGATACCCAAATGTGACCCAACTACACTGGACTATGAAGCACTTAAAGAGTACGGTGAAATATGCCAAAGGAAGGCACTACAGGAGAAGCTGAGAAAGCAACACAGAAACTCCATGGTACTAGAGACAACTAGGGACATCTTGCATCAGATTGTACCTGATGTTGATGTTGATCACAATAGACCTATCCTTGATAAACTAGCCACTCTCACTGAGGCCATCACAACATAGAACATTGATGTAGATAAGGCAATAGAGAAGAGAGCAGAGAAGAAATATCAGCACAAACTTGTTGAAAAGACCAGCCAAGAAGTGGCAGAAAACAAGGTAAAGCTATCAAAATTAGTAAGTGAATTAGATCTAATAATTGTTGAAGCTATTTCCTTGATACAAAAATTAATAACAATTGATAAATTCACTAAGGATCATAGTGATAAAATAGAAAAGTTAGATTATGATATAGCTACTAGTGCTAAAGGCTTAACCACTGAGAAAAATGCAATAAAGTTGCATTATGAGAAAAATGTTGAGATAAAAAGGTTAAGACAGGAACTATGGGAAACAGAAACACAATTTAGGGAAGAGGTTACCGAGCTTCAGGCTCAACTTCTACCAAATCTTAAACTGCTTCAACAACACATCAATTCAGCAAGGCAACTGATAGCCACCCCTGAGATGTCTGTAGCAGACAACATCTACGATATGCATGCAAGGATAACACTCAAGCACATCGCTCTAGAAAACCTAAAGGACAAATGGGAGAAGATGATGGAGGACATGGATTCCTCACACTCTCATATTTTGATTAGCTATAGGTATAAACCATTTCCCTTAATATCAAAAAAGGGAGAAAATAATGATATGTGTACAGATGGAAAACTATACAGTACAGAAAAAGAACAAAAAAGGGATTATAATGATATGATATGATATATACAAACACAAGGTGAAAAAGATCAAAGTATCATCTACATACACTTATACTATACTGACATATGCATAGGGGGAGTCATGAAATGACTAAGGAATATATATGTTGTACATACTAAACATTTTGTTAGTATTTTGCACATATCAGTTTTTGATACTAATGTCAAAGGGGGAGATTGATGACATTATTTTTCCATTAGTATACAAAGAACACTTTCGGTAAACATACACCGAAAGACATGACAAGAGAAACCCAAAAATACAAATATCAAAGATCACCAAAAATTGCTAAGTACAAAGAAAACCGACGACATAGTTTTGTGTGTAAACCAAAAATGAAAAGTGAAAAGAATAAAGAGGAACCCGACAAGAAGGTTAAAGTGAAACCTGAGAGAACAGTCAAAGTGGAACCCAAGAGATAGTTCAAGAAAGGAACACCGAGAGACAATCTAACTGACTTCAGAGCATAACTGACTGATAGAAACTGAAAGTCAGTTGAAGCCCGCAAAAAGTGGATCTGACTTCCACGTCAAATAAAATAGTCGTATTATATTTATAGAGTCTTGATTTGTTTTAAAACCATTTTATTTAGGGACAAGAAACATTAATGTAAGTGTTTTAATCAGTCTAGCTAATTTAAAACACATAGACTAAAAGATCAAGGTCAAGTTGTAAACCTGCTATCTTAGAGTTAATATTATTTTACGTGAAACTTAATTAGGTCAATCTATCTTATAAATAGATGTTGTAATCATTCATTATGTATGCAAGGATGGATGAGAGGATGAATGAAGCATACAAGCACATCTATGGATCAGACTGAAAGTTTCAAGAACCAGAACAACAAAAAGGTGAATTTGGTTATCAAGAACCAAGAACAGAGGCTACCAAGCAACAAAGGTATTATTCAATCACATTAGGTGATACACTTATTCATGAAATCTTAAATGGACCTATAATAAGAAATAGGAGATTGCATACACTTAGGTCAAAGTGTAATTTTCTTACATTCTCACAAGTGAAGCAAAGTGTAAAAATCCTTTCAAGGAAGGTGGATTTAACCATCCAATTGTAAATCTCTTAACTGAGTGCACACTAAACAATGTTTCTAAAGCTCTTAACATAGTAGACTTTAACAGGTCTCCACAAATACTCCTAACAGGGTATATCATCAAAAGTGATCAAATTGTAAGCCTTAAGCAGCCCCTTCCAATTTGCAGATAGTGAATAATTTGTGGGTGTCATCCCCACCGCAGTTTTTACTTCCTAACAAGAGTTTTCTGCATTATCATATATTGTGTTATGTGTCAATTACTTTCATGAATATTTATATGAATGATCACATGTTTGATTAAGTAAATAGAATTGATATGTCTTACATCAAGATAGCATAGAAAATATGGTTAGCTAAACAGTTGATTACTTAAAAGATAAAGGTTAAAAGATAAAAAAAAGTTTTAGAGGTACTGATTCATCCCTCCCCTCTCAGTACACACTTCCCATTAATTCTAACATTATTAGCCTAGATAAAATAGTTATGTAGTGTTTTTCCCTTACATTCATTTGATAAACCTAACTTGTCTTACACTCTTAAGATTTGGCTTTAGGGGGTGAAAGCACAATAGTATGTCCCATTTTTTAGAATTATTGGGTGACTAATTATTTTTCAACAGTCAACATAGTCTATCAATATACCAAACAAAATGTCAAGAATATAAACATAATGTAAATGAATTATTTGTAAAGTTCTCTATATAGATTCATTTTATAATTAAAAAAATTTATTTTTAGTTGATTTGATAAAATAGTTATTTATTTATTTGTAATTTTGTATTGAGTAACATTTGCATGAATTTTACCATAACTAAATATTATTTGATTTATTGGAAATAGATCATTAACTCTACTAATTAATATGGAAATATTTTTTGGATAACTCTAATAGGTAGAATGAAAATATTTTTTTGATAATATTATTTATATTTTTTAATTAGTAATAACAAAATGTAAGCCTATATTTTATAAGTAAACATTTCTCTTTGTCTATTTATTAAAATTGGTTTTTTGTGTTAAGTTAAGGACATTGATACCTAGTTTGATGTTTTTTTTAATATACCATAAATTTTTATTTTACCAAGTCTCTAATGAAGCTCATTATTTTTGTAGTTTACCTAATTGTTATTAGTAAATAGATTTATTTTTATGAAGATTACTTAATTTTTAACTCTATTCTCTTGATTGACAAAGAAAAATGTTATGAACAGTTGGAGAGATCATCATTACATTAATGATCTTCCTATGCATTTGAGAGGAGTAACTCCCTCGTATGATATGATTCAATTTTCAAGGTTATAACTGTGACCTAAAAGTAGGAAAGGAAAAACTAACATTTGTACATAGCCATGACACAAATATAATTGAAAATTTAGGAGGAAGAGAATGAAGAAAATGACACATAGATCATCTGCATTGAACTCGCAAGTGATAATATGGAGAACAAACAATGATTCCTTTCAAATAATATGACATATCAAGACTCACTGATCATGTAATGAACATATCCATAATTTGATGTAAAATATGAGACATCACAGATTAATTGCAAAATTACACAGGAAAATGGCAATCAAAAGGAAATACATATAAACACAAATATTTAAAACATCTCCTTTATTTCCTTGTTGAAAAACAATATGCATAGGTCCTTTGTACCCCTATACAAAATATTATGCTTGAAAAATAAAATACATTGGTGTAGCCTCCTTGCCCACAATTGAATAACCCCCCTTCCATGGAAGACTTTACACTAGATATAACCCACAAGTAAATAAATAATAATAAAATAAAGAGACTCTTCACATTTTTACAAACTTAATATTTAACTCACTAATGAGTTGAAATATTATTCAATTGACTTTAAACATTTAAAAGTGGGTCCTCTTCTCCAAGAAGTAGTTTCAAATATTAGTGACAAATGGTTTATTGATCTTTAATAATGGCTTTAATTATAGCTCCTTCTTTATCATCTATGTTGTCACATGGAGAATTGAGAAGAATAACTTTAAATTGACTGGTCACCTAGTCCATGTTATTGATATTCTATGCCTTATTCAATAGTTTTGCAAAAATAAGATTGACCATAACAAACACTCCATTGATTATTCAAAATGGTTTCAAAATCACCCACATGTGTTGTCAACCTTTAGAAGAAACTTGTTTATATGTCTTATTTTATATCATATTGAGCCTCTTTGTGATCATGAAAACCAAAATTGGAACTGCTTAAAGTATAATTTTATCCTTTTATTTTTCTCTGAGACTTAATTTCAGGATTTTGGGTGGTTGTGACAACCTCATCGGGTTCCTACATGGTTGTCACAAACCTTTTGGGTTCCTCAATAGTTGTCACAACCATTTTGGGTTCCTACATGGTTGTCACACCTTGTCAAATTCCTACATGTTTTTCACAACCTATCCAGGTTCTAAAAAGTCTTCAAACCCATTAAAATTTCAAACACTTTAATCATTCCTTTGAACCCAAAACCAAGAGTTTAAGAAAAAAAAAATGGAAAATTTTATATATTTATACTAAAAACACATTTTTTTGTTAAATTTTAGCTAGATGATGCAAAATATCTTTGAAGTACAATCCAAAATTCATTTAGCTCTACATCGCTAAAACTAAAAATTTGGCTCTTACTATAGAATACTTTATGAAAACTTGAAATATAGTATTTCTCAAATGGTATTTCCTCATGAAAATTGGCCATATGAGGTAAAATGAAGTCAATACCAAACACATAAAAGGATTTTGTGCTAATTACCAATAATTTGCAAAAAAAAATGACATGAAGGAGCTTCAAGCTAAATGCAAGGACCTTGAAGAAAGAAATTCTTTGCTGGAGGAGATTGTGGATAAAATTAGGAATGATGCGATTATGTATCAGCAAGGCAAAGATGTTTTTGAAAAGGTAAATAATAATAATAATAATAATAATAATACTCTGGAAGAAAATTTAAGTACTATGATTGATAGTAGGATAAAAAATATTACTAAGAAGACAAACAACAATAATTTTATGCTTAGGAAGCTGACTATGTTCATCAAATCGGGAATGCAAACTTCTTTGGATAATCTGAAAGCTCTGCATACCCTACTGGAAGGGAATTATAATGATAGAGCTATGCAGGAGGAAGAAAGAAAACAAGATATACAGATATCAAGCCCAAGATCTAGAACCAAATCAAGTACTAGAAAGAAGACCACGGTCCAAATCAAAGATATTACAAATCTGTGAGATTCGATCCAGAACATGGAAACTCAGATGGAGGAAATCCAGAACATGGAAGACCAGATGGGTGAATCTGACAAGTGATCAGTGATGCTGGACTTTTATGTTTGCTGGAAGTTTTTTCATTTCTGTTTTGCTGGAAGTTTCTAGTAGTTAGTTTTTTGTGTTAAGTTGAACTTTGCTATGAAAATTTGGGGTTAAGCCCTTTTTGGTCTTCTATCTTCAGCTGTGAAAGAATGTTGTTTTTTCGGTCTTCTATGCTTATCTTTTCTTATCTATGTTAAAGGGTTTTGGAGTCCCTTCAAAACCTGTAGTTACCTTAATCAAAAACAATTTGCAAAATTAAGTATTTTTTGATTTGGCAACTTCAAAAAGTTTAATTTTGGCTAGGTTCAAATGTATTACAATAGTTTCTTGTAAAATTAAACGAATATAATATTAGAAATATATGTTACATATAATAATTTTAGGAAAGTTAGAGTTAAGGGCCACATCCATAAAAAATTATTGTATCAAGGTTATTGAATTTGACCATTGCATAGTATGACGTAAAGAGGCTTGTTTTTTTCCTCCAAAATGTAAAATATGGATAGGAGGAAAAAAGAATAACATGGAGTGCCACGTAAGTTTGATTTAAGTGGCTTTAATATAAATGAATTATATCTAGTCCACCTAGATCAATCTCATAGCCTACTTCTATATATATAATAATCACCTACCTCATTTGTACTTGGCGAAAAAATAAAAAACCATACTATAGCAAGAGAGTAGCCATTGTAAGAATCAACAAACAAAATTAAAAATTATAGATAAAATAAAAAATAACAATAAATCCTACAGAAAAAATAAATTTAATTGAATGTGTTGGGTCCTCAAATTGTTGCTCACTTGTCTAAAGTGATCAATCCACTTCAAGGCTAGACAAAAAATGTTCTTGAAGGGTGGGTAGATCAAATCATCAACAAAGAGTGATTGATGATAAGTCAATTTCACAAGTGGATAATCTCTCCTTCACTTTAGGCTTAGCTGGATTGGGGAGGATATTCGTTAGGATCTTTTTTATAGGATTAATCATAATTGAAGATATAAAAATAGATCAAGCTATAGTAGTATCAATGTATGTCTGACCCTAAAATTTGTCACTAGATCAAGGATTAACCTACTAAACATATAATATATATTAATCTAATGAAAATATGCAAGACATCATTCTATAAGGAGTAAAAATATTGAAGTTCATTAGAGATGTAACCTTGTAAATGATATTGAATCATGAAATGCACAAAAACAAGCTTCTTACTCCTAAACCACTAGTTACAGATGTTATCCATTTAAAGTGGATAGAGGATACTTATTTCTAGGACTAGCACCTTATATTAGATTACAAAGTTATATTTTACTAGAAGAAACAAAATTTCAAGAAACTGAAAGTGATATGATATTAATAATAGAACACGTTTAATAATCCCACTTCAAACTGTAAAATCCATATGCAATATATAAATAAAAATTATAAATGTAATTAATTAGGATGTTCTAGCTTCATCAAAATTTTATTACAATAAAACTAGCTTATGTGGCAAGAGAAAATGTTTGTGGCTTTATCTAAATATTTTTCTCATAGAATTCACAGATCCTTTGTATCATAAATCAAATACATTCAATATTTTTCAACAGACTATTCAATAACCACAAGACATATAGGGATACAATCCAAATAAAGATAGATTCCAATATTTAAAAAAAAACTCCTACAAAAATCTCATTTCAAACTTTCAAATGCACAGATGTGAAATCACTAGAATACAATCTAGCTTTTCATTCAAAGATCAAAAGTATCTTTAGAAAACATTATTGTAATTATTTGTTGCAAAAAAATGTTAACCCTTTGTCAATCTTATGATCGCATATATATATTCTTTTATATAACCAAAAATTAATTCTCAAGATCCATTAACTCGAGTTCAAAGTAACTAAACTTAGGAACTACCAAAAATTAACTACCAGCAAAGATCACTAAATATTTATGCAATTAAATACAAACATTTGGTGATGTGGCTACGGTTGGGTTGTTGTTGTTGGTTTGGTGGATTGATCTTGTTGAACCTTAGCGGTATGCATCACCTTCCATTCCTTTTAGGCGTTAACAAATTCCTAAATTGCCTGAATATTTTAAATATTTATGTGGTCTATCCATTGCCTCCACACTTATTTTTCCCTCTTTATCTCCATGAACTTTGTCGCTTGTGCAGGTAAATGGAATTAACATACATAAAGAAAGGCCTCTTCTCATGCCACCTTTGAAAAAGCTTCTACCGCCAGATCTTTCACTTCTTTCAATTCTTCAATTTCTCCTTTCAATGTCTTGGGAACAACATCCATGTCTTGATTCATAGTGTCATCTTTTTTGGAATACATCACATTATTACAGCGGAGGTCACTCAGAAGAGATTGAGTGACATCATTTAATTCTTTTCCAATTTTAGTGAACCCTACCTTCCCCTATTTTAGCATTGAGTTCCTCCATTCTATGTTCCTTTTGCAGGTATATAGGACATTCTCATCAATGTTTTTTAAGGGCTTCTCTAGTAGGAATTTAGCAACTCCATATTTTTGGACTTCATTTGTCTGGAGTGCTACACCGACCCATCTCATTTCTTTGTTCTCTTAGGCCGAGACTTGTCTTTCCAGTTCTTCCGTAGTTGCAACTTTATCGACATAATCTTCTGTTGATTCTATGATATACTTATTTCCCTATTGGATTGTACTTTCCATGCATTTATCAAATACCCTTCTACCATTTTCCCTCGATGAATTTGATTGAGGAAATTTTGGTTGGTTGGGGACTTTGGATCAAAGGATGTCGAATCTAGAGAAATTGGTTGTAAACTTGAACCGTGAATAGAATTGATGTATTAGTCCATTAATTTTAGCATTTGTTTCAACTCTCTTTTATCTTTACCGTCTTTCCATAGTTTAATTAACATCTTCTCCATAGAATTATTGAAATGATAATTATTTGCGTCTCTAGTTGCTGCCCCAAGATCTACCTTTGCCACTTCAAAATCAGAAGTAGTAGGCTCTTGAACTTCATCTTTGGTTATTGGTTTAGCTATTTATACAAACCAATTCCCTATTTTAGGATCCACTTCTATCCTTTGACTTTCAATGTCTTTGATTTGGAGGTCTTCTCCAAGCATTTATTAACCATATGACCTAGTGACAAAGTAACTAGAACACTATTCCTTTTCTTACCCACTGAAACTTCCAACCACTTCAGCATAATTTTGGGTGTACCTTTGTCTGAAGAAGGCTGGGTGGGAGTTTGATTGACCATATCCATTGATTCTGCAAAATCAATTGTGTCAATATCAAGGTCGCAGGTTACCTATGTCTGAAAGCGTGTATCTATTTTAGAAAAATCTATCCCTTGATTAGCCATCTTCTTTTCACCCTCTTCACCTAAATATAGACCAATGATTGTTTCTTCAATGTTTCCTTTCTTTTCCTTTCCTTTAAACTTGGATCTAGTTACCCGAATAGGGGAGGTAACCACTCGGGTACTTTTAGAATTTTTACTGTTGCAAGGTTTCTTGTTCTTAACTTTGAATTTACCTACATCACAAATTTGAACACTTTGGTCAGCAAAAGAAACACGAGGTTTGTGCTCTTTAGGAGCCTTCACAGCTTTCTTTTCACTAGCTTGAGCTTGTCCAACCCTCTATTCCTTTAACCAATTTTAATTTCTTTGTATGGGAGGAAATATCCTCATTTCCACATTATCTTTCTCTGGCACTGACTAATCAACTTCTGGACCTGGAAATAACTTAATCTGATCATAAATAGGGTCTATTAAAGAACTCTTATCTTCTTTGATTCCTCTGATGTCCATATTCAAGACCATACCAATGATATTTTGTAGTGCAAATCTACTCCATAGCCTTCTTATAACAACTTTCCCAATAATCTTATGTGCGTGGGAGAGCCCAAAAATCTTCTCTTAAGTCTAGGTGTTCTCTAGAAAAACCCCTATTGTCAAAGTTGACTCTTGCTTTATAAAACTAAAAATTAAATTTCATCAAATAGAATTCTAAATTAAGAGCATCTGAAATAGACTTGCATTCATAGAATCCCAATTCTATTGGAAAAGGGATACCCGACTCCTTGGGCGAGTACATCTTACTTACATGAGAAATTTGTTTTCACAACTCAACCAATACGAAACAATCTAGAGCATACTTGGGTAATCTCAGGGGTTCACCTTCAAATCCACCCACCCTGATATATGTGAAATGGGGAAATTGCATATAGTAGTTGTCATAAATACTTACTAACTCCATAGCTTTCTCATACATTATTTTGTTCAAATTTCCCACCAGCTCATGAGTCAATCTGCTAGTAAACACGCCATTTACTCTTTTGTAATTCTCACAACACTTTTTCCTCAACAGATGTGGGCAATATCATATAATTCGATGCCCTCTATGAATGGATCATAATACAAGCCTATCCATTCTCTTATGCATGCCAGGGAGTAAAATAAATATGAGGTCATGTAAAATCCTCGATGCCCAAAATGACCATTGTTCAATTGATCATACATTTCTTGAGCAATTATCTCTCCCCAATCAATAAATTTGGTACCTTCCAGAATGACTTGAATAAAGAAATACATCCAGTCTTGAAAGTAAAAGGCTAGTTGGGAACCCTTAACTTTGTGTAACAAAACCATAAAATCTCTTACATGAGGTTTCATATGCTCCCTCATGAGTGGTCGGGGCAGCCTTGACCCTCCTTTCTGGAATTGTATTAACCAACTTCTAGAAATGACACTTTTGTATTGTTGTTTCTTCTCAGAGAAGTGAGATGTAGACAATGCTATGGTAAAATCAAAATAGGTATCTTTTACTAGAATTCTCAAGGCAGTTATGATGGTTTCTCTATTAATAGGAAGCAAAACATCCCCATCAAATTTTTTGATACACCTGTCCTTTGGGTCGTATCTATTCATGCATTCTATGAAAAGATCAAGGCATAATAGAACAAAGGGAAATGTTGCATTGAAGGAAGATACACTTAACGAGATTTGAAGTAGAAAATCTCTCTCTCTCTCTCTCTCTCTCTCTCTCTCTCTCTCTCTCCAAGTGTTGGTTCTTTTTATCTTGGTTTTGGATTTGATGAGGACCTAAGTCACTTGGGGACTTGGTGTCTCCTTGTCTTTTTGACCTTGAAAAAAATTTCCAATCCATTGATCTACTTTCCCATGAGCATGAGGTAGTCTCATACCCCCACTAAAGTTAGGGATAAATGTACCATCCTAAATTGTAAGAACTTATAATTAGATGATCAATTAGGCCTCATTTTTGCATTCTCAAGATTTCATGTCTATTATGCTTGATCCAGCTATCCACCACCTATATTTTTATCTTTGTTTCCTTCTTCCCAACTTCAAATTTAAATTTCATCCACTTTTCACAAGAAGGGGATATCATGCATATGGGAATTCTCTTCCCCAATTTTTTCCCCAAAATTTGAATCAAGGGCTCATCTTGTGGATTTAGCAGGATTTATAAATTGATGTCAACCTCCAATTTTTCAGCTTTGAAATGTTGGGAGAGGTACATAAAATAAACCTATATATCCTAATTAGGACATAAGGAAAGTTGGAATTCAAGTGATCTCCTAAATCTCACATCCAAGAATTTGAGATCAAGTTTTCAAGCATCCAAATCATCTTTGAAGACAATATTCTCCATTGTAGCAAGCTTGTCTTCCATGATGGCCAGGTAGAGATCAAGAAAGAAGATCCTTTGTCAATCTACATTTATTCATTCATCCATTCTTTAGGGAAAGAGTCCATCAAGCATACCAACATTGAAGATATTTTATGAGTATTCACAGATCTACACATTTATGAAAGACATCCTTGACTCTTCTTTACATTCCAAGATTCAAAGTCAGCATACAACTACATTCAAGAAACATACAAGAATATCATGATCTCAGTATTGGTTTATGGAGGTATACATATTTACAAGGTAGATCTAATATTTTACCTTACATTATATGCTTTCCTTTCAATAAATTTTATTTCTAGTTCAAGGTTTTCTCCTCAACCGAGGTTTGACCAAGGAAAACCCCTTTCAACCCAAAATTTTTGCCATTTTTTTGTGTGTAGGAACATGTGGCGAACATTTTGTTTCGAAAGTACAAAGTACAAGATTTGACAGACAACCTGCAACTTAGTTCATTCAAAAGTGTTGGGAACAAGATGCTTTTTTTACCCTCTTCCCAAGAATAGGATGCCTTGGGAAACCTCTTCTGTGCTAAACAAATTGAAACTGAAGTCACTAGTCATTGGTATTCTCTGGTTGTTGTTTTGGTACCTATAGGTGGCTATCTTTTTTTTTTGTCAATCTATGCATTTTGAAACTTGTCATTTTTGCATATTTTGTCTTCTATCTTGCATTAGTCAATCATTTCCCCCCTAATCAATTCATAGATTCTAGAAAAAATCAAAGGATAATTGCACCCACTTAGTGGTTAACTCCTACTTGAGCCTATTGTTTCATCTTCCTTCTTGTTAGGATTAGAAGATGAAAAATCTTACAGTTACATGAAAATATAACCAATAATGTAAAGGAATAAAGCACACATGAGTGGAACAAGAAGACATAGATTTAACGTGGTTCACCCAATCTTGGGCTACATCCAACAAACAAAATTCCAATATTATTATTCAATAATTTCAATTGATTACAACCAACGATCCCTTGCAGCTCAATATAGTTGCAAATGCTACAATACTTCTTCACTCTAACAAGCCATAACCCTAAAACCATTTTTCTTATAGAAAAATCCTAACCCTATAAATTTCTTGATGGGTCAACCTAGGGAAATACTTAACGAGTCAACCTAGGGAAATGTTTGATGATTCAACCCAAAAAAAATGCTTGGCAATTTTACCAAAATAAATTTTAGGGTGTTTCCTTGAACCCCATGAATTACAAAAAAGTGTACAGTACTTGCCTGATCAGACACCACAAACCAACAATCTCTCACTTGGAGATTGATCAGGTTCCAGACTAAATACTTTTGATTATACAATAATAAATAATTGGTTAGGTCTTGCACCAGGGAACCACTCTAGACCCCCTTGTTTTCCTAATCACATTTTCTTATTGTACATTTTGGTGAAAAATAACAATAATATACACACAAAATAATATATGGTTACAAAATATATATAATTATAATTATAATAATTAATATTAGATTATGATTAAAATGAAATAATACTAATATTTAATTAAACACAACCCACCTCTTATACCAAATCTCAATCTTTAACCAATTAAAATATATCATATCTCAATAAAAAAAGAGCTACACTACAATGTAGTTACTGTTAAATATTGGAGGGTGGGTATGTCATGATGTTGTATGTATGTTTGAGATTGTGTATAGTAATTTCTTGATCAGTCACCAAAAAAAAACAATCTCCCACTCGGATACTGATCATTCTCCACACTAAATAATCTCCCACTTGGAGATTGATCCTGTAGCAATAACGCTACCCCTGTAGCTTCCACAGGAGAGAAACACACTGTAAGTCTATTTTATTGTTTTAGTCATGAAGACCAACCAAAGTTGAAGAGGACCTCAACTTCCCCCTCATCAATTCTTTGTCAACATATCTAATGGATTTTCATGCATATGTATCTTTTCCAGCCTTATTCATCCATAATCCAATATTGACCGAATGAAGCGATACCTCAAGTGTATGTATTTTGTCTTTGAATGCCAGGCAAAATTCTTTGCAAGATGAATGACACTTTAGTTGTTTGTAAACAAATAATTTTTAACCTTTGTTTTTCCCAATTCTTTCATCAAGGATTGAAGCCATATCATCTCCTTTATTGCCTCTTTTGTAGCTACATGCTCTACCTCTATGGTGGATAATGAAACCACCTTTTGTAACCTAGAGATCCAACTCACTCATGTCCCATCGATGGAAAAAATATATTATATTACACTCCGCTTGGTATCAATATCTCCTACCAAATTTGATTCAATGTAGCCTTGTAAATCAATACTAGAGCCCCCAAAACATCAAAATTTATTGGATGTACCTCTCAAGTATCTGAGAATCCATTTTACCGCATTCCAATGCTCAACTCCAAGATGACTCATATACCTACTAAAAGCTCCTACGACATGTGAAATATCAGGTCTGTTGCATACCATGGCATACATTAAACCACCTATAGTTGAAGCATAAGGTACCTTGGACATTTTTTCTTCCTCCTCTTGTGTCTTTGGACACATCTCCTTAGTCAATTTCAAATGAATAGGCAAAGGTGTGCTTACAACTTTTGCAGTATCCATGGAGAATCTTTGCAACACCTTTTCAACATAGTCAGCTTGAGATAGAGTCAAATTTTTGTACTGCTTATCTCTACAAATTTCCATACCAAGGATTTGTTTTGTTTCCCCCAAATCCTTCATAGCAAATGATTTTGCTAACTGTTGTTTTAACTCTCTTATGTGATCCATGTTAGACCTAGCTACAAGCATGTCATCAACATATAAAAATAAAATAATTTCATTGTCATTATCCAACTTCTTAAAATAAACACAATGGTCATAATTACACCTATTGAATCCGTGCTCATCCATATAACTATCAAATTTTAAATACCATTTCCAAGGTTCTTGTTTCAAGCCATATAAACTCTTCTTTAATCTGTACACTAACTTCTCCTTACCTGTGACCTCAAATCCTTGGGGTTGTTCCATATGTATCTCCTCCTCCAAATCACCATGGAGAAAGGAATTTTTCACATCTAGTTGTTCCGAATACAAATATTCAGTAGCCACAATACTTAAAAGAGTACAAATGGAAGTCATCTTAACAACCGGAGAAAATATTTCATATAAATTAATGCCTTTTTCTATGCAAACCCGTTTACAACGAACCTATCTTTAAATCGTTTCTTACCTCCATCTTCCTCTTTCATCCTATAAACCCATTTTTTTGTAAAGACTTTTTACCTATAGGAAACTTTAATAATTCCCAAGTTTGATTTTTCAACAAGGGTTCCATTTCTTCTATCATTCCATCCTCACACTAAACCTTGGTATCCAGTTGCATAGCTTCATCATAACATTCGGGTTCACCAGCATCAACCAATAAAATAGAATACAAAGAGGGAGAGAACCTGTCATGAGGTCTACTTATCCTTGAAGATCATCTAACATTATATAGATTTTTTGGTATTTGTTGTTGATGTTGTTGCGGATATAAGGAAGCACTGGAACATCATCTTTAGGAGTATCATCTAGTATGACATAATCATTTTCTTTCTTCACATACTGCCACAACTTATCTTTGTACAATAGTTTCTCATTGAATATGACATCCCTGCTTCTCACAATTTTATGATTCTAAAAATCCTAGAGTCTATATCCAAATGCATCATTTCCATCTCCAATAAATACACATTTCTTTGATTTAGCTTCCAACTTGGTTCTATTTTCAGAATCTATATGTGCAAATGCTTCATATCCGAAGGTTCTAAGAAAAGAATAACTCAACATCTTACCTGTCCATGCATCCTCTGGAATAACACAATCCAAAGGAGTAGAGGGACCTCTGTTAATTAAATAAATAGAAGTAGTTACAAACTCTTCCCACATGTTTAAGGGAAGCCTAGCATGCAACCTCATAGTCCTTGCACACTCCATTATTGTCCTATTCATGCAATCAACCACTCCATTTTCTTGTGGAGTCATTGGAACTATTTTATTCCTACAAATACCATAAGAGGAACAATAATATTCAAATTATTTTTTGCAATAGTCACCACCATTATCAGATCTGAGACATTTTAGTCATTTACCAGTCTCATTCTCAACCAAGCTTTTCCATTTTTTAAAGTTTCAAATACATCAAATTTTTGCCTAAGGAAATAAATCAATACTTTCCTACTTGCATCATCAATTAATGTAACACAATATAGAGATCCACCAAGGGAAGATACCTGAGCTGGTCCCCATACATCTTTATGTACAAGCTCTACTTTATCATCTTCCTTTCCCTTCCCACTCTTCAGAAAACTAACTCTCGTTTGTTTTCTATACACACAACTTTCACAAAAATCTATATTGACACATTTTAGACTTGGTAATACTTTCTTTCAATGAAGTAATTTCATAAATTTTTCACTCATGTGCCCAAGTTTATTGTGCCATAGCGTTGTTTCAAAACCCCTAGTGATTGGTTCATGTTCTACTTGCTCAACTGCAACAACTATTCTTGAAAATTGAATTTTCTCTGTAACAAGTAAAGTATAAGGAATAGTATGACCTATACAAAGATATAAGGTGGCTAATCTCACAACTTTTTCTACTACTAAGGAACCTTTTGAAACCTTCCAATTTTTATCATTAAAAGTAACTATGCAACCTTCATCACCTAGTTGCGCTACTGAAATTAAATTCCTACTCAGCCTTGGAACATGCCTTACCTCTTGT
The DNA here is from genome assembly GCA_018584345.1 of Thuja plicata. NCBI lineage: Eukaryota > Viridiplantae > Streptophyta > Pinopsida > Cupressales > Cupressaceae > Thuja > Thuja plicata. The sequence continues at coordinate 158,386 of MU218728.1, read as the reverse complement.
AGTATCCATTGATTCACATTTTGTAACTTGATCTTAATTCTTCCCTTTCCAACAATATGACAAGGTTCATTATCTCCCAAATAGACTAGCCCAAAATCCCCTTGGACATAATCAAGAAAATAAATTAAATGGGGTGTAGCATGAAATGAGGCCCCTGAATCTAGAACCCATGAATCACCATCATTTTCTAGGGAAAGAAAAAAAAATCCTCTTACAATTTATTACTTACCACATTTTCCTCCTTATTGCCTTCTTGTTTGTCTCCTTTATTCTTCTGAGGCCAACAATCTTTCTTCCTATGACTTGGTTTCCCATAGTACCAACAATTGTTTGGTCCTCTAGATTGAGACCTCTTGCCATTTGATTTTCCTCATGATTTCTAATGACTTCTAGAATTTTTTCATGTCTCCTTTGATCTGCCTCTACTCTCTGCATTCAAAACACTACCAAATGTAGATTCACCTGAGTTTTTCCTATGAATTTCCCCACTTACAATAACACCAACAACATTATCAAATTTTAGGGTATTTGAACCAGAAATAGAGTTACTAACAACCATTCCAACTTTCAGGAAAAGAACACAGAATCAAAAGAGCCCTAATCTCTTCATCAAAATTGGTGTTAACAAAAGTTAATTGATTGGTAACTGTATTAAACTCATTTAAATGATCAACAACTGACCTACCTTCTACCAATTTCATATTATATAAATGCTTCATAAAAAATACCTTATTCGATGCAAAATACTTTTCATATAACTTCGTTAGGGTTCCCATCAACTCTTCAGTTGTCTTTTTTTTTTTAATATTAAATGTCATTGAGTGTGTCATGCATAAATGAATACTACCAAGCACCTTTCTATCCAAAATATCTCAGTCCTCCTAAGACATAGTTGTGAATTTCTTGCTTATTCCTCCCAATGTTTGCCATAAATCCTTCTGATAGAGATAGTCCTCCATCTGCATTTTCCATAACTGAAAGTTATGCCCATTAAACTTCTCAACCTTCAACTTTCCCTCGTCTTTCATTACTCCCACTCAATTGTGAGACTTCCACTCAACCGTGAGACCTTCCTACAGAGGATAACTGGGTAAAACCCTCTCTAATACCACTTGTTAGGATTAGAAGACATAAATCTTACAGTTACATGCAAATATAACCAATAATGCAAAGGAATAAAGCACACATAAGAAGAACAAGAAGACACAGATTTAACATGGTTCATCCAATCTTGGGCTACATCCACCAAATAGAGAGTCCAAAATTATTATTCAGTAATTTTAACTAATTACAACCAACGATCCCTTACAGCTCAATATCATTGCAAATGCTACAATACTTCTTCACTCTAACAAGCCATAACCCTAACACCATTTTTCTTATAGGAAAACCCTAACCCTAAAACTTTCTTGATGGTTCAACCTAGGGAAATACTTGGTGATTCAACCTAGGGAAATGGTTGACGAGTCAACCCAAAAAAATGCTTGACAAGTTAACCAAAAAAAATTTGGGGCGTTTCCTTGAACCCCATGAATTGCAGAAAAGTGTACAGTACTTGCCTGATCAATCACCACAAACCAACAATCTTCTACTTGGAGACTGATCAGGCTCTACACTAAACACTTCTTATTGTGCAATAATAAAGAATTCATTAGGTCTTGCACTATGGATCCACTATAGAACCCCTTGTCGTTTGCCTAACCACCTTTACTTATTGTACATCTTGGTGAGCAATAAGAATAATATACACACAAAATAATATATGGTTACAATAAATATATATAATTATTATTAAAATATTTAATATTAGATTATGATTAAAATAAAATAATATATATATAAATTTACTAATAGTTAATTAAAGACAACCCTCCTCTTATACCAAATCTCAATCTTTAATCAATCAAAATATATTATATCACAATAAAATAAGAGCTACACTGCAATGTAGTTCCTGCTAAACTTAGGAGGGTGGGTATGTCAGATGTTGTCTGTATATTTGAGATTGTATGAAGTTTGAAATCTTTGCGGAATTTTAATCATGCATGGATTGAAATTTGCAGTGTAGTTTACAATGTTCAAATGTAATAAATTGATAGTTAATTTACCTTGTAAGTTGTAGTGTCTACATCAATTAAGCTAAAATTATATGGTTTGTTTAAGCTAAATAAATTATGAGTGGATGAAAGTGAAATATTTTTTCAGTAAATTTCATATATATGTTTTGTTAGAGATTCTTTTTGTGCAAACTTGGAGAGACTAATAATGTGATCAATGTTTGGGTGTTGTTGTTGTTGGGCTTTGTTATTAACTATAAATTGAAGGAATTTAAAGCAAAATAGAAATTTAATATTAGACATGCATGAAAGATATGGAAGCATTGACAAGGTGCATGAACTACTTGACAAAATGTGTTATCTTATTTTACTACAATGATTATAGAATCATGCAAAGAGAAACACCCAGATAATTAATCACAACAATAAAATCAAGAAGCATAAGCAAACAAATTACCTAGTTATGTCTACTGCATAGAATAGTAAATAATTTTTCTGGCAAGAGGATATATATATGCACCCACCTCTAAAATAAGTCACAAGTATAAAAATAAAAACTATAAAAATATATGGACTAATAGAATAAATAGCTTAAAAATGCACACTCAACTTAAATCTAGTTTCTTTTGAACATTATCTTTAATTAAAAACTTTATAGTTACCTATATTTTGTGAACCTCGTCTACAACCCCAATATCATATCTCTATTCACCACCCATTGCATTATAAATAAATCAATAGATAGTTTGTGTAGAGATATGTTTTAGTAGGAGAGTAAATACAACTATAAGGAGAGGATCTATTGATAATGTACATAGAAACATGGTCTATTAGCAAATCCCAAATGGAGATAGGATCTATTGATAGTTTTCATTATGAAATCTTTTAGTGGGAAAGGAAATATAACTATTTCCTTTATTTATGCTAGTACAAGAAACAATAACTAACATTAGTTTTTTATAGTTTTTAAGTTACTAATAAAGATGAGGTTCAAATCTTGGATGCAAGAAAAATTCTTCTCAAGCAGTGAATTATATTACATACTTTGCATGTACACATAAATGCATATGGATACCTATGACTTGAGAAATGGTGATGGGACAACAGAACTGTCAACCACTAAATATACTAGCACAAACTGTGCAACCTGAGTTGCAAACTGTGCAACCTGAGCTGCTGGTAGAAGAGACTGAATCACAAATAGAGGAATTTGAGTCACAAGCATATGGAACCGAGTCACAGATGGAGGAACCTGAGTCATAGATAGAGGGATCTGAGTCACAGATGGAGGAACCCGAGTCACAGATAGAGGGATCTGAGTCACAGATGGTGGAACCCGAGCATCAAATAGAGGAACAAGAAAGAATCCACAGTTGAAATCCTCAGACAATTCAGATCAAAGCAATGAAGGATCTAATGACACCCTAAAATTGAGATGGGTGGATCCATCATTACAGAATAATAAAGCAAGGAGATGACTAGAACTATGCAATAACAAGCCATCCTACATCATTTCTAGGCAAGAAATACAGTCCATATCCACATATTGATGCATAAGGACATATTGTAGTTCAACCCGAGTCTGAATGTTGATTACACCTGAGTCACTCTAGCTCACCCAAGCTGAGTTTGGCAGTGTTGATAACAAGAGAATCAGTTTCACCAGAGCTTCTGAGTGAATCTTGGAGAAACACCTGAGTCACACCAGCTACTATGTATAGAGAATTTAATGAAATACTCTAACGGTTGAAAAACTCTTATATACGAAGGATTGTGAAGAGTATTATTTAAAAATATTTCAGTTTACTAGTCAATTCAGTGCTTTAGTAATTTCGTGTGAATTTGTGATTGAAAGCAGAGTTTGATTATTTCGTTTGAGCAATATGGCATCCACTTCCAATAGCAAGGTCAAGAAAGGTTTAGAGAGGCTAGTAAGGAATACAATTTGTGATCCTCCCATGTTGAAGCTTCATTCGATAGTTGGAGAAGAGATAGACTCAAAGGGATCTCATTCCCTGATCCCTCCGAGAGTGTTACTAGTCAATGACATTCACAACTTCTATCACTGCAACATACAAGAGCTTTCAACCACCGAGATGAATCAAACATATGAGAAGTTCTGCACAGATGGGAAACTGAAGCCTGAGAATAAACACTTCAAAACCAAGGGTTTGACACATATCATGCATATACCGAGGGACTTCCAGACAAAGTGGATGAGATATGTTCTTAGTCATTTTCACAACATGAAATTCTAGCTAGATCATTCTATGAAGATCACCAAGTAGATAATTCATTGTGTTACTGGGTTCCCTATGTTAGACAAGCCAAAAGCTACCAAAACCCTAAACAGGGATGAACTAGCAGAGTTAACTCTTGCCGAGTGGGATGGAAGAGGCATGAGACTCAACAAAGTAATAGATATACAGATGAAATTTGGCATTCATGTGATAGCACACAATATTTATAGCTCAAGTAGACCCAACAGTGTTGCATGCAAAGCTGTTGACCTGGCCTACAAAGTTGTCAAAAAAAATCTGGTATTTGACCTGGTAGAATTGCAACTCACTCAGTTGAGAAAGAACATGGAGAGCATCTGAGTATCAAAAACCAACTCATGTAAGTTTGGTTCTCTTCTAATCTGCATACTATTTTATGTTGAGAAGTTCTTTCCCTCCAAAGGAACAGTAGT
>MU218728.1:107920-133265 GCA_018584345.1 Thuja plicata | reverse complement strand
AACCGCTGAGCTTTACAATGTGATTACTGAATGCTCGGTATAAGCTGTGAACTGAGTGATGAGCTCGGTAAGCATACAGAATCGAATAATTGTTTTCACTGATGACAAATATAACATAATTCCAACAGACAGAGATAAGTAAAGGATTTAAAGCTATTTTGTCTAGTTGTCAAGAAGATCTTTGTGAGATAAAATAGTAGTTTTTCTTTAAATCTAATTGTCGAGAATTGTGGATCACGCCAAGATCAAGAAAATCAAGAACCTAATAACGGTGATAACATGTCTATAAAAGAGATAACTTAATTCATTACAAATTGAGTGGGTGAATGAATGAAAAGAGGATGTTGAAGAGAAACTAATGAAGAGCAATTTCATACAGTCCTGATTAATCAAGCTGAGGAAAGAGCTAAATTTTTCTGTAGACACCAAGCAACAGAGTACAACATCACCAAGCAGAAGTAAAGTGGAGCAAAGGTATTAACAAAGATATATTGTTCAGATTAGTTTTATAAGATTACAATAGATCTAAAAATCTGCAAGTATAAGTTGTATATGTGAACAGATCATATTGTTTTAGTTTAACCATTGATTCAGAAAGTCTCTTAACTGAGCGGGATTTAAAGATCCTTTCTATATTGACATACATCCCAAGGAGTATCAAAAAGTTTGATCATGAAGATAGCATGAGATGCCAGATACCTATTGAGAGGCCAAGTGAGTGTTGGATCAAGGAAGGTAGCATAGAGATGCCTGATATCAAGTGGAAGACTAAACTTTTAAATCCTCTGACAAGTTCACACCTAATAGTGTGTTTGTAACTATTGAGCATTGTTTTGACACAAGCTAACTTGCTAGGATCTTGAAAATTTGATTTCCTTTCTTGAAAGAATAACAGAATTATTCCCAAGGTTCTCCAGGGTCGGGTCACAACCTACTTGGTTACTCAGTTGAAGATAAATGTGAATGTTCACAAGGATGCCTTTGCTAGTACTTTCAAGACATCAAACTGTGAAACACTTTAGTTCCTTTTGGTATTTTCCATTTACCAAATATGGGTGTTATAAATAAAATGCAATTTTGTATTTTCAAGATATGAATTTTGAGATTTGAAGACAAATTTTAAAGGGAGAATAGAGTAACAAGAAGTAAAATGAATTATTGAAAATAAAATCCTATGGATATAAACCATTGTAAACCCTTCTTTGTGAATTGAATGATGAGAGAGATTTTGGAATAAACCCACAAGGCACAAATCGTACCAAGTCACAATTCGCTACCCCACAGATGCAAGTGTTTGGAGAGGAAACATATTCACTTGTGCAAGATATTCAAGATTGATCAAATCATCAAGCCACTAAGATGTGTGTAGCCACAAGACAGAACTATTGTTAAGCCCAAATATGATCTCTTCCATGCATTCGTTGCAACAAGGTAAAGTAAACAACAGCAAACTCTAACTAAAGAAAAATGAATTCCAAGCACAATAAACAAGAGGCTCTCTGAAAATAATGAATAATGAAAGCATACATTCAATAATTTCGCATAGGTAGAAGCAATTCACACACCACAAATGAATCGCCAAATATGTGTCTTTATTGAATTAAGAATCTGACCCTTTACATTGATTTGTGATGACAATATATAAAATTTGATCCCCAACTCTGAATTCTGAATTTAGGGCATCAAAGAGAAAAATAAACTAAACTAAAACTTTACTGAAAGGGAAATTATTCTTAACTAACACTAGATAACTTGCATGGATCCAACAATCCATTTACAATTATTTTACCCATGCAAGGAGGGTCAAACTCGCCAAGAAGAAAGAGAAAAGAAGGAGGGTTTCTCCTGAATACTTGGAATCTTCTTCTTGTTTCCGGGAGTCCTTCTTGGAATCTTCATCTGGAAGCTCTGTTGGCAGTGGAGACTAATAGGGGACCCTTAGTATCTTCAAAAAAAACTCAATCTGACCATCAATTAGATCTAGAGTTCAACAGGTTTGCAAAAAATGTGATCTCGCTGAAAACACCCAGTTTTTCAGACCCCAACCTCTACTCCAAAACTTTTTAGTGTCAAAAAATTCTAAGTGTTTACCATCAGAACCTTGGTCTAAAGTTCAAACTCGTCAGAGGGTGAAAAGGTTGAAGTATCTATAATTCCGAAAAGGCTAAAAACTTGGAGGGCTGAAAGGCCAAAGAATCTGGGAGGCCAAAAGGCTGAAAGCTCTGAAATTTGCCTTAAGGAAATTTCTTAAGTGTCAAAAATTGCCTCTTCAAAATTGATTTTTGGTCCAAGGGGTCAGTTTCGGAATACCTCTGGGTGCCCAACCTGGAGCCTTTGTATGATTTCCTGAACCTCCTCATAGTTTATCCCCTTCCTTTTTGCCTGATTAATCTTTCATTCTTGCTTTTCTTTGATGGGAGTCAGCTCAGAAGCGAAAAACTAGATCTCCTCTTCATGATTCACCATCTGTGTCATCTCTTCTTTTGAATGAAACAATTGTTGCAATGCTTCCTTAGTTTCTACACTTGCCATGATGTCCCTAAATTGTTGGACCACTTCTTTAGATGGTCGTAAGATGTTCTTAGCTTCATCATAGTACAAATCAAGGCTGACCCCAGTGAAGAAAGCATCTATTTCCTCCACCCATTCCAAGACTTCTTTATATTTCTCTAATATAGAGGCTTGAAAATTTTTGTAAACGCTGATTATCTTGATCATGTGCTTGATCCAAGTTTCAAAATTGTCTAACTCTTCACCTTCATATATCTTCACCAGGATTTGGAAGCGTTGTTTCTTAATGATCTGTAAATCCTAGAGGGTAGTTCACCATTTGCTTGTTTCAGACTCCAGTCCACCCTCATTTTTCATCAAATCAATCAAGTTTGTAGCCTCTATAAGGATAACCCTATAAGGTTTTAATATTTCCTTGATGGTACCTTCCTCGTAATGCTCAAAATCTTCCTTCCCGTCTGTGTTTGCTCTGATGAAGGATAGGGTTAAACTTGCCGGTAATTCTAGGGTGTTTCTTTTATCCAATACTGCCTGTAATGAGGCCTCTGAGAAGTTGGGGTTAATCGAACCAACAATTTTGTGAATAAATCTCTTCAAGGCTTCATTATGCTCAGTCAAGGTTTTTATGGTCTCTTCATCCTTACTCATGAAACCCAAAGCATGTTTGAGCCCCAAGGCAGCTAGTGTCTTTCTCCATTCCCTGGTAGGTTCCCCTAAATCTACCTCTTCAAATGTATAGTCTTTTGAGGTAGTTGGGGCTTGAGAAGTGCTGGCGGATGGGACAGCAACCTATGGCCTCCAGCGCCCCTAGTGTCCTGGGTGACATAGGACATTGTCCGTGTGGGTAACATAGTTTTTTTATGATGAAAGGATTTTATTAAGGGTGTTATACCCATATTTTCACCTTCATCCTCATCTAAATAGGTCCTTCTCCTTGACTCAATTTCTTTACTAAATCATGTAGGTCTACTAGATGCAATGACCAGCTCATATGGGGTAATTTGGAGAATTGAATCTAAATTTTGGGACCCTGGAGTTATTTCTTTGTATGGCCCCTCTTCCTATTCCTATCTTTGTTCCCCTTCACCCCTTCTCCTTAGCATTCTTCTTCCTCTTCCCTTTCCTCTTTTGACTTGTCTCCTTCTTGCATTGCCTCATCTTGATTTTCCTTGCTTTTGTCTTCCTCTCCCGAGGAACTAACCAAGGCTTCGGAATTGAGACTAGTTATAACCTTCAATATGCTTTTTAAGGGTGATGTAGCCTCTTTGGTTACTAATCCTCCAGGGGTTGGGATGTGGCAAGTCAAATGGCTTGATGATGGTAGAGCAGGTGTTGGGAGATTTAGAATTGGAAGTGGAAGAGTAGTTGGTGGAGTTTGGAGAAATTGGGGTGGAGTAGGAATAGGAGGTGGGAGAGTAGTTGGTGGAGTAGGAATGTGAAGGGGTGTTATAATAGTATTGGTCTCTGTGGTATGCTCATTGGTAGTCACCCCTTGGGTGATTGGAGACTCTTGATTCCCAAACCCTTGATCTGCTTTAGAACTATCTCCCACCTTGGGGGTATTTAGCTTCAGATTAGTGAAGTGAGTGGGAGGCGGAGTTAAGATCACTTGTGGTTGAAAAATAGAAGGACCACATGATTCATATCCAGTTGCATAACTTGGTGTATCCTAGCCTTGATCTGAAAAATATTCTAGACCCTCAAAGTCTAAAATTTTGAACTCATCTGATCCTAGAGAATCTAAGGGGTTATCTTGCTCTTTAGGATCCTCCTGGTGCTTCCTTCTAGTCTTCTTTTCTCTTCTTTTATGAGACCTCATCCTTTTAACTAGAGGGACCTCTTCCTCCTCCTCTTGCGGGTCCTCCTACATGGTTTCTATTTGTGGAGACGCAGAAGCCTTCTTCCTCTTATATATCTTCTTCCCCTTTCCAGTGGTAGGAGGAGATTGTCCAGAGGTGGAGGGTCTTTCATCAAGTGAAACCTATGTTGGCCCTGTGGGAGGATCTATTTTCCTGATCATTATTTTTTTAGGAGCCTTGGGCCTTTGGTTTGACCCATACTCTACTACACATTGATGGCCATACACTGTGTTTGGCTTTTGTGGCAGTGCCTTCTTGTATTGTGGCACTGTATTTATCTCTCCGCGCTATTTATCTACCTTCTTGGGTGGATCCATCAATGTTTTTATATGTATTGGGCTCATTTTGTAGGGCCTCTTGATCCATCCTTTTGTTGTTCTCATTATGTGCCTTGCCCAAAAATTTATGTCATCATTTTCATCTTTGTTGACCTCTGCATTCGTGATGGGTCGGTCATATATTTTTTCATCTATATAGATGGCCTCTAGGACCTCTTTTGAATCATACTCCCAAACCTTTGGGGGAATAAGGGTCTATATGACTGACTTCCTTTTCCAAGGTAAGAGTTATTCTATAATAATCCCAGATTCTGACCTCATGATCATCTACGTAGTTCATTTAGTGATCCTCCAAGTGTGGTTCATGAATGTAGAACTTGCTAATAATGTGGTTGTATATGCCTATAGGGTCAAATCAAGGTTGCACTGTGCCATAGAGTTGTAGGGGATAGTCATCCCATTCAAAGGCAAAAGATTTAGAGACCTTCATGTCCTGTAAGGTGTATGGTCTCAGTGAGATGGGAAAATCCAAACAGTACTTCTTCTTGTGTTCTATGTGTTCATTTGCATTGGCAAGCTACCCGGCCATTTCCAAAATGATTATCTAGCTGGATGGATATCTAGGAAACTTCTTTGGATTCACAGTTGATCCTGCTATCCAAATGTACATGAAAGATCTGAGTTGTATGTAATAGGCACCTAAGGCCCTCACCTTGGCGGATGCTTCCTCTAACATACTTTTTGCAAAATCACCCTCAATAGATCAGATGATTGCAAAAATGAAGGCATCATTGACTATCCGGTAGTCTGGGCTATCTTTTGACATTTTTGCCCTTTTTTGTAATTGGTGGTATACAATGTGGGGCCATGCATTGGGATCATTTATGCTTCCTCTCTTAACAAGTCTTAGGCAATCTGCCATTGCTACCAGTAGGTACACCACATTTAAGTACTCATATAAAACTTAGGGTTGTGTTTTACCACCACCAGCTATTCATTCAACTTGTCATTGATGATGGTTCCCCAGTTGAACCTAGACTTGCGGCCTCTAATTCTTTCTATAAAGAGAATCATCCAATTTTCTAGTTGGAATGATTGTGGTAACCCATATAATCAGCTTATCATTGTTATGGCTTCCTTAATGTCATCTTTCATGTATCCTCTTCTCAAGTCTATTTTTTCCAGCTTATTTTTTGGAAGAGGTTGCTCGAGGTAGTGGTTGTTGACTATTTCATAAGATTCCTCCCCTTTGTTTCTGAACCATAGGTTTCCCTTTTCTATGAAAAAGTCATAGAACTTGTCTATGCCTTTCTGGAGATGAAATATATCCTCTATGACATCTGGCCTGATATCCAATACTACTTGGCCTTCGATATTCTGGACAACCCTTTTTTCAGAGTCATAATGGTTTGCCAGGGTCATGATCAGCTCTGGTGAAGACACGGCTACTGGGTGGGCTGCTACGCTGACCAGTCCTGCTAATACTAGGGAGGTACAATCCTCTGATCTCCCAGGTGGTTGGCCACACCTTGTCAGGAAGTCATCCCAATCGACATTCCTGATATCAGTATCGGTGATTTTTCTGTGCATGTTGCTATTTTTGGAAGGGGGAATGTTCCCCTTGTATTGGTATTTCATGGGTGAAGTAGTCTTTTTCTCAGGCATTCCTATAGTAAAGCATGCAAGTATCAGTATCTTATTTGAAGGACAAACTGAAAGAAAGCTAACTAAATGAAGAAAATAGAGAAAAAACTCTAAGTAACCTAGAATGCAGGTTTTTTGCACTTTCAGCCTTTTCAGGTTTTTGGAATCCAAAAATTGGTTCAGAGGCCGAAAAGGCTGAAAGAGAAAAAAATCACTATTTGGAGAGTGAAATTCTTCGGACCCTTTGACGTCGGAAAGTATGAAGGCTTTGTGAATGCCGAAAAAGGCAAAATCATGAGGACTAAAAACTAGGTTTCGGGGATTCGGTCTCAATAGGGTTTCAGACCTTTCAGAGGTCCAAAATGCTGAAAAGGTTGAATCTCCAAAATCGCGACAAGAGCTAACAGGACTTTTGTGGGTTCGGTCCTGTCAGAATTTTGGACTTCTCGGAGATCCAAAACTCCAAAAGGGATGAATCTCTGAAATGAGACGAACTATGACTAGACCTGGTTTTTGGCCTTTCAGTGACTGAAAACCTGTGACAAAGGTCGTGATTGAACGAAACCCTAACACAAAAACTAGAGGGAAAAATGTGACTCAACATGGATAGACCTCCCACTAAAATAAAGATTCCCAAAGGTCCTTAGAGACTAGGGAGAAGGACATCCACATGCCCTAGGCTAGACAAGCGCCAAGGAAAAAAAACCCTAAAACCTAACAAGAAAAAACCTGAGGGAAAATAAAATGTGAGGCAGCGAAGGAGACCTACCTTGGAGGGGCTAGGAGTGGGTAAGGATGACACAACGAAGCTTGGAGGCACATGTTCAATCAATCTCAGGGTTGAGGGAAAAAATCATTGCAACTGCAAGCTCTTGAGGAATTTTGAGCAAGAACACAAAGTGATCTCAAATTGGGGCCTTCGCAATTTATAACCCGCGGGCCTTACATCAGCATTTTTGGTGGTTTCGATGTCTGAAACATTGAAATTATGGAGGTAGATACCTTCAAACTTTTAGTGTTTTTGGAGGTTGAAAACACCGAAAGGATTGACTTTTGGCCTTTCAACCATTTCAATGTTTCAGATTACTATGGTCCCCTGAAACGCCAAAAGGGCCAAAGGGCCAAAAAAGGTGCTTTTCCTTGTCTACTCATGTTGATACATGTTCTTCTAAGACTGACTGAGTGAGGACTCAAGAGGGAAGATAAGACCAAGAATCAAAAAGCAAAAAAAAGGGGGTTCCCCATGGTCAGAGGACCAAAAAATGTGGTGTGTGTTGTGGACCCACAACAAATAGCCCCGATAAAAGGAGGAATGACCAAGGCATTTCTTTATCATCATTTCTCTTCCGGGATGTAACTTTGTAGTAGAACAAGGCCAAGAGGGGTGAGTGTCAACTAATATTTTAATGACCTCCAATCCAAGGTTTTCTGCTGGCTTCCCAGTGTGTGTTAATGTGTATTCATTCCTTGACCTTTGATTGTGGTAACCTGAGCATTCACCAGCTGCACCCAAGCTTCACCAAGTAGACCCAGGTTTCTCAAAAAGAGATTTTCTACCAGTCAGGCGTTCATAGCCCCAAAAAATTTTTCCCCAAATCCTAAGTATAACCTTGCACTACTGCTACTTGGGTGTTCATAGCCCTGGTAAAGATTGTCATAGTCGCCCAAGTCCGTTACATCTGCTAGGTTGTAGCTTTCTTTCTTTTGAGAGTTCTATCCTTTTGGACAGTCATTTCATTTCTTTTGTGTGCTCTTGAAATGTATCAGGCCCCGGATGTTTATGTAATCTAGGTGTTCAAGTCCGTAGTAATGAACTTCTCCTTTCGTATTTAATCTGATCTAGGCAACGATTAGGCTGTGCCACCTAGATTTCACACTTGTGGCCTCTTTGGGACACTTTTCTTTTCGTGTGCTTCTTTTCTTCTCTCTTCAGCTATTCCCTTTTCTTTTGCTACCACCTTTGCATTCATTTAGACCTGGGTTATGGGATCGGTGGGTACCCGAATCTATGCACTAGTGCTAGTCACAACTGTCAAATGCTCAAGGAACCATTTCTCTCGAGTGTTTCCTTTTAGTGTGTTTCATGATTAGGATAACCAAGCCTTGAACTTCTTCTCATCGATCACTGATAGCTATCATCACTTTGCCTTTTTTGTCAATGTTCTTTGTGTCATACATTTCTTTGGAGGAATTGACTAAGAAATACCCTTGCTCTGATTTATAGACTACCTTGGAATGGATCCAAGAACACACTGACCCAAAACAACAAACAAGCCCTGAAAAAAGAAAGGAAGAAAGGACTGACGGCGGGCGATAAAACAACAAAAGGAAAAAATGAAAATAGGGGGACTATGGTACAAGGGACGAAAGGTAGTCCAGCTTAGGAACCAATGTAATGTTTGAGGATTTGTTCATTGACTAGAAATAGGGTCAACTCTCCATTCAATGTGCTGATCCTAAAAGTGTTTTCCCCTAGGATCTCTAATATCTGATAAGGGCCTGTCCACAATCTTTAAAACTTGGTGTGGCTACCTTTCTTTTCTTTTGCCTTATCCCACATGAGGACAAGGTCAGAGATCCTAAAGGCTTTAAGGGTGGCTCTCTTGTCAAACTACCTCTTGACTATGGCTTGATGTTTTGATACATGCTCCATAGTTGATGCTCTCTTCTCCTCTAGGTTAAGGAGATTCATGAGCCAGACTTGTACTCGATCTTCTCCCCCCACATATTGGTCCATGAATCTGAGGACTGGGATATTTAAGTTCAAGGGGAAGATCGATTGTAAGCCATAGACTAGATGGTATGGAGACGTCCCCAGGGCATTTTTTATCCTTACGCGATCAGTCCACAGAGTGTATTTCAATTACGTGTGCCAATCCCTGGGGTTGTCATCTAGGAGGTGTTTGATCACTGTCGTTAAGTTCTTCTTGGTAGACTCTCCTACACCATTGCCTTGCGGATAGTAATTTGAAGAGAACTTGAGGATTACCTGGATCTTGAAGGCCCATTGTGTGAGTGAGGCCAAAGAAAAAGAGGGAGCATTGTCACATACCAGATAAAATGGCATCCCAAACCTGGTTATGATGCGCTCCTCCAAGCATTTGGTCATGACCTTTGTAGTATAATTATTCAGTGCTTGAGCTTTCATCTAGCATGTGCAGTAGTTAGTAGCTGTCAAGATGAACTTGTGTCTTGCAGACAAAGGGGGGTTAATCATTTCAACAAAATCTAAGCCCCATTGAGCAAATGGGCGTACCTCATATACTAGTTGTAGGGGCATAGCAGGGTTTCTCTCAAGTTGCGCTCATTTTGAAAGTGTGGAAAGACCTCACATGCTCGCTGGTGTCTCTGAATATTGTATGCCAGAAATACCCTGCCCTTAAGATTTGGTGAGTGGTTGCATCAGCTGACCTATGTCCCGCCCCGTATTTGCCATGGAAATCTTCTAGAATTTTCTTAGCCTCAAGTCTATCCAAGCACCTTAGGTATAGGCCTTCATAATTGCGTTTATACAGTTGTCCATTCTTCAACATGTAGGAGCTTCTCTTGATTCTCAAGGCTCTTCTCTGAGAACCACTCATTTCCTCTGGGCAATAGTTTTGCAATAGATAATACACTATGTCTTTGTACCATACATCACTGATCACACCTTGATCGGTATACGTTTGGTCGACCAGACCTTCTTCAACCTCAGAGATTAGCTTCGTCAGGCCTTGGCCTCTCACTAGTTTCATTTTTTGGATTTCAAGGTCAAACTCTTGGAGGATGGCCATCCATTTTCCTCTCCGCTCTCCTAGCTCATTCTACATCAGAAGGGACTTTACAGTTGTGTCAAGAACTACCCCGATGACTTTACTTCTCAGGATGTAATGTCTAAAATTTTTTACCACTTTGACGAGAGTGAATGACTACTTATCTAGGTTTGGATATCTAAGCTCAGCATTTTTGAAAGGAAACTCATAAAAGCTATGGGTCTCTCATCTTCACTATTCTTCTTCTGTGTGAGGATACATGTGTATGAGTGCTCAGATGCAAAAGAATAAACTTTCAAAGGGATATTGTAGTCTGGGCTGACTAGGACCAGTGCTGTGGCGATGGCACATTTAATCTCTTCAAAGGATTTCTTGGCTAGGAGATCCCATTCAATATTTGCATCTTTCTTGAGCATGTCATTCAACAGTTTTACTATCTCTTTGAAACCGGTAATGAGCTTCCTTACGAAGTTGATCTTCCTAAAGAAAGATTTTAGTTTTTTGCGGCTGTGCGGAGGTGTCAACTTTAGAATGCCCTCTACCCTTTCAGGATATATGGCTATCCCTTTCTTAGAGATGATATGTCCCAAGATTTTGCCTTTAGCTACCCCAAACACACATTTCTTGGGATTAAGGGAAATCCTGAATTCCCTGCACCTTTGAAGAAATTTTTTGAGGTCATTCAAGTGGTCAGCTCTTTGTTTCAAGAAAACTATGAGGTCATCCATATAGATGATAATGCACCTCCCAACTAGTCTCTTGAAAGCTATGTCCATTTCCCTCTGAAAAGTGGCCTCAGCGTTAATCAGTCTGAAAGGCATCCAGCGGTAGGCAAAGGTCCCTCATTTGGTTGTCAATGCTATTTTCAGCCTGTCCTCTTCCTGCACCATCACCTGGTTGTATCCTGAGTAAACATCTAGAAATGACATCACTTGAGACCCATTGACATTTTGTAGTACTTTTTTGAGAGACAGGAGCGGGTAATTATCCTTCTAAGAAGATTTGTTGAGGTTCCATAAATCCACGCACAATCTAATCTCTCCAGTTTTCTTTCTTACGGGTACCAGGTTTACAACCCATGTGGAATGCCAGATTGGGAAGATGATTCTGGCATCAAGCAACTTTTGAACCTCCTTTTGAATTAAGGGTTCCATAGTAGGGTTCACAGGCCTCTATCATTACCAGAAAGGCTTGGAGACTGATTTTAGAGGGATGTTGTGCACTATGAATGAGGTGTCATATGTCTTCAATTCTTTGTAGCTCCATGCTATGACATCTCAGTATTCAGTGAGGAGCTAGACCATTTTCTCCTTCTCTTCTTTGGTCCCTACCTTTCCAATATGGACTTCTCTAGGCTCCTCTTTTGTGCCAAGGTTGTATATATCACACTCTTTGTCATCAGGTGTTACGTCTGGGCACCTCCTTACTGTAGTCTTGTTGCTGTCAAAAATCCTCTCTAGTTCCACCATCCCCTTGGGTATGGAGTTGGTCCTTAGATTTATGAAACCTTGATCATCAGGAGCTTTGAGTTCAACTGCTTCTTCACCCTCCTTTTCTTCGTCTATGATCTATTTTTTGAACACACCGGCACACATGATAAACTCCAAGATGTGTTGATCATTTTGGAAGACTTGAAAGTTAGTGACATTGTCTGGAATGGCCGGGGCCGTGACGAGTTCAACTAAGAATTTATTTAGCTTGGATTTCTCCATTGGATGTAATGAACTAGTCGACATGGCCAAGGCAATGGCGACAATATTTCTTCTTCTTGGGATGGTTTTGATGTCGAAAGTGTCGAAGTCGTTGATCAAGTCCCATGCTCTATTTTTGTAGGCTGAGAGCCTTTATCATTGCAAGTGTACTGACTGTGGACTTGCTTGACAACCAATTGCGAGTCCCCTTCTACTGTTAGGATTTTTATTCCTTTCTTGTGGGCCAAGAGGAGTCCGCGGACTAATGCTTCTTACTCTGCAACATTGTTAGTGCACATAAATTGTAACCTATAAGCGACATAGAAAGACTTACCTCTTGGGTTTATCAATTTGATCCCCACACCTGCTCCCTATTTACATTTGGAACCGTTGAAGCATAATTTCCATATTTGGGGTTGCTTAGTAGGATTGGTTTTGGCTGATTTTCTCTTGGGAAGGCCCTTGGTTTTAAACTTCCGACCCTTCTCCCCATTACTGTTTGAAGAGGTCAATTCCCCCACATCTTGAGTATGTCTATGTTTTGGGTTTTTAGTACTTTTTTCGCCTTCATATTTTAGCATTCCTTTTTAAGGGGGACACACTCCATCATTAGAGGTACTCCAATCACTAAGAATGTCCAAAATAGGACCTTTGTTATCATAATCTGACCCACTATCCTGATCTTGGCTTGGGGTAATTGTATCGACCAGGCTGTTTATCATCGGTGGGGTGTTACCCTTATCCTTGGTCTCAAGGATGTCCCCTTTTATTGTTGGGGTTTTTGATAGCTTACCTGATGAGGGGATCTAAGCCAATACTTGTGATAATGCTTCTTGGGAACTGGGGAAGGTACACTCAGAATGACTAGCCTGGTGTAATCGGTAGTACCCTGGTAGTAACAGAATGCTAGGGTCCGCGTCCTAACCCATGTGTTGTAAGCTAGTTTTCGTGCTATTGATGAAATGTTGGAAGATGTCATCTTTGATATCTGATTATAAGAGATCCAGAATAGGGTTGTGATCTGACTCTAGGTCCTCCCGTATTTGGAACATGAGGATGTCATCCATCCAATAGGTGCTCAAGTCCGTCTGGGTGAACATGACTTCATTCGGGGCATTGTACTCCATGATCATCTGTCTTAATTTAGGATTTGCATCAATCTTGATCTGGTTATTCAGACTTCTCCATGGTATCCATAGTTGGGTAAAATGTGTGGAAATATAGCCTCTCAAGCACTTGGTCCTTTCTCGACTCAACAGCTTCCCATAAGTTTCAGGTATGTCCACTATATGCACATCAATGCATTCTTGTATCCTAGGATCTGCAACTAATTGAATGTGTACATCTTTGAGTACACCGATCACCTTGACCTTGGTCTTATCCAATTGCATGACCACTTAGTTCATTACTTGGGGTACCATCCCCAACTTTTGGCAGATTGAGAGTGGCATGGCGTTGCACGAAGCTTTGAATCAATCAGGCAATTGTGTAAGTTCTTCCCAAACATCCATAGGCTGCATAAGAATGGTGGGACCTCCATCTTATCCTTGAATATTGCAGGGAAAGCCTCAGATGTGTTGATACTGGATGTAGGAAACCTTGTGTTGTTGATTGATGAGCTAGGTTTTGAGTGGTCCAAAGATCTTAGGAGGGCCTCCTTCTGAGATGGGCAACCCTGTAGTAATTTGAACATAGATATGTTCAATTTAGTTTTCTTTAGTTCATCAACTATGCTATATTTGTCACTAGACCAGGCCACACCTCAGTATCTGACATATGTACTTGTTGTAGGGGGTGTGGGACCATTCAAACCTTTAGGAGGCATGGGATTGTTACTAGCCCATGGATCTGGTGGCGTTGGTTTCTTGCTTGGGGGAATACCGTTAGTGAGAGGTTCCTTTCTACTCCGAAGGTTATATGAATTTTGTCGATCATTTTGGAAAGCATGTACTTCTGAATATTCAGGTTCATTTTCCCTCTAGAAGGGAAACACAAACTCATCTTCCTTTGCAAAGGCACCCGAGCCTTCCTCCTTTCTAGACTCATAGGAATCAAACACCATAGCATTAAATTACACTGGAGGCTCCTCTAGATTTTGGATGTAACAATCACAGGAGTTGTTCCCATACCCATCATTGCCTTGGTGTGAATTTGGAGCCATAAAAAAATTAGCCTCTGAAGCCTCGTAAGCATTGGCATTGTCTGTTGGGATGCTTCCATTATTGGGTCTAGTGTTTCATGGCCTGTTTGGCCTTTGATGCAGAAATTTTTTCTCCTGCATGTTGTTGTTATTGTACGTGTTGAAATTTTGATTTGGATTTTGAGGATATGCATTTGGAATAGTAGGGGCTCGTTGATGTCGACCTTGATTTTGGGATGGAGTCAAATTCATCTGGGTAAGCTCGTTGGTGAGTTGTGACAAGGTCTTCTTTACGACATCCATCTCGAAGGCCATGAGAGCATCAGACTCTGCTTGGGGTATAACTCTTTGTTCCAAAAACATTGTTTTGTGACCCTTGTAACCCGGATAAGTAATAGATGGGGGTATGTCTACAAATGGTTGTGCCAAGATGGGGTTCAACGTAGGTGTATGAGTGGCTAAAGCTTGATTTTTGGCTACAAACGGATGTGGAACAGCAAGGTTATTCATGGTAGGTACTATTGTATAACTCCCTTCTTGCGGGTCCATCTACTGGGTGAACGTGATGGCTTCATTGTACACCTTTTCCATTGTGTCTCTATCTATCAGGAGAATCCTCCTTAAAAAGATTGAGGTGAAAGGATCCAAAGCCTTCAAGTAAACTTGTATGACAACCTCCTCTGGTATGGTGTAAGGGGATTCCAACTTTTTATGCAAATTGTGAAAATGATGATTGAACATAGCGATGGGTTCCTTGGGATTTTTCCTCGTTGTGATGAAATGGTGATGTGTTGTGGCAAGATCCACATACAACTTGAATTGATTGAGGAATTTGGTTTCAAATTCATTCCATGCAGAGATAGACCCTTGTGGCAAATTTAGGTTCCAATTGTATGCGAATTCACCCAAAGTTTATGGAAACAAATGACAAAAAAACATCTTGGTGGGCGATCTCTTTACGGTTACAAATTTCCTTGAAGGCACAAATGTGTTCTTCTGCTGTCCTTGATTCAGCATAGATGAACTGGGTGCAAAAATTCTCCAGATTTTTGGGTAACTCATGGAGCTGCCCAACAATATTTAAGGGTGATCTGGTTGCATTGGCAAAAAAGGCCATCTGACAAGGTTGCTGCAAATTCTGATTTTGTACTATGATAGTCGAGGCAGCAATATGTGATTGTTGTCTAAGAGAATTCTCAGACTTGGTGAGGTGGTATGAGGATTTTAGTTTGTTCTTCCCTTTGTCGCTGTGAGCTTTATGATGATGGGTGAGTTCAAGGAACTCACCTCCCTTCGGAGATGATCTAAGCACCTGCTCGAATCTCTCTGGAGAGAAATATCCAATGTTATCCAGATTTTGAGTCTTGAGGCCCTCCTTCTAGCACCACTTCTATTGAGCATTGTTTTGACACAAGCTAACTTGTTATGATCTCAAAAATTTGATTTCCTCTCTTGAAAGAATAACGAAATTATTCCCAAGGTTCTCTGGGGTCGGGTCACAACCTGCTTGGTTACTCAGTTGAAGATAAATGTGAATGTTCACAAGGAGGCCTTTATTGGTATGTTCAAGACATCAAACTGCAAAACACTTTAGTTCCATTTGGTATTTTCCGTTTACCAAATATGGGTGTTATAAATAAAATGCAATTTTGTATTTTCAAGATATGAATTTTGAGATTTGAAGACAGAGTTTAAAGGGAGAATAGAGTAACGAGAAGTAAAATGAATTACTGAAAATAAAATCCTACAGACATAAACCATTGTAAACCCTTCTTTGTGAATTGAATGATGAGAGAGATTTTGGAATAAACCCACAAGGCACAAATCAGACCAAGTCACAATTCGCTACCCCAAGGATGCAAGCGTTTGGAGAGGGAACATGTTCACTCGTGCAAGATATTCAAGATTGATCAAATCATGAAGCCACCAAGATGTGCACACCCATGAGATAGATCTATCATTAAGCCCAAATATGATCTCTTCCACGCATTCGTCACAGCAAGGTAAAGTAAACAATGTAACAAACTCCAACTAAAGAAACACAAATTCCAAGCACAATAAGCAAGAGGCTCTCTGAAAATAATGAATAATGCAAGTATACATTCAATAATTTCGCATAGGTAGCAGCAATTCACACACCATGAATGAAGCACCAAATGTATGTCTTTATTGCATTAAGAATTTGACCCTTTACATTGATTTGTGATTACAATATATAGAATTTGATCCCCAACTCTGAATTCTGAATTTAGGGCATCAGAGAGAAAAATAAACTAAACTAAAACTTTACTAAAAGGGAAACTATTCTTAACTGACACTAGATAACTTGCAAGGATCCAAGAATCCATTTACAATGAGTTTTCCCATGCAAGGAGGGTCAAACTCGCCAAGAAGAAAGAGAAAAGAAGGAGGGTTTCTCCTAAAAACTTGGAATCTTCTTCTTGTTTCTGGGATTCCTTCTTGGAATCTTCATCTGGGAGCTTTGTTGGTGGTGGAGACTAATAGGGGACCCTTAGTCTCTTCAAAATGAACTCAAGCTGACCATCAATTAGATCTGGAGTTCAACTGGTGTGAAAAAAATGTAATCTCGCTGCAAACACCCATTTTTTCAGACCCCGACCTCTGCTCCAAAAAATTTTTAGTGTCAAAAAATTCTAAGTGTTTTACCATCAGAACCTTGGTCTAAAGTTCAGACTTGTTGGAGGCTGAAAAGGCTGAAGTATCTATAAGGCCGAAAAGGCCAAAATCTTGAAGGGCTAAAAGGCCAAAGAATCTGGGAGGCTGAAAGGCCGAAAATTGTTCTACTTGCATGGGCCGAAAGGCCAAAAGGCTGAAAGCTCCAAAATTTTACTTAAGGAAATTTCTTAAGTGTCAGAAATTGCCTCTTCAAAATTGCTTTGTGGTCCAAGGGGTCAGTTTCAGAATACCTCTCGGCGTGTAGCCCAGAGCCTGTGTATGATTTCCTAAACCTCCTCATAGTTTATCCCCTTCCTTTTTGCCCAGTTAACCTTCTATTCTTGCTTTTCTTTGAAGGCAGTCAGCTCAGAAGTGAAAAACTAGATCTCCTCTACATGATTCACCATCTGTGTCATCTCTTCTTTTGAATGAAACAATTGTTGCAATGCTTCCTTAGTTTCTACACTTGCCATGATGTCCCTGAATTGTTGGACCACTTCTTTAGACGGCCGTAATATATTCTTAGCTTCATCCTGGTACAAATCAAGGCGGGCCCCGGTGAAGAAAGCATCTATTTCCTCCACCCATTCCAAGACTTCTTTCTATTTCTCTAATATAGAGGCTCGACACTTTTTGTAAACGTTGATTATCTTGATCATGCACTTGATCCAAGTTTCAAAATTGTCTAACTCTTCACCTTCATATATCCTCACCAAGATTTGGAAGGATTGTTTATTAATGATCTATAAATCCTGGAGGGCAGTTCACCATTTTCTTGTTTCAGACTCTAGGCC
Source organism: Thuja plicata (assembly GCA_018584345.1). Taxonomy (NCBI): domain Eukaryota; kingdom Viridiplantae; phylum Streptophyta; class Pinopsida; order Cupressales; family Cupressaceae; genus Thuja; species Thuja plicata. The sequence goes on along the minus strand of MU218728.1, from coordinate 115,920 downwards.
ACCCTCACTTGTCATCAAATCAATCAATTTTATAGCCTCTACAAGGATAACCCTATAAGGTTTGAATATTTTCTTGATGGCACCTTCCCCATAATGCTCAAAATCTTCCTTCCGGTCTACGCTTGCTCTAATGAAGGATGGGGTTAAACCTCCTGGCAAGTCTGGGGTGTTTCTTTTATCCAATATTGCCTGTAATAAGGCCTCTGGGAAGTTGGGTTCAATGGGACCAACCATTTTGTGAATGAATCTCTTCAAGGCTTAATTCTACTTATTCAAAGTTTTTATGGTCTCTTCGTCCTTACTCATGAAACCCAGAGCATGTTTGAGCCCCAAGGAAACTAGTGTCTTTCTCCCTTCCCTGGTAGGTTACCCTAAATCTACCTCTTCAAATGTATAGTCTTCTGAGGTAGTCGGGGCTTGAGAAGTGCTGGCAGATGGGACTACAACCTGTGCCTTCTAGCACCCTCTAGTGTCTTGAGTGACATAGGACATTGTCCGTGCAGATAACATGATTTTTTCCTGATGAAAGGCTTTCCCTAAGGATGATATACCTATATTTTCACCTTCATCCTCATCTGAATAGGTCCTTCTCCTTGAATGTATTTCTTTAGTAAACCATGTAGGTCTACTAGATACAATGACCAGCTCATATGGGGTAATTTGGAGAATTGAATCTAAATTTTGGGACCCTAGAGTTATTTCTTTGTCTGGCCCCTCTTCCTATTCCTATCTTTGTTCCCCTTAACCCCCTTCTCCTTAGCATTCTTCTTCCTCTTCCCTTTCCTCTTTTTCCTTGTCTCCTTCTTGCACTGCCTCATCTTGATTTTCCTGGCTTTTGTCTTCCTCTCGTGAGGAACTAACTGAGGCTTCGGTATTGAGACCAGTCATAACCTTCAATGTGATTTTGAAGAGTGATGTAGCCTCTTTAGTTACTGATCCTCCAAGGGTCAAGATGTGGCAAGACAAAGGGCTTGATGATGGTGGAGCAAGTGTTGGGAGATTTGGAATTGGAAGTGGAAGAGTATTTGGTGGAGTTTGGAGAAATGGGGGTGGAGTAGGAATATGAGGTGGGAGAGTAGTTGGTGGAGTAGGAATGTGAAGGGGTGGTATAATAGTATTGGTCTTTGTGGTAGGCTCATTGGTAGTCACCCCTTGAGTGATTGGAGACTCTTGATTCCTAGACCCTTGATCTACTTTAGAACTATCTCCCACCTTGGGGTATTTCGCTTCAAATTAATGAATTGAGTGGGAGGTGGAGTTAAGATCGCCTGTGGTTGAAAAAGAGAAGGCCCACCTACTTCGTATCTAGTTGCATAGCCTGGTGTATCCTGGCCTTGGTCTAAGAAACCTTCTAGACCCTCAAAGTCTGACATTTGGAACTCATATGATCGTAGAGCATCTAAGGGGTTATCTTTCTCTTTAGGATCCTATTGGTGCCTCCTGCTAGTCTCATTTTCTTTTCTTTTCTAAGACCTCATCCTTTTAACTAGAAGGACCTCTTCCTCCTCCTCCTCTTGTGGGTCCTCCTACACGGTTTCTAATTACGGAGACGCAGAAGGCTTCTTCCTCTTATATGTCTTCTTCCCCTTTCCGGTGGTAGGAGGAGATTGTCAGGAGGTGGAGGGTCCTTCATCAATTGAAACCTGTGTTGGCCCTGTGGGAGGATCTATTTTCCTAGTCATTCTTTTTTTATGAGCCTTGGGTTTGACCCGTACTCTACTTCACATTCATGGCCATACACCGTGCTTGGCTTATGTGGCGGTGCCTTCTTGTATTGCGGCACTGTATTTATCTATCTCTGTTGTTTACCTACCTTCTTGGGTGGATCCATCAATGTTTTCATAGGTATTGGGATCATTTTGTAGGGCCTCTTGATCCATCCTTCCGTTGTTCTCATTACATGCCTTGCCCAAAAATTTGTCATCATTTTCATCTTTGTCGACCATTGCGTTCATGATGGGTTGGTCATATATCTTTTCATCTGTATAGATGGCCTCTAGGACCTCTTCTGAATCATACTCCCAAACCTTTGGGGGAATAAGGGTCTTTATGACTTCCTTTGCCAAGGTAAGAGTCATTATGCAATAATCACAGATTCTGACCTCATGATCATCTACGCAGTTCATCTAGTGATCCTCCAAGTGTGGTTCATGAATGTATAACTTGCCAATAATGTGGTTGTATGTGCCTATAGGGTCAAATAGAGGTCACACTATGCCATAGAGTTGTAGGGGAAAGCCATCCCATTCGAAGGCCAAAGATTTAGAGATCTTCATGTCCTGTAGGGTGTATGGTCCTAGTGAGATGGGAAAATCCCAACAGTGCTTCTTCTTGTGTTTTATGTGTTCATATCCATCGGCGAGCTGCTGGTCCATTTCCAAAATGATTATCCAGTCGAATGGATATCTAGGCAACTTCTTTGGATTCACAGTTGATCTTGCTATCCAAATGTATGTGAAAGTTATGAATTGTATGTAATAGGCACCTATGGCACTCACCTTGGAAGTTGCTTCCTCTAACATCTTTTTTGCAAAATCACCCTCAATAGATCGGATGATTGCAAAAATGAAGGCATCATTGACTATCTGGGAGTCTGGGCGATCTTCTGACATTTTTTCCCTTTTCTATAATTGGGGTTATATGATGTGGGGCCATGCATTGGGATCATTTATGCTTCCTCTCTTGACAAGTCCTGGGTAATATGCCCTTGCTTCCAGTAGGTACACCACATAAGTACTCATATAAAACTTAGGGTTGTGTTTTACTGCCACCAGTTGTTCATTCAACTTGTCACTAATGATGGTTCCCCAATCAAACCTAGACATGTGGCCTCCGAGTATTTCTATAAGGAGAATCATCCAATTTTCTAGTTGCAATGATTGTGGTAACCCATATACTCAGATTATCATTGTTATGGCCGCCTTAATGTCATCTTTCATGTATCCTCTTCTCAAGTCTATTTTGTCCAGCTTATTTTTTGGAAGAGGTTGCTCGAGGTAGTGGTTGTTGACTATTTCATAAGCTTCCTCCCCTTTGTTTCTGAACCATAGGTTTCCTTTTTCTATGAAAAAGTCATAGAACTTGACTACGCCTTTGTCGAGATGAAAGTGTTAGTAATAACTAAGAGGGGGGGGGGGGGAATCAGTGGCCTCAAAAANAGAGGGGGGGGGGGTGAATCAGTGGCCTCAAAAATTTATCCTTCAAACTTAACCACCAATATATAAACCTCAGATTATTAGGTCCCTACAAGATGCATGCCATGAAATACTAATATTGATTAACTATCTGTCGGTGTTCTCTATTCAAGTATAGGTTCAGCTTTGTCTATCATCTTGATCATCATTTTGTCCTTCATTCTGTTCTTCATCACCTTGCTCATTATCCTGACCGTCGGTAATTATAGTCTAACCATCGCTTGAGACATTCTGTTGTTCTAGAATTAAGCATTGTTGCTCAGGCAGAGTGTTGAGTTCTTCATAGTATACAAACTTGTTGTAGTCCTCTGGTTCTTTTGTGCTCTCCAACTCATTCTTTTCTGCAAATTCATCTATCTTTACATTTGCACTTTCAACAATTTGTTAGAAGCCTTGATGAGACATTTATAAGCTTTTCTCTTGGTAGAATACCCTATAAAAATACCTTCATAACTCTTGGTGTCAAGCTTTCCATTTCTATCATCCTTTAAAATGTATCATTGACTACCAAAGATTTTTAAGTAACTTACATTGGATGTTTTACCATACCATAGCTCATAAGGTGTCTTCTTTGTATCCTCCAATTGTACTATGTTCAGTGTGTAGACAACAATACTGACAGCTTCCCTCCAGAATATTTGGGTGATGCCTTTCTCTATCATCAGTGTTCTAGCACAATCAACTATTGATTTATTCCTTCTCTCAGCAATCCCATTTTGTTGTGGTGTTCTTGGTGCAGAAACCTATCTTTTTATACCATGCTCATTATAGAAATTAGCGAATTCATCTGATATAAATTCTCCTCCTCTATCTAATCTCAAACATTTCAGATCCTTACCACTTTGTTTCCCTACCATAGCCTTATACCATTTGAACATCTTGAATGCTTCAGATTTATCTTTTAGAAACATAATTGTCATCATTCTAGAGTAATCATCAACAAAGAGAATAAAATATCTCTCCATAATAACTCTTTGTCCTCATTGGTCCACATAGATCAGTATGGACTAATTCTAGAATATCATCAGATGTGTGGGTTTTATCTTTGAAACTAGACTTTGTCATTTTACCTTTTTGACAATTTTTGCACATAATGTTGTTGGGCTTTGTCATCGTCAGTAAGCCTTTTACATTTCTCCTTCTTCTTATTTTCATCATGTTGTCAAAATTTACATGACACAATCTTTTGTGCCATAACCATATGTCTTCATTTCTAGTCATTAAGCAAGTGGTTTTAGTATCATTTAGATAGAATAAGTTACCTTTTGTCTGTTCACTGGTACCAATCAATATTCCTGATTCATTGAAGATCTTTGCCTTCTTGTTCTCAAATGATACTCTATGACCTGAATTATTCAACTGAGAAACACTCAACAGATTATAATTCAATCCTTTTACCCAATAAGAATTTTCACATTTAATCAAGTTATTCAACATTATAGTTCATTTACCTTCAAATGGACAAGGTGTATCATTACCCATTCTTACTGTACCACCATTATAATACTCAAAAGTGTTAAACTTTTCTTTGTCACTGGTCATGTGGTGAGTGCAACCACTATCTATAATCTAGATGTCAATCTTGCTAACCTTAGATATGAGTATAGTTTCTACATACCTTTCATCTTCATTTGAATCATCCTTCACAGCCACAAATACCATCTCAATGTCTTCATCAGGTTCAGTGTCAGTATCTTCATCTTTGCAAGCAGCTAGGTAGTTGGCCTTCTTTCCTTTGTCCTTGTAGTATCGGGTATCTCTTTTTTTTTATTGTTGGTAACCTCTATAATATTTTTTATCACCTCTGTTAGATTTATTTTCAAAAGATTTGTCATTACTTCTATCATCTTTTCTTCTATTAGGACATCTTGCAGCAAAGTGTCCAATTTCTTTACAATTAAAGCATACAAGCAGTAACTTGCCTTTGTATTTACCTTTTCCTCTCTACATTCTTCTAGCCATAAGTTCTTCTATTTCATCTAGATCTTCTTATACACTTTCACTTTCACTATCTCTTCTAGATGTGTGTCCTTCACAACCACAAATACCATCTCGATGTCTTCATCAGGTTCAGTGTCAGTATCTTCATCTTTGCAAGTAGCTAGGTAGTTGGCCTTCTTTCCTTTGTCCTTGTAGTATCGGGTATCTCTTTTTTCTGATTGTTGGTAACCTCTGTAATATTTGTTATCACCTCTGTCATATTTCTTTTCAAAAAATTTGTCATTACTTCTGTCATCTTTTCTTCTATTAGGACATCTTGCAGCAAAGTGTCTAATTTCTTTACAATTAAAGCATACAAGCAGTAACTTGCCTTTGTATTTATAGTGCTTCTATTTCATCTAGATCTTCTTATACACTTTCACTTTCACTATCTCTTCTAGATGTGTGTCTATGACTTGATTTTCTTATTCTCATAGAAGACTTAAATCCAGACTCTAAGTTTGGTAAGACACTATTATAAAAGTTATTCATCTCAAATGAAATCATTCTACCAATTAAACTATCAAGAAAAACTGTATTGTTTGCTACTGCTCTCATTTTTTGAATGGCAGAAACTCTAATAGCATATATAGGTAGTAAGGTTCTTAAGATTTTACTTACCACTATCTCCTTCAATTGTACCTCCAACTGCTCATATAGCATTGACTACTTCTTTTATTCTTGTGTTGTACTGTGTGATGTTTTCTCCTTCTTTCATTCTGAGATCATCAAATTTTCCTCTAAGGCTTTCTGCCTTGGCTCTCAGAACATTTGTATCACCTCCATGTACAAGCTTCATTTTGTCCCACATCTTCTTTGCAGTTTTGCAATCCTTGACATCTTCAAATTCAGCATCAGAGAGTGAAGAAGAAAGCTCTATGGCCATGCAGTTGTGTTCATGCTTCTCTCTCAATTGATCTACTGTCAATACTCCTATGGGAAACGCATATTCAGTATCTAGGAATTGAGTAACTGTTGACCAAATTTCTTCCTTTGCAATTTGGCTATCCTCTGTGTTTTCCCGCCCAAAATGGCCAAGCCTCCTTTTTCAAAAAAATCAAACCTTATGGCTTATCGCGCAATCGCGTTTTAAGTTCTGCTTAAGTTTTAAGTTGCACGACTGCGCGACGAGCTACCAATCGCGGTCATCGCTCAGTCGCAACTTATTCTTGCATAGGTCCTTTTTCCCCCCGACTGCACGACAAGGAGAAGATCGCGGTCATCGCTCAGTTGCTAAGCAATACACTCAAGGGCAAAACAAATCGTGAGTGGGCGACCACAAGGAAAGGTAGCTCATTGCTCACTCGCCGAGCTATGAGGGTAGAAGGAAAATGGTCTACGAGTCTGCGACGAGTGGGATCAAGTGGTGGTCGCTCAGTCGCTGCAAAATAAGGTTAAACAGATTGCTGCTAGCGATTGCGCGACAAAAGAAAAAGAGATGTCATCGCTCAGTCGTTGTGGTTGTCAAATGAAGGATGAGAAGCCCCCGACTGCGCAACGAGCTGGGAGAGCAGAGTCGTTGCTCAGTCGCCAAACATAAAGATACATGAAAATACAGCTAGCGATTGCGGGACCGAAGGAAAGGCTATGCTCGTCACTCACTCGCCAAAGATAAGGGACAAAAGGAATGCAGCTCGCGACTCAGCGACGAGTTGAGAGATGGACTCCTCGCGCAGTCGCACAGAAAGGATCAAATGTTCAAAAGGGTCAGCGACCGAGCGACTGACGAAGTAAAGTGGCTGGTCGCTCAGTCGCCGAGTAATAAAGACCCAGGGAGAACAAAGCGCGACTAGGCGACCATAGTGATTGTTGTGCTCGTCGCTCACTCACTGAGTAGGGAAGATAAAGAAGAGGCGACCTGCGAGTGTGCGACCGAAGAAAGAAAGCCACTCATCGCCTGCTCGCCGCTCAGTCGCCAAAGTAAAGGGAAAGAAAAGTTAGCTGCCCGCGACTGTGCGACCGAGTAAGAAGGGTAGTTGTCGCTTAGTCGCCGAAGGATAAGAGATAAAGATACGCTGCTCACGAGTGTGCGACGAGCAAAAAGATGTCTCATCGCGCACTCGCTATTAAAATTGAATGAAATGAAAAAAGTGTGCGACTGTGCGACCGAATGAAATGAAAGGGTGTCGCTCGGTCACCGAGCAAAAAGATAAAAGTAAAAATGGGCTGCGACTGCGCGATCACAGAAAAAGGTGATGGATAAAGAGCTCGTCGCGCACTCGCGCATAAAACAGAAACAGAATATGGAAGGCTGCGAGTGGGCGACCAAGCAAAGAGTCAAATATTTTGCAAAAATCAGATTTTGAAAGGATCAGAGCGTACAGTTGACAGGTCTACAGAGCAGTTATTGAATTTCAAAGACTTTTGTGACTCTTCTAGAGGGATATGGCTGCCGTCTACCAGATCTGATTCCATTTCCCAGATTGCAGAGAAGCATTTATGTTGATATTTTGAGGGATGACTTTCAAGGGTATGTGGTGGCTAAGCAGGAAAAAATCTGATCGGGAAGTTATTGCAGAAGGTTGCAGTTGGCTTCAAAATTGTATAAGTATGAGTCGAGGCTCATCTTGTAAAGGGTTGGAAAGTAGTCTGATATTTGTAGTATTTTGCTCCTGTGTCTAATTTATTTTCATCCATCTACTTCTTTTCTGGTTCTATGATAGCTTACTGTTATTGTAATTACCTTGTGCCTCTTTCTGTGTAATTCATGTTTATCCTCTTTTGCAATCAATAACTAAGTAGATGTTTTACCCCTTATTGATCAAGCTGATTCTGGTTCATTCTGTGTTGTGTCTATTTTGCTTGGATTACTGTATTGTGAAGTTT
>MU218728.1:78261-102511 GCA_018584345.1 Thuja plicata | reverse complement strand
TGAAACACTATGACCTGTTCATGATGCAACTTTGAATTGCAGATTTTTAGATCTATTTAAGTACATTACCTCTCTGATCAATGTATCAATTCAATTCTTTGTGCTCCACACTTTCTTCTCTGTGATGATGTGCTCACTGTAAATCGGTGTCTGTAGAATTCCTTAGCTCTCCTTCAACTTGATTGATCAGGATTGTATGAAGTTATTCTTCATCAGTTACTCTTTAGCATCCTCTTTCTATTCACTCCCCTTAATCCCTTCTGTAAATGAATTAAGCTTTTCTCTTATATAGACATGATATTCACTATTTATTGATTCTTGATTCTTGGCATGAAAAATGATCCAACTAATTTGATTTAAAGCATTTAACTCCTGATATGTCTCATAATTATCTTCTTTCAAACTGTACAAATCATCTTTAAATCAATCACTTAACTCTGGTCGAATAAAACAAAGAAAACAACCAGTTAAGTCTATCTTTAGCTCTTGCCAGCTAGATATTTTGTCATTTTTTGAACTCTCTGTTTCATCGGTCACCTCTGTAGCTAGTTGTCAGTGACAACTGACAGTTTCGTCAGTGAGACTCCAGTTAGCTTCATGATCTCTGTCCGTCGGGAATCATTGGAATTTTACTCATCGGGAAACCTTCTGACTTTTCTCTTTGGGCATCACTGTGGCTTTGCTTCATCAGGCAACACTATGCTTCTAATTGTCGGGTATCACTATGACTGTTCTTCTTTGCTCTGACCGTCGGTGTGCACTCCATCGGTGTTGTTTGTCACTAAGTAAATACTTGACTTTTATGCATTGCTAAAAGCATAACCTTTGTTCCATTGATTTTCTGAAGTCTTTAGCATTGTGTACATGACCGTACAGATGATATCAAGTTGACATCAATGACAATACAAACCATTAACTGATTTAATGCCTTGCATTATCTTCAACTTAACATTATCAAACATTCAATCCGTTACATTTTATCAGAAAGACATCCTCTATGACATCTGACCTGATATCCAATACTACTTGGCCTTTGGTATTCTGGACCACCCTTTTATCAGAGTCATAATGGTTTTCCGGGGTCATGATCAGCTCTGGTGAAGACACGGCTACTGGGTGGGCTACTGCGCTGACGAGTCCTGCTAATACCAAGGAGGTACAATCCTCTGATCTCCCGGGTGGTTGGCCACACCTTGTCAGAAAGTCATCCCAATCCACGTTCCCGATATCAGTATCAGTGATTTCATTGTGCCTATTGCTAATTTTGGAAGGGGGAATGTTCCCCTTGTATTGGTATTTCATGGGTGAAGTAGTATTTTTCTCAGACATTCCTATAGTAAAACACGCAAGTATCAGTATATTATTTGAAGGACAAACTAAAAGAAAGCTGACTAAACTAAGAAAATAGAGCAAAAACTCTAAGTAACCTGGAATGTAGGTTTTTCGCACTTTCAGCCTTTTTGGGTTTTTGGACACCGAAAACTGGTTCGGAGGCCGAAAAGGCCGAAAGTGCGAAAAGCCACTATTTGGAGAGTGAACTTCTTCAGGCCCTTCGATGTCTGAAATTATAAAGGCTTTGCGGATGCCACAAAAGGCGAGATTGTGAGGACTGAAAACCAGGTTTTAGGGATTCGATCTCGTCGGGGTTTCAGACCTTTCAGAGGTCTGAAACGCCGAATCTCTAAATTCGCGACAAGAGCTAACAGGACTTTTGGGGATTCGGTCCTGTCAGAATTTTGGGCTTCTCTGAGGTCTGAAACACCGAAAGGGCCAAATCTTCGAAATGAGACAGACTACGACTAGACCTGGTTTTTGACCTTTCGGCAACTGAAAACCTGCGACAAAGGTCACGATCGAACAAAACCCTAACACAAAAACTAGAGGGTAAAACTTGACTCGACACGAATGGACCTCCTGCTAAAATGAAGATGCCCAAAGGTCCTTAGAGACCAGGGGAGAAGGAGATCTGCACGCCCTAGGCCAGACAAGCGCAGGGCAAAAAAACCCTAAAACCTAAAAAGATAAAACCCGAGGAGGGAAAAGAAAATGCGAGGCAATGAAGGAGACCTACCTCGGAGGGGCTAAGAGCGGGGGAGGATGACACAACGAAGCTTGGAGGTGCACACGCGATCAATCTCAGGGTCGGGGGAAAAAATTATTGAAGTTGCGAGCTCTCGAGGAATTTTGAGCGAGAACACAAAGTGATCTCGAATTGGGGCCTTCGCAATTTATAACCCGCGGGCCTTACATCGACGTTTTTGGTGGTTTCAATGTCTGAAACATCGAAAGTTCAGAGGTAGATACCTTCGAACTTTTGGTGCTTTCAGAGGCCAAAAACACCGAAAGGACCAACTTTCAGCCTTTCGGCCATTTCGACGTTTCAGAGTACTATGGTCCCCCAAAACGCCAAAAGGGCCAAAGGGCCGAAAAAGGTGCTTTTCCTTATCAAATCATGTTGATACATGTTCTTCTGAGACTAACCGAGCGAGGACTCAAGGGGGCAGACAAGACCAAGAACCAAAAAGCAAAAAAAAAGGGGGGTCCCCGTGGTCAGAGGACCAAAAAATGGGGTGTGTGTTGTGGACCCACAACAGTAACCTTTAATAGGGTTGGCTCTTTACCGAGCTCACTTCAAAAGAGTGAAAATTTTCGGTTACCGGTCCCAAGTGGTTTTTCCCTTAACAGGGTTTCCACGTTAAAAATTCATGTGTCAATGTGTTTATGAGTCATTACTTTAGTGTTTTGCATTACACATAGGTTAACTGGATTGATCGGCATACGTTAGATAATTTACTTTCTTTCGGTAAATTAACAGACTGCTATTCGGTAAACATATAGTATAAGGTTTAACAAAGCATTCCTAGCAGTAGTAATTTGATAATTGTATTTGAAGGCATTCATCTTGTAGGACTGAAGATAACTAAAGGCTTAATATTGTGGTACTAAGTTTTTGGGTTGATTATTGGAATATTTTTTAGGCAACTGATTCACTCCCACCTTCCCCCCCCAACCCCCCCTCCCCTATGTTATTACTAACAGGTGAGACTACAAGACTATGTTGCATTTTCTAGAGACTAATAGTAGACCACCAAATTTTTGCTCACTTATCTTATGAGTGCCTTTAGATAACCAATCTTTAGAATCTATATTAATAAATGTGAATGCTAGTTTTTTATTGGAAAAACAAAAGAATTTCAATCATTGGTTAAACTTTGTCCGCTCCACTATAGTTCCATGTAAAGAACTAAAGAAATACAAATGTATATATAAATGAAAAAAAAGCCTTTACGCTCACCTCAAAATCCAACAAGAAATGTGAACATGAACATGAATATTTTATACAAAATTTAACCCAACAAATACATGACACTTGTGAATCTAATGCAATATGTTTTCTTTATTAATTAGAGAAATGAATGTTTAAACAAAATAATTTGTACGATGATAACTTTCAAACTATTAAGCCCAATTAAATACTCTAAAGATATAATATTATTAATTAATTAATAATAAAAATTATATTCTTAATTATACTATATACATCATCCAAAATATATATATATATATATATATATATATATAATTTAATTTATAGAAACAATAATAATTATACTCAATTTTAATAATAATTTTATATCAAATACACACAAAATATATATATATATATAATTTGATTAATAGAAACAATAATAATTATACTCAATTTTAATAATAATTTTATATCAAATACACACAATATCCAACTCTAAAATAAACAGCCACCACATTGAACATAATGACCCCTCAAACATAACATATGAAGTCGGCCCTAGAATTGAAAAGGTCTGAGGTTCAATTCGCGTAACTCCAATGAGTCTCTACTCTACATATATTATTACCAATTACTGGATATAGGAAATCCAGAACCCTAACGAACTGCAAAAACCTGCAAATTATTGGTCTCTGTTGAATTTCCTGTCATTACAATGGAACACGAAGTTATATCATCAATCGAAAACGAAGTCGATAGATTTTCCAGACAGATTTCCAGTGCCCTAAACGCTCTCGAAGATTTTGGAAAAATGCTGTTAAACATTGAGCGGGAAATTTCAGAGAAAGAAGCTCAGATCAGATCCATACAAACAAATCACACTAATACTGAGAATTTTCCGGCACAATCAGAAGAAGAAATGCAGAGAAGGCTCCAGAGCGCTCAACATTTTCGAGAAACATTGCTGGAAAAGATTTCAAAGGTGGAATCAAAATTGGCTGATGAGTGGGTGGAATTGAAGCATTTTAATTGGCGTATTAGAGAGCCATTGGATGCTGCTATCCAGGCCTTCCAGATTCTTGAGAACAATGGCCTCTACAGATTTCCATTCAGTGGTACAGATTAGCCCTGAAATTCATTCGGAAGTTTATTATTAATTGTTTATGAACTGTTTGTTATGGACATTCTGTTTGTCCAATTCTATGTAATTTGTTCTTGAATTGTTTCAAGATTAAAAAAAAATTGTTTATAGTCAGATTTACAAATGAAAGCTGTGTATCCATTGTTTTAGCAAATTAAAAAGTCACCTCACATGACATCTATGAAATAAAATTTGTTGAAACGTTATATTATGATATGATATGATATGTTTTCTTTTAAAAAAAAATTTGACAAAATTTTCTTTAAATGTATCTCATCTATATTTAACATTAAATAGTTCTATTATGAAATCACATTGAAAAAATGCAAAAATATAATTAGATGTTACTAGAATATGTTAAATGTTTCCTCTTGATTAATTCAACCTCTATCTCATTTTTCTTTTGAATTTTGAATGATTTCTTGGCTCCTTGAAAAATAAGGTGCTCCCTAGAGCTTTTCGTAGTAGAATGGAAAGGCTTAAAAGAAGTCAATCACTGAATTGAATTTTGAAACTTTGCAAAACATTCATTTTTTCTCCATTTTGTTTGACATCTAATACAATCTTCTAAGCTCAATTCTATGGGCTTATAACATGGTTATCAATTATATTATTTCATTGTGGAGTTTCTCGTAATTTGATATTTGTTTGAGTTACTTCTTTTTGGGCTTATAACATGGTTTTCAATCAGATTATTTCATTATGGAGTTTCACATAATTTGATATTTGTTTGGGTTATCTCTTATGTTTTAATTGTAGGCATTTATAAATAATGCAAGGTTAACAACTTAAAATGATATAATGAGAGGTGTATGCTTTAGGATTTCAATTGATTGTCTCTTTATATATTCATTGCGGTTTCTTGAGATTTTTCAAATTGATGTGGACAATAATACTAAGCTTTGAAGTATGGTTAAGATGGCTTTCAAGTAATGATGGCAATAAGGAAAATGACATTTTTTTCTCCCTACTATCTAGTTCATATCCATTTAAAAGGTGCTCTAGCTTGGTTTTATTTAATACCCCATGTATGCATTCTCATTTTTCTAAAAGGGTGAGAAGGGTGTGTCAAAACTATTTCCATAGTGCCAAGATGTACTACATGAATGCCAAATGGACAAATTGTAATTATTTTATGATTGTCTTTACTGATAGCAAGGTGATTTTTTTTAATTTGTGGTTGTTAAGTTTGGAAACTCCATCACTAATTTTGGAGAACAAGAGGAAATTGCTTTCTTAAGCCCTATGATATAATTCTAGCGGATTTTGGCACCGTTAAGTGTTACAACATAATGTTGAGCTTTAGGATATCTTTGATCGTGCAAGGCTTACTGCATTTTTGCATGTTGTGAATAGTTACAATGTCCAAATGAGCTCTAACTTTTGCAATTCTTGGGGACAAGGTGAAGTCAATATAAGAAAAATGCATTATCCAAAAGTTGATTGTTGAGGGGACTAGTTTAAAATACAAGATCTTGAAAGTTCATAAGAGGATCAATTGGAAGTATGAAAGATTTATTAGAAATTTCTTTGAGGAGGATGAAAAAGAAAAAATATTTTAGAATGGATTTAATTGGGAGAACCTTCTGGCACCATGGGAGTAAGACTTCATGTTATGAAATATTCTACTTTAGAAGGAAGATTTAAGATAGTTTATGGTTCCGATTTTCCAACATTGAATTCAAATAAGACATAGAAATTAGATAAACCTTCTTTTTATTTTTTGTCTTCTCTCCAAAAATATATAGCTTTCCCTCCTCTACACCAAGGACCAATTATGGTTGTATTTATAAGTTTGCTCCTCCTACTGTTCCTAAAACTAAATTAATTCCTAAAAAGAGAGCAAGTCAAGTCTCCCCTCTCCCCTCTCCCTTCAAAACCCTTGTACTGCTAAAAGGGACACTCCAACTGGAAAAAAAAAAATATAAGACTAAAAAGGGTTCTCTAGTGATAGGTGGTTGTTGTTGGCATATGTTTGTCATTGATGTCATATAGTAGATTTGGTTATCATTGAGGATTGCACAATTGAAGTCATATGTTATTTGAAATTGATTTGATACATGAGAAGATGCATTGCATATATATCAATAACATATTTCTTTGAAGTTCCAATGCATAATAGACAACTCAAGCTTAACGTCTAACAATTTCCAATATACATATTTGATCTTGTCTTCATGGCGACGGGAACAGAGTAACAGGCGACAAGAACTTAAATAATTTATTGAGTAACAGAGGTTGTAGATATTGTTTTTGATGAACACTGCAGAGATGGATTTATATCTTGAGTTCATGTTGATCCTAAGGATGTTGAGTTACTTAACATTGCTTGTTGATGTTTCTTGATAGTGTTCTGATCATGTTGTTGTCTCGCGTTGGTTGAAGTGATCGGGTTTCATGATTTTCATGTAACATGTTAGTATTCTTCATTTGGTCTTAGCTGACCTGATGATTTAACGTGTTGTGAAGGTTTAGAGCATGATTGGTGGATCTAAGCATGTTCGAGGTTGTTGATATGGATCATTGCAATTTCCTGGATGACATTCAATAAATCTCATTGAGGATTGAATTTCAATTTATTATTTGTTTGTAATTAGGTCCTTGACTGGCCTAGTTGAGTTGAATTGGTGTAATGTGTGTGTGTGTGTGTGTGTGTGTGTGTGTGTGTATAGGTGTGTAATAGTGGTAAGAGTATGATCAGGTGAAAGATAGTGTGGAATACCTGACAAAAAAGATATGAGTGGAATCTGCAATTGAACCGGAGATTTTTTACTTCATTGGAACTATTTTTACATAATAGATGTTACTAGTTATTTTTTGTGTTTGGACTATAAGTCCTCTTTGACTTGTAATCATCTTTTGTTGTAAGGTAGTGAGCCTTGTTGTAATTGTCATTGAGCAGTGAGCTCTAGGAAAAGTGCATTCCCCTTTTGTAATACTCCTAATGGGGTACAATACTTATTACTGAGTACACTCATCTTGTGGGTTCCATCCTCACCATGGTTTTTCCCTAACAAGGTTTCCACATCAAAAATCTTGGTGCTATGTGTTGCTATTGTGTTGAGATCTTTCTTTCATGTTTATCATTCATATTTGAGATTAAAGTTTGCAAGTTGGTAAAAGTTTATTTTTATTTGTGGCACAACTTATTCACCCCCTAGTTGTGTGTGCGCTTCTTAACGTCTAACATATACTTATTTTTATTCATATGTTGATGTAAATGGAGTGAGGTATTGCCAATGAGGCACATATATTGTTTACTAGTGAGGTGTTGCCAGTGAGACATAGTCTGTAATCAGTTAGGTTTGGCCATTGAGGCTTAATAACATTCATTTTCATAGTAGGTTTTAACCCTTCTAGGGTTTTCCACTCAAACACTTGTGTTATGTAACTTGTATATATCACTTTTTTGTTTTGTTAGTGGATATATGTCTTGATTTTATTGCTTTGAATTCTATGATCTGATATAAAGTGTTATATTGTTTTGATGCTATTATCTAGAAAACTCATTTGTTAAATAAAGTAATTTTATAGACCAATGATTCACCCCCCTAGTGGTTTGATTATTCCAACAATTGTATCTCTAGCACCTCATCCATTTATGAATATTCGTTAAAGGTTTCTCCTAAAAAAGGAAAATGCCACCTACCTAAACCTTGGATCGACTAGGAACAAGTTGGATTATAATCTTAACTCACCAATGATAAAGGATTTCACTATAATATTTTAGATGATGTGGAGGGATACCTCAAAGGGTAAAAGTGTTTGGAGGAAAATTGCTCTGAATACACTTTTGGTAGAACATTTGCAAGACTTGCTACGACTGCTTGTCTAGGTAAAAGCGTTGAGCCCAAAGGTAATGAATGATATAGTGAAAGAGGGTGAAAAATATGATTCTATTATTGAGGAATTTTTCCTCAACATGAATAAGAGGTCTTGGAGGAATTTTCTCATGAGGAGGATGGATATTTTCGTTTGGATGTTGACAATTCTACAAGTAATAAATGAGACAAAGAGGAGGAATAGAATAAGGAGGATGAGGTCAAGGATGACAATGTGGAAGAGGAAGACCAAATGTAGGAAGAGGGTGAGGGGGGCACAATAAATGTGTTTTTCAATGAAGATAATGTTCAAGACACCAACATTAAAGAAGGCATAGAAGATGATGTTCAAGACACCAATATTTGCAATATAAATCTCTCAAATAATACTAACAAGAAGCAATACTAAAATATTTGATGCCATGTTAAATTTTGGTATATAATGCTCTATACCATGCAATATTGGTTGAAGATAATAGCCACCCAAGACAAAGGTATGCCATGAAATCACAAGAGAGATTACAATGATAATAATATTATTCTATCAATGATGCAATTAATTATTCCATCAATGATGCAAAAAATGAATTAATTGAATGATAGTACATAGGAGACCCCTTGGTTAAATAGGCCAAGGTAAGAGATAGGAAGACATAAGATTATGAAAAGTGTCTTAATCTTATGACATGATACATAAAGTGATGACTTATCATCCACCTAGTAGAAAAGTGACAATGCAACACGTCCACTAAAGGCAGATCACCCACATAAGGTGAAAATTTAATAGTGTAACACGTTCACTAAAGGTGGATCACCCTCCAAAGGTGGAAAATAGATAAAGTGATAAGTACACCAAAGGTGGAAGTCCCACTTAAGGTGGAAAAGTGATAATGTGATAACACCAATGAAAGTTCAAGAATGTTCCTATGTACTTAATTTTTTATTAGGGACCACATATCTAGATAGTAATTTAACCAAAAAAAAACCCTCTTCCATAAAACATTTGAATATTGACCACACAGGTTTTATGATTGACTAACTCTTACTTAAAGAGAATCAATGACCTGGGATATATTCCTTTGTTGCATGAGAGATTGATTAATTGACTTAGATGTAATCGAATCATGTCCTAAAGCATGCATTAATAATCATATAAAAATTGGTAAAATAGACTAGTAAACAAATAGGAAGCTTTAGACAAGTACAAAATTGAAACTAGGATACATAGGTGCACCTATGACAAAAAAAATTGTGTCAAAAATAGTCGGACCAGTGTGTTAGGTGTCCTTTTCAAACACGTGTCTAACTGCTAGAAAGTGTCAGATCCAGTGTCTGAAACATCCAAACAGAAAAGCCTCAAAATTTCAAGTCAAAATGGCAGGATTATGGTGCTAGTCACCCCAACGCAAGGATTTTCTTCTATTTTTTTCTCTAGTAATCTTTGTCTAAGATGTTTAAGTCTTCTTATACTTGGAAACTGGATTTGGAACCTATTATTGAACTTGCAAATGCACAAAGGGGAGAAAAATAGTGTTTCATGGGATCTCACCTTAGTCAATCCCCCATTTTGGTGATTTCCACCTCCATGGAAGCTAAGTTGGATCTGAAACAAAAGTGTGTGCTTTGATCCTTAAGTGTTTCTAAGATTGTGGTAAAATAAATAAGTGCATAAGCATAAACAAGAGCCTTACTCAAATATGATAGAGTGAACCCTAGATGAGAAAATCAAAGGTGGTACCTATATCAACTTAATAATACATGATTCACATAAATGAACATGAATAAATATCAAGAAGGTAAAACTCATAAATGCAAGAATAACATGAAATCATACCAGAACCTTAAGGAGAAGTAGAAGATAATCATTAGTTAGTGATTCAATATCATCCTTCAATATTCATTGAATCTTACATCATGATGAATGATAAATGATGAACTCTTCGTGAAGATTTGATATTTTTTATTATGTCTCAAATTTGCAAAATCAAATTTAGTAGAGTTTTTGCATCATAAGGATAGAATTATAATTGATTGCCATCATCTCTCTTAAATGGTGATAATTACTTTCTTATATATGAGATACAAGATTAGTGTTGAAAAAAAGTTGGCATAAAATAGTCATATTCAAAAATTGAGACCATAATCTATAATATTATGATCGACACTAAAAATACCTAAAATTTTGGGAATTTTTTATGACTAGTGTTCTAATCAACATGGTCCCACCAAAATAGGCTCTAAAAAAGAGGGATGTGAGATATTATGGCCCTGATATTGGATCTAGTGCTAATTTTTTGAATTAGCAATGATCAAATGCAAAAAAGATGTTTTCAAATTTAAAATAGGATAGGACCTAGTTGAAGGTTAAATTGAAGGCTAGAAATGGTCTTAAAGTGCATATGGGAGTGAAAACTAAAGCAAGTGCTAGGGAGAGTGTGAAATTGGTCTCATAATTAACGAGTATAATGTATGACACTACAAGAGTCAAGAAGGAGTTCTTTCAATTTTCCAAATATGTCTCTAATGAAATCTTGACCATTGATTTTAGTTGACAAGTCAATATAGTTGATTTAGAATATAGAACTAGCAAGAAAAAATAGAGAAAGGTAAAACATCCTTTTCTCTTTTGAAGGGGTCATTATGAACAAGAAAAGTAAGAAGTCATTTCTCATGTTGAAATAATAGGACCTTACACTAGCAAGTAGGGTGATAACTTATGGCCTCTAGAAAGCTCTCAAAGGGCAAGATTAGATAGATGATAAAATCAATTCCTATTGAAAGTATTGAAAAGAGAATGTTGATATAGAAGCACAATCTTAGAGAGAACTAATAAAAATAGGATAATCTCTAAGACGAAGAACATGACTCTGTAACCTCTAGCGATAGCCAATATTTTAAACTTTCTAGAGGATGATTGTTTGAAATAAAAAGGTACATGATGGCACAATTTAGGACAATTGTTTCTTTCAAAAGATTAATGGTCAACACATCATACTGACATTATTAGTTTGAAAATGTAATAAAAATGCACCATTGGCTACCATAGATAAATTAGTGAGGTGGGCCATTTTGTTCAAACAAAATAAAGGTTAAAGAATGGTGACATTATCTAGCCACATTATTTACTCAATTAAGTCAATCCAATGCATAATTATGTGACAATTGTGCATACAAACTAATGGATGGGCCTTTCTCTTTACATAGTGCTTTTGTTGTTTTTTTAATTTTATGGGCACTTATTTTGTATCCATAAGAGCTCTATGCTTAGTTACTAAATAAAATGAAGTACTATGTATGCTCATGATATATGAGAACTACAAAATTAATAGTTTTTCAAATATTTGTTTAATTATAGTAACCTTTATGTATCTTGAATTATCACAGAAAATTACACATGTTTTATTATATATTGTCATTTGATTTTAATATATGAAGATATGATCATAGTTGTCCTTATTTCATTTTTTTCCATTTGGTAGTCTTTTACTCACTCTATAAATTCTTAAGTTGTAATTACATGAATAATTACATAAAAATGATTATCTATGTAAGAAAAAACCATAATAAAATTAAAAATATATATAGATGAACGTATACAATGGGAAAAGGGAAGCAATGGAAAGGGGTCTATTACTCCTCCTTTTTCCAACTTGCACATTCAGAAGGAAGATGTCCCAATAGGCTCAAGTAGGTCCTAAGCGCTGAATGAGACAATGATCCTTTGCTAAAATGTGTAAATTAAAAATGGAAAGAGGAAAGATGGAATGTAGAAGACAAAATAGACAAATGGAGAAAAAAACTAGAAAGAATAGACTAATAACTAACTGCCAGAAACCAAAAATGAGCTGAAATAGGGTCTACACTATTCTACTAGCATGGGGTTTCAGTTTGGACTAAAATTGCAGGGTATAGAATGTTTCAAATGTTCTGTACCTAGGAATGAAATGTTTCAAATGTTATGTTCAAGGCACTATTAGTTGAAATTTTTGAGGAATCTCTAACTATTCCCGATCTGCCCGAAAAAGTTTTGACAACTCTGTAACAAGTTCCTACACATAGAAAATTGGGGAAAAGGTTGGGTAAAAGCAATTTGCCTTGTTTCAACCCTTGTTTAGGAATCAAACTTGAAAATGAAAGGAAAATGTATAAAGAAAAGTAAGTAAAAAGGTAAATGTTTGATTCACCTTTCATAAACCCTCATGGACGGATGTAGAAATTTCTCATACCCATGAAGATGTTTGAATATGTTTGAATTCAAGGACTTGAACTTGAAATGTAGAATATAATCATGGATTCCTTGAAATGCATGAATCTATGAATGTCACTCCTAGATCTTCAATGTAGATATGCTTGATAATCACTTGCAATAAATGAGAGATGAATGTAAATGGAAGGAAGGATCTTCTTGGTTGATTAAGAGCTCCTCTACTTGTCCATCATGGGAGAGAATCTTGTTTCAATGGATAATATTTCCTTAGAATTGACTTGGATGCTTGAAGAAACTAGATCTTGGATGCTTACCTTAAAATATTGAATCAAATCACTTGAATGCTTGAATGCCTTATGAAAACTTGATTGCACTTGATCATGGATATGATTGCATAATACTGTATGGATACCAAAATGGGGAGAGATAGGGTTCTTATATACGTCATCCTACATTTTGGGATTCAAAAATAAGCTAGGTTGACCACAGGATCTAATTTCACACATAAATTTGGACATAGGGCTCTGGGCCAAATTTGGGCCAAAACAAGAAAGAACATAATGTCTCAAGCATTATGTTCTTGGGTACATAATGTTTGAAATTTTGTCGATATCAAAATTTTCACTCAGGCTCAATTTGGTAGAACCATCATGCTTTCAAGAAAAAAAGGTGCATTCTAATTATTCCTACATTTTTGTACTTTTCTAATAGATGCAATAAATTTGAAACCAAAATTGAATTATTAGATTTTATGAAGGAAAGAACAATATTGAAAGAATATTCTGCAAAGCTTTTATGAAAATGTAATTTTTATTCATCAAAGTATTATTTTTCTCCACACAAGCCGTGAAACTAGCTAGAACATAATTCATTGAATTTTCAATTTAGAAAAACATATATGAATATGTGTGCATGAAAGAGAAGCAAAGAAGTAAGGTAGAGGCCAGTCATTGCCTGAATGAATGGTGCGAGTGGAAATATATCTTTAAGGATACTGAGCCTCACAGTCTTTGAATCTTTGCGCTTTTGAGTCCTTGTTCCTCGATGTCTGGAACCTGAAAAATGAAGAGATGCAATGAGTTAGAACATTTTGTTCTAATAATTGACTGTGCCTTACTATACCAATTTTCCCTCTTAGACATATATCACTTCCAAAATTAAACAAAAATGATTAATTCCTAACTGGTTTTCTTCATGTGCAGTGTCAGGTGTCTCTATGGTTAGCAATTGGAGCTAAATGTGGCTCCCACAAGGCTTTGATCCCAGCTTGCTAACAAGAGACAAATACGTGAAGAGATATCAGATGATCAAGTATATTCAACATCAATTAACAAGTATAATTAATTTTCCTATACTAGAGTCATTTGAGGAAGCATGTGATAATCATTCAATGGCATGGTCACACATTCAATGGAGCAACATTTCGTGATATCAATGCACAACATTATGGAGGTCTTGAAGAATACAAAAGGATTGAATTAAGTAAATAACTCAACTCAAACTGGAGCAAAAATGTATCACTAAATCAGTTATAAGGAGCATCCTTCTTGTGACAGTCACTATACAAATGAATACTATGAAAGTGAATAGTGTTGTCATGGATCATAGTCACGGATGAAACACAAGGTGATTGAATGAAGATAAGTCAAAGGTCAAAAAAGGAAGCGTCTATATGGTGGCAGTCTAAAGGAATAATAAAGTTCATAATATTCAATACAAAAATAATATCATAGGGATACAAGCATCAATAGCATTTGAGTTAGAATGCAGCAAATGATAGTGGTAATATCAAGTAAATATCAAGTAGTCACCATGGATAGGGACAATCATACCATACATAACCAAAGAAACTATAACCACATGTTGTGTAAGGAAGCAACAACAATAAAATGTAAGGAACAACCATATCAGGAAGGATTCATGAAGGAATCACACGGTCATCATAATGCTACAGGGATCCTATGATATCTCAAGTGTTCCTGCAGCTCATTCACCATCAAGATGCCAATGACAGTAAACAGTGAAGCCATTTAGAGAAATCTCACATGTTAAAAGAGAAATAGAAATGACCTTGTTAAAACCACAATACTGTTATAATATGATCAATCTCATATTGTAACAACCATGAATATGATCCAAGTGTTATCAAGGTACAGGACAACCATACCTCTATTAATAGACCAAGGTGCAGTCACGATGCAATTACAAAAGGAAAATAGCATGCCATGCTATTGATTTCAATACTATACAAGAGCAAATAAAAGAAAGCTATGATTACTATGAAAGAGACATGGGAAGAACTCAAAGCACTTCTTCAAGGACACCAACCATGAATGAAAAAGATATAATGCCGATAAAAGTGATTCAAGTATTTTGGAATGCTACGTGAATAGTCATGGTATGATCCAAACATAAATACATATAGAAAACTTATAGTCTTGCTTGGCAGGTGTGGGAAACTAGATCAAGCTCATTCACTTTTCCAAATGATGAAGCAAGAAAAATGTAAATTGAATGTTGGAGTCTATAATGCTCTCATTTTTTCTTATAGCAGAAGTGGTCCTCTTGAAAAGGCATTTTCTATTCTGGAGGAAATAAAAATCATTTTTGTATGCCAACCTGATGTCTTTACATACAGTACACTTATAAAGCATTGCTTTGAAGCTTCTATGTTCGATCATGTTGACAGATTACTCAAACAAATGCAAATTCGTGGAACTATGTCTAACACTATAACAAAAAGTATACTCATAGATGGATATGGAAAAGCAGGCATGTTTGAAGAAATGGAAAATGTTCTCTCGCAGATGTTAATATATGAAACTTGTAAGCCAGATGAATGGAAAATGGTACAAGATATTTCAAAATATCAGGATTCAGCTTGATATAAGGATATTTGAAATTATACTAGTTGGTTCATATGAACATTTTTATGATAAAAAAGTTGTTGTCATGGAGTATATGAAGAAGTCTTCTCTCTCGTGGACAACTAAAATGTATAATTATATAATAATGTCATTGATGCATTTGGAGGAGCTAGTCAAATTGAGCAGATGGAGTTTCTTTTCAATCAAATGAGATTGGAGGGTGTGAAGCCAGAATCTACAACTTTCATTGATCTTATTAATGCATATGATAAAGCGGGAGTCTTTAAAGAAATCTTAAAAATTGTGCAACATGCTAAGAATTCTGACATGATTCTTAGTACAACTTTTTTCAATTCAATAATTGATGCATCTCAAAGATATCAAAATTTACCTGAAATGGAGAGGGTTTTTAAATAAATGAAGGATAGAGGTTGCATACCTGATAAGGTAACTTTAACTAACATGATCGAAGGCTATTTAAAATCAGGCATACTTTTAGAAGGTCGTGAGTAGAAAGCCAATATTTATATTGAAGAAGTCTCCATAAACCTTCGAAAGCCTCTAGGTCCAGATAGCATGGCAGTGCCCCAGTAGCCAAGAAGTCACAAAATGCAAAAAAACAAAATGAAGGAGATACTTTGGATTAGGATTTCTTTGCCCTAAGAATGTTGGTGAAAGACTTAGAACTTTTTGCCTTTGTTTTATTTTCTCTTTTGGTTTCCATTCAATTCTGTGGACTTGGCCCCTTATATTGTTAATATTATCTTATTTACAACATCATTTTTAATTAATATTTTTTTAGTAGTTTTGTAAATTATAAAATAAATATTAATAAAAAAAGATGCAATAAGTTAGTATGTGCTATAATTCATAAGTCTTCATGACTTAATCAAAAAAATAATGGGGAGAGAGCATCTAGGGAGGTTTTTTGACCAAATCTAGGAGATTTGGAGAGATTTTTGGAAGTCTTCATGATGGAGGATGATGTGGATAGACTTTTTCCTCGTATTGGAGTCTTTTTTGGATCTATCTGAGGGGATAAATCTTAGAATTTCTTGTTGATTTTGACCAAAAGAGATTAATGGCCTTTTTTCATGCAATTGTCTTTGGGGGAGGAAGCATAAAGGATTGTAAGCTTCTTGTTTGTAGGAGTTGGGATTATGCAGGGGAAGTTTTTCTTGTGACAGTTTTATGTCCTTGAGGTATTTTGTGCATATAACTGTAACTCATTTTGGAAACATAATATATAGTGACTGACTCTTTTGGAGCAAGTTCTATTGAGATCTAACCTTATTTTCTTTCTATTTTGTTGTGTATAATGCATGATTGATAAGGGCAGTTAGTGAATTATACCATTCCATATTGTCCTGTCTCAGCTAGTACCCTTTTATAGGAGTGTATGTTGTTTGCAGGTTACAGTTTGTGTCCACAATATCTTGAAATTGTTAAGTGAAATATATTTTCATTAATAGTGCCATATATGACCTTATTGTGAAATAATTATGCAGGCCTATACACAATATAAGTGTTTATCCACCAAATAGGACTTTTAAATTGAAATTATTCACCTTTTTGTTTTCACATATTTGGTTTATCACCTGTTACTTTAGTTTCTTTGCATTTTAGTTTTAGTTCTTTTCTGCATCTTTTCTCCCTTTTCCTTCCTGAGTTTGAGTTAGTTTGAAGATAAAATAGGTGACTATCCAATAGGAACTGACCTAGATTTTGGAGGTTTCACTTCAAGTCTTGCATATCCCACATGCAAAAGTGATTCCCATGTTATGCTAGGTTATTAAGATTTTGAGTTTAACAGGGTGCAAATTTTATGCATAACAGTTGTGGCACGCCCGGTGGGACCAAGAGGTCATAGTTTTCATAGTTCTTTTTGGTCCTGATATGCATCGAGCAGGTTGCAGACCTTTGAGAGGTCACTTTTTTTCATATCTGGTGACTCTGACTTCATATATACTAGTTTTAGGAAGATTCAGTGCCTAAAATGGATTACCATCCTCCATTTCATGAAAGTGTTCATCCACTCTATGAATATCAGTCATATTAAAATAGTTGTGATGTTGTTTTCATGCCATAATTTGAAGGACAACATTCATCTCATGCTTACCACCCTCCCACCCAACATCAAGTATCCTGGCAGCATGACTATCCATACCAGAAGATTCAAGAGGGTATGAGGTGCATAGAAGGGAAGTCATAGTTTGAAGTGCAACAAAAGGATCTTGCATGTCAAACTCACATTAAACATCAAGAGGAGTTGGTTCATCAAGAGAAACGTCACAAGAAGTATTTGGTGGAACAATATAGGCGGCATGAGGCAAGCCTCACAAAAGAAATGGAAGTGCAAAAGCTACATCATGAGAAAGTGTTGGAGGCACAAAAGCGGCAATGTGAGGAGGATTTTTGAAGAGAGTTAGCAGCGCATGAGGAATTTCATGAAAAGGAGATAGGGGAGCATAAAGAGAAAATAAGGCTCCTGGTTTCTACAGTTATGAGGTATAAAGAGGCCACCCAGATACAACGGGAAGAATCTCTTCGCAAAGAGAAGGAAGAAAGTGTTGAACAAGGGAATGTAGTTTTCTGCCAAGTGTTTACCAACCGGATTACGGAGTTACCTAGTTTTTTATAAAGATGAAGAGTGTGTGTTAATGATAAAAGAAGCATTGGGAGAGAAGTTTGAAGTGACTGTTAAAATAGAGGATACTATAGTTTGTATTAATGAGTTATCCTCCTTCATTGAAGACGATGAAGTTTCTACCCTTGCAGTCCTCATTCATGAGGATAAAGACCAAAAAATTCCCATGAACCTGCAAGAGGGATGCTATAAGGTAGAAACTAGTCTTTTCCTGCAAAAAATTAATGAGTATTTTGAGTAAGATACTTTTTGGGATGAGATGAAAGTATTTTTTTCAAGCCTTATTGCAAAACCAATTTCTGCTGAGTTAAAATTCATGAGAAAGTAGAGGATAAAATTTAACCAAATATTTCTCCACTTGAACTAGATGAACCAAGTGTTTCCAATTAGAAAAGTGATGTCACAAAAATAGCACTGATACATACAAGTGAGATAACTAAGAGCGGTTTTATTCATCATGATAAGGTAATAGGACCAACTTTATCTCAACTTGGTTCACCTAAGAAAATTCATTTTGATGAGTATAAGTTCATTGAAGAATAAGCTCATCAACTTGAAGTAACAGTTCAAGAGCCTGAAAGCAGAAAAAGGAGCCCCAGGTTCATTCTTTCCAAGGGTTTCCCTATCAGGCACTTAGCAATAATGGAGGACAGCCAAGAAAAACCAATCATTCTTGTATCCAAATATGAGTGTTCAGATGGAGCTGAAGTTGAAGATGAAGGTGAGCTTGCAGTTCAGAAAGGAAAATCTCAACTCACTTATCCACCCCTGGATAATGGTATGAATAATCTGTTGGAGGAGGTGAGTCAATTTTTTTATGTCCTTCAAGAGGTAGTGCATGATTTCTTTGCACAACTAAGTGCACTTTATTTCTGTCTAGTTGTCCTCAAGCATGGAAAAAAATGTAAATTCTATGGAAAAGGAAGCTATTTCACTCAGCCTTTGAATGGTTTCATTTAATTTTTTTGTCTTCTAGTTAGTATAGATCAGGATAGTTTTCCTTTCAGTTTCCTTTTCCTCCAAGTGTTGTTTGCATAGTTAGCTGCAATTTTGAGTCCCAGTAGGTGAATAAAGGTGTCCTACTATAAAGCACTATTTTCCAGTAAAGTCGATATTTATCATTCATCCCAGTGAACTATTGAGACCATTGACATAAACAATACATATCCACTAAATGGTACAATAGTGAATTATAGATGAAGTGTTCAAGTATGTTACAAAAGAGAGAAAGGGATTCTTTGTCCTAAGTTCTATCAAGTTCCAAATGACTATGTACCCAATGGATAAGCCTAGGCAACTGGTCTTGATATTTAGCAGGCAGAAAAATAGAAGATGTCGCCAAAATGTTACCAAAAGTTTCACTCAGGCTCAATTTGGTAGAACCATCATGCTTTCAAGAAAAAAAGGTGCATTCTGATTATTCCTACATTTTTTGTTTCTTTGATAAATGCAATAACTTTGAAACCAAAATTAAATTATTACATTTAATGAAGGCAAGAACACAATATAGAAAGAATATTCTACAAATATTTTCTGAAAATGTAATTTTTATTCATCAAATTATTGGTTTGCTCCACACAACTCGTGATACTAGCTAGAACGTAATTCATTAAATTTTCAATTTAGAAAATCATATATGAATATGTGTGCATGAAAGAGAAGAAAAGAAGTAAGGTAGAGGCCGATCATTGCCTGAATGGTTGGTGCGATTGGAAAGAGATCTTTAAGGATTTTGAGCCTTAGAGTCTTTGAATCTTTGCACTTTTGATTCCTTGTTCCTCGTTGTCCTGAACCTGAAAAATGAAGAGATGCAATGAGTAAGAACATTTTGTTCTAAGAAATGACTATGCGTTACTCTACCAATTTTCCCACTTAGACACATATCACATCCAAAATTAAACAACAGCCATTTATTCCTAACTGGTTTGCTTCATGTGCAGTGTCAGGTGTCTCTATGATTAGGAAGTAGACCTAAATGTGGCTCCCACAAGGGTTTAAACCCAGCTTTCTAATGAGAGAAAAAGACACAGAGAGATATCATATTATCAAGTACATTCAACATCAATTAACAAGTATAATGAATCTTCCTATACTAGAGTTGTTTGAGGAAGCATATGATAATCATTCAATGGCACGGTCACACATTCAATGGAGAAACATTTCATGATATCAAAGCACAACATTATGAAGGTCTTGAAGAATACAAAAGGATTGAGTCAAGTCAATAACTCAACTCAAACTGGAGCAGAAATGTATCACTAAATCAGTTATAAGGAGCATCCTTCTTGTCATGGTCACAATACAAATGAATACTATGAAAGTGAATAGTGTTATCATTGATCAAATTCATAGATGAAAGACAAGGTGATTGAATGAAGATAATTCAAAGGTCAAAAAAGGAAGCATCTATATGGAGGAAGTCCAAAGGCCTGATAAAGTGCATAATGTTCAATATAAAAATAAAATCATATGGATACAAGCATCAATGGAATTTGAGTTAGAATGCAGCAAATGATAGTGGTAATATCAAGTAAATATCAAGTAGTCACCATGGATAGGGATAGTCATACCGTACATAACCAAAGAAACTATGACCACATTTTATGTGAGGAAGAAACAAAAATAACATATAAGAAACAACCATATCATGAAGGAGTCATGAACGAATCACACAGTCATCATAATGCTACAAGGATCCTATGATAGCTCAAGTGTTCCTACAGATCATTCACCATCAAGATGCCAATGACAGTAAACAATGAAGTCATTTAGAGAAATCTCACATGTTAAAAGAGAAATAGCAATGACCTTGTTCAAACTAAAATACTGTTATAATATGATCAATATCATATTCTACCAACCATGAACATGATCCATGTATTATCAAGGTACAAGACAACCATGCATCTACTAACAAACCAAGGTGCAGTCAGGATACAATTACAGAAGGAAAATAGCATGCCATGTTATTGATTTTAATACTATACAAGAGAAAATAGCAGAAAGCTATGATTACTATGAAAGAAACATGGGAAGAACTCAAATCATTTCTTCAAGGACGACAACCATTAATGAAAAAGATATAATGTTGATAATGTTGGAATTATATGATGTGCTCAATGACTAAGGGGGGCGGGGGGGTGAATCAGGAAACAATAAAACTTAAAGCTTTTAATCCACAATTAGATTAACTTATTTGTTTGCATGTATATAACTTGAAAGTAAAGAATCATACAGAACACATAACACAATATTTGGTTACCCAGAAACCTTCCAAAAGAAAGTAAAACTGGGGTGGAGATGATACCCACAAGATTTAGTACTAAAGTATAAGGTTATCCTATTAGAGCTTACAATGATCACTTCTAATGGGATACCATGTTAGGAGCATAGAAAGGACTGTTAGGTCCACCTTGTTAAATTATTTTGTACATTACAATAAGTAATGCAACTTGGTTAAGAGATTTAAAGAAAGGACTATTAGGTCCACCTTGTTAAAGGATTTTGTTGATCCACCTGTGAGAATGAACCAGTTGATGATATGCTCTATGCAACTATGATTGTTGAACAAGATCCTTTGAATATAACTGATCACCTGAATGTGATTGATAAGACTCTACTATCCTGAACACTACTACACTTGACTCAAACTACCATTCGCATGTCTTATGCATACATAATCATATTCATATATAGTGTGTATTCTTCTTATTTGATAAAAAAAACTATCTTACATATATATCTTTATCTAACAAATAACTCTGTAAGTTGGCTTGCAATAAACAAAATTATATTTAACAATATATGCAAAGTCAGCTTCAAAACTATCACTCGGGTCCAAAAGACTACTTGGGTGATAAACTGTCACTCGAGCGATACTGTATACGCGGGTGATGTTGAACACTTGGGTGACACTGTATAAAACACTGTATACGCAGGCAACACTGAATGACTAAGTGTTTTGACACTAATTGACAATATTTCTTGCCATAAGGTCTACAATCTCCCCCTTTGGCATTAGTGACAAAAACACTTATCATTAAACTTTGTATCTGATATGTCAAAACTCCCCCTTACTGGTTGCTTAGGTTTTGACACTTGCTCTGTTACTCGGGTCCAACTAACTCTGTTTTGTATTTTTCAAAATTGTTATTGTAAAATATATCTTCGCTATTCACTATACATATGTACGTAATTTATAATGACATTTCCCTCTTATACAATGATATTTCCCCCTTTTTTTTCACAATAATGCCAAAAAAAATGTCATCTACAGGGTTATCCCAAAGTAGGATAAACAATCACTATGTACCTTCAAAATTTGAGACAGAGTGTTGTCCCAATTGTCCTGTAGCACCTTCAAGATGTGCAATTCAACTTGTAGTTCTGGAGATAGTTCTATCATTAACTCAGCAACTGAGAAGTTGTTTTCATGAATGATAGTTTTAGCATGTGCATTTCTGCATTCCATCCATATGTGGTAGAAGTTGGCTCTAGGTTGTTGTAAGAGATTCTCTGATTCTTGCTTCTTCTCTCAACACTTCAGCCTGCAAATCAGTAAGATACTTTAATTTCATGAAGTGAGAAGAACTAGTGCTCGGGTCAAGTGCTAACTTCCTTGCACTTTCCTTCATGTCTACATCGATCTTTATATTGGAATTATTGGAATGATGTACTGAGAGGGGAGGGGTGAATCAGTACCTCTAAAAAAATTTATGTGATTGGCCCATTAACCTTTGTGTCCTCAGATTTGTATATACCTATATATCTATTCATCTTTGATTATGTATGTGTAATCATAATATAAGTTCTTTACATGAATAAACATTCATGAAAACAAATAACACATAACACATGATATGATATCGCAGAAAACTCCTGGTAGGAAGTAAAAACTGTGGTGGGGATGTCTACCCACAAAACTTCATTATCTACAGATAAGAAGGGAGTCAGTAAAGGCCTACAATTGATCACTTCTGATGATCTACTCTGTTAAGGGTATTAGAGTGGAGACCTGTTAGGATCTACTTCGTTTGAAGCTTTAGCAACACCGTTAGGTGTGCACTTTGTTAAGAGATTTATCAAAGAACGGTTAAGTCCACCTTCTACAAAAGGATTTCTGTTGTGATGCACTTGTTAGAATGAAACTACAATATAAATGTTGATCTGATAGTGAATGCAATCTCTAATTTATGATAACAGATCCTGTATAGCTTACAATGTATGTATGTAATCACCTTGAGTGATTTAGTAATACCTTGTCTCTGCTCGTCGGTAGCCTTCCTATGTTCTTGATAACTGTTGTGATCTGTTTCTGAACTTTGCATGAATTCTCTTCTTTTGCTTATATTCTCTCCATAGCTACTATCATATTCAAATGATTACAAGTCTCTCTTATTACAAATGATGGAACATCTATTTATACTAGTTTCTAACTCTATTCTTGATTCACGCTTTTCAAATTAACTCAAGATCCAAGGTTTACAACTTGACCTTGATCTTTAGTTACATATGTTTTAGATCCGTTAGGATGCTTTAAAACATTTACAATATGCTTTCTTAACCCTCAAGTTAAGATTTAAAACAAATAAAAACTCTATAAATAGAATTACATTGCTTTATCTGACGTGTAAAATCAAATCCACTTTTTGCGGGTCCTTTAACTAACTGTTGGTTTTGATGGTCAGACTGCTCTGTCAATCTGTCAGTTTTCTTCTCTGTCGGTGTTCCTTACTTGAACTTTTCATCGGGTATGTCTTTTCTGATCTGTCGGCAATTTTCTCAAAATTGTATCGTCGGTTATGCTTGTCGTCGATAATTTCTTATACTTAGCATTTTCACGTTAGACATTTTTTCCTGTCGGGTATGCTTGCTGTCTGCCGGTTATGCTTATATCGATGACCTTTATCATGTTTTTCCCTTTAAGTATACTAATGGAAAAACTTAATGTCATCAATCTCCCCCTTTGACATTAGTATCAAAAATTGATATGCGCAACATACTTGATGCATTAGTATGTACACATGTGTATACTTCTTCCTTAGTCGTGAAATGACTCCCCCTATGCATATGTCGGTCAGTGTAAGTTTATGTACATATCTATCTTTGATGTACATACATTATGCATGTCCTCATATTACATATGTATACATTCCTCCTTCATATGTATACATTTTTCCTTTTTTCTTACTAAAGTATATTGTACATATGTATAAATTCCTCCTTTTTTGATAATGAGGGCAAAGGTACTTACATCTTTTCAAAAATGTGAGAGTGTGAGGCTTTGATTTCCTCCATCATTTTCTCCCATTTCTCCT
>MU218728.1:18502-72378 GCA_018584345.1 Thuja plicata | reverse complement strand
TCCATCGTGTGGATCTTTTCTCTTAAGTATTTAAGCTTTTCAAGAAAGAGACTTAGCTCTGATACCAATTTTTGGAATTATTGGAATGATGTACTGAGAGGGGAGGGGTGAATCAGTACCTCTAAAACTTTTTATGTGATTGGCCCATTAACTTTTGTGTCATCAGATTTGTATATACCTATCTCTCTGTTCATCTTTGATTATGTATGTGTAATCATAATATAAGTTCTTTACATGTATAAATAGGAAAGAAACATTCATGAAAACAAATAACACATAACACATGATATGATATCACAGAAAACTCTTGTTAGGAAGTAAAAACTGTGGTGGAGATGTCTACCCACAAAACTTCACTATCTGTAGATAAGAAGGGAGTCGGTAAAGGCTTACAATTGATCACTTCTAATGATCTACCTTGTTAAGGGTATTAAAGTGGAGACCTATTAGGATCGACTTCATTTGAAGCTTTAGCAACACCTTTAGGTGTGCACTCTATTAAGAGATTTATCAAAGAACTATTAAGTCCACCTTCTACAAAAGGATTTTTTTTGTGATGCACTTGTTAGAATGAAACTACAATATAAATGTTGATCTGATAGTGAATGCACTCTCTAATTGCTGATAATAGATCCTGTATATCTTACAATGTATGTATGTAATCACCTTGAGTGATTGAGTAATACCTTGTCTCTGCTCATTGGTAGTCTTCTTGTGTTCTTGATAACTGTTGTGATCTGTTTTTGAACTTTGCATGAATTCTCTTCTTTTGCGTAGATGCTCTCCATAGCTACTATCATATTCAAATGATTACAAGTCTCTCTTATTACAAATGATGGAACATCTATTTATACTAGTTTCTAGCTCTATTCTTGATTCACGCTTTTCAAATTAACTCTAGATCCAAGGTTTACAACTTGACCTTGATCTTTAGTTAGATATGTTTTAGATCCATTAGGATGCTTTAAAACATTTACAATATGCTTGCTTGACCCTCAAGTTAAGATTTAAAACAAATGAAAACTCTATAAATAGAACTACATTGCTTTATCTGACGTGTAAAATCAGATCCACTTTTTGCGGGTCCTTTAACTGACTATCAGTTCTGATGGTCGGGCTTCTCTATCAGTCTGTCAGTTTTCTTCTCCGTCGGTGTTCCTTACTTGAACTATTCATTGGGTGTGCCTTTTCTACTCCGTCGGTGATGTTCTCAAAACTATATCATCGGTTATGCTTGTCATCGGTAATTTCTTATACTTAGCATTTTCACGTTAGACATTTTGTCCTGTCGGGTATGCTTGCTATCCGCCGGTTATGCTTATTTCGATGACCTTTATCATGTTTTTCCCTTTAAGTATACTAATGGAAAAACTTAATGTCATCACTTTACTAGCTTGTTCTTTATTTCCATAGTAAAGTTAGACGAGTCACTCAAATTTACAAATAATGCTACCACATTTTTCACAGTGGTTTCTAGAGTGCTGATAATATTTTTAAGTTGCACATGGTCAATTGCAATGTTCTCTATAAATTTGTTCTCAAATTTCTTCTTTGCCTTCTCAAGTAACTTCTCTTGACCATTTATATTTTTGTTGAACTTGTGGACAATGTCAACAAGTTGGTTCATTATTGAGTCACTCTCATTGACTTCAATCTGCAATGCATCTATAAATATGCCTTTTACATCTTCAAGTACTTTGTTCCTTTGTCTTTCCTTTTTGAATTTTTGTTGTGAGGCTCTTTTCTTCCACATTTCTCCAAAAATATCCATTTGTTCTATGGATAGGCTGGATAGATCCCAATTAGGAATCACAATCTCTTTATCTAGATCTATCTCATCAGTTATTACTGCCTTTGACTTAGGACTCGGTGAAGGAACAATTTCCTTACCTTTATCTACCTCATCCTTTGCTTCAGTATTCAATCCAGTTAGGTCATTGATCTTTATAGTACCAATTGTTGGATCAACATTTACTAATGATTCAATAGTAGAAATTTCTACCTTGCCTTTCTGTGGTTTGGGTGTGCATGTCTTAGTAGTAAGAGGAGCCTGTTTCTTGGTCTTAGTATGTTCATATGTAGATTATGCAACCTTGTCTTTTCTCGAAGTTACTATACTATGTATAGGAGATTGGGGTAGTGATTCCATTACCTCAATTGAAATTTTCTCTATGTTGGACTCTTTAATAGTCTGTACCTCGAGTAGAGTATCATCATTTCCTTATGCTGGAGGGTCTGTACTCAGTACTTCTTCCTTCACATTACTTTCTGCTATCTCAAATATTGATTTCCACACTAATGTGGCACGCTGAGCTACTTCTTCTATGTTTTTGTTCAATATTTGGAATGCCCTGAATCTGGGGGTGTGATTATTCTCATATTTTCTCAAGGCCTATTTCACTTCTTTGTCTTTCATTGCAAGCATGACCTGCTTCAATGTCTCTTCCCTTATATCTCTTTTAATTTGTATAGCATTCTTCCAGGGAATAGATACTACCTTAAATAAGTCTTTAGTCATATAACTCTTTAACTCAGAAGGGTCATATTTCCACTTTTCCATCTTCTCCACCACTGCTTACTCTATTTTCTTATTATCTTCTTCTGTCCTAGAAGCATACTTCAGTGACTTCAAAGAAATCATGGCTCTTCCTCCTTTAAGGTCTTTAATCTTATGATCAAGTGTGGGTGTTGGTTTAGTGAAGACCACAATATCTTCTTCATCATCATCCTCATCATCACTTAGTATAAGTTTTCTCCATGATTTTCTTAGGGTGACAACAGGAGTAGTGCCTTTTTCCTTTTTCTATCTAGGTGTTGTCTTCCTCTTCTTCTGTGGAGGATTAACATCAGTTTCTTCCTTGTCAGATTCAATTTCCTCTATATTATTTGTATCCTATGTTTTAACTGTGTCCTCTTTACTCTCAGAGATTGTAGGAGAGTCGGAGGTCTTGCCATACTTCTTCTTGAATGTATCAAGTCTTTTTCTTCCTCTCTTCAATATCTTAGGAATCTCAATTTCTAAAGATATCCTACTCTTTGCTTCCTCATAGGTTCCAAAGTAAGGTGCCTTTGGATTGACAGTTTCATTCACAAGAGCCTCTATGATATCCTTTATGTCATCATTGTTAAATTCATATGGCAGGGGTTGTACCCATGCAACCCTAAGCTTTACTGCTTGTATATACACTTTATCACAATCAACTAGAAAATGGATTTCATCTTTGTAATTTTCAACTAGTTGTTTGGGAATTCTATATCTACTCTGCATCATATGTTTGAAAATCTAAAAGTATCCATCCATAATGCTATCAAAATTATCTCCTAACTCAACTATGAATTCATTAATTTGATGGATGATTGGTCTATCCTTCTTCCATGCTATTGTTCCTTTGGAGGGAAAGAACTTCTCAACATAAAATAGTATGCAGATTAGAAGAGAACCAAACTTACATAAATTGGTTTTTGATTCTTGGATGCTCTCCATATTCTTTCTCAACTGAGTGAGTTGCAATTCTGCTAGCTCGAATACCAGATTCTTCTTGACTACTTTGTAAGCTAGGTCAACAGCTTTGCATGCAACACTGTTGGGTCTGCACGAACTGTATATCTTGTGGGCTATCACATGAATACCAAGTTTCATCTCCATATATGTTACTCCATTGAGTCTCATGCCTCTACCATCCCACTCAGCAAGAGTTAACTTAGTTATCTCATCCCTATTTAGGGTTTTCGAAGCTTTTGGCTTGTCTAGGATAGGGAACCCAGTGACATGGTGAATTATCTGCTTAGTGATCTTTACATGATGATCCAACCATAGTTGCATGTCGTGAATATGACTAAGAACATATCTCATCCATTTTGTCTGGAAGTCCCTCGGCATATGCATGATATGTGTCAAACCCTTGGTTTCAAGGTACTTATGCTCGGGCTTCAAATTCACGTCGGTACATAACTTCTCATATGTTTGATTCATATCACTGGTTGCAAGCTCCTATATGTTGCAGTGATAGAAGTTGTGAATGTCATTAACTAGTAACACTCTTGGATGAATTAGGGAATGAGCTCCCATCGGGTCTATCTCCTCTACAAATTTTGGATGAAGCTTGAACACCGAAGGATCACAAATTGCATTCCTTACTAGAATCTCAGAACCTTTCTTGACCTTGCTGCTGGAAGTGGATGCCATATTTCTCAGGCAAAATAATCAAACTCCGCTTTCAATCACTAATTCGCACTGAATTTCTAATGGCTCTGAATTGACTTATAAACTAAAAGCTTTGTAAACAATACTCTTTACAATCCTTCATATATAAGAGATTTTAAACTATTAGATTATTTCATTAAATGCTTTGTACATAGTAGCTAGCGTGACTCAGGTGTTTCTCCAAGATTCACTCGAAAGCTTGAGTGAAACTAACTTTCCAGTTATAAATACTGCCTAACTCAGCTCGGGTGAGCTAGAGTGACTCAGGTGTAGCTAACATTCTAACTCGGGTTGAACTAAAATATGTCCTCATTCATCAATATGCGGATATGGACTATATTTATTATCTGGAATTGATGTAGGATGGCTTGTATTGCACAGTTCCAGTCATCTCCTTACTTTCTTATTCTGTAATGATAGATCCACCTATCTCACTATTTAGGGTGTCATTAGATCCTTCATTTCTTTGTTTTGAATTATCTAAGGATTTCCTTACCCATTGCTTGCTCATCTGAGTTCTAATTTCTGAGACTTTGGCTTTTCTATTCTCAAAACCAGTATCAACTTTTTCTTTGTTCATACAGTTCTTGCTCAGATGACCGAGTTGTTTACACACATAACATCTCTTAGTAGGATCTCTTTTTCTAAAGTGAGTCTTCATACAATTTACACCAATGTGTCCATATTCACCACAGTGACAACATCTGTACCAAGTTTTGTAATCCCAACCAAAAATTGCCTTGGCTAATTGTTCAGCAGGATTCCAATTCTTAGTTCTGCACTCGAAAGATTTATGGCCTTGTTTGTTACATTTGTAGCATTTCCCTTCAAACTTAGGTTTCTCTTTGCATTCACTTTCTCTATGTCCATGTTTTTTGCAGATGTAGCATTTGCCATTAAATTTTGACTTTCCATTGCTCCAACATTTATTTGATATATGCCTTGTCTTACCACAATGATTGCATTTAGGTTTGTTGTTCCTTTGAGCTCCTTGCTATGAGGATTCACCTTGTTCAGTATAACCTAATCCAGTCTATCCATGATGTCTGAGTTTTGTTTCCTGATCCATGCTGGTTTTTGAATTCATCATACTTTCATTTGTTTGCTTTTCAGTATTGAGATCATTCTGCAGTTTTTCATTTTCTGTCCTTAGATTGACAGCTTCTTGTGTTGCATTATTGAGTTGACTTACCAAATCAGCTTGCTAAAGTGATAAGCGTTGGACTTCATTTTCTTTCTCCTCTAATCTTGTACTGAGTAGTATTTTATATTCTTGTGCTATATTTATGTCATCTTCTTCTTTGTTCTTTAGTTTCATGACTTCACACATTCTGATTGAGTGAACTTCCTGTTCTCTTTTCAACTTTCTGATTTCTTCATGTAGACTAAGATTCTTTGCAAGAAAGTCTTCAATGGATGCATCAGCTTCTTCTGATCTTCTATCTTTGCAAAATTCTTCAATTCTTTCTTCTATATAGTTCTTGTCATTCATCTGCACTGCTAATTCTTTTCTTCTCTCTAGGGAAAGAGAGAGCTTCCCCTTAAGTTTTATGATCTGATCCATGGCCACTTTAAGATCTATCTTTTCATTCTCAATGGCTTTCTCCAGTCTGTATATTTCCATGTCCTCTGATCTTTTCTCAAGCTGTTAAACTTCTAATAAGTGAACCAGCACTCTGATACCAATTGTTGGAATTATATGATATGCCCAGTGACTGAGAGGGGGGGTGAACCAGGAACCAATAAAACTTAAACCTTTTAATCCACAATTAGATTAACTTATTTGTTTGCATGCATATAACTTGAAAGTAAAGAATCATACAAAACACATAACACAATATTTGGTTACCCATAAACCTTCCAAAATAAAGTAAAACTGGGATGGGGATGATACCCACAAGATTTAGTACTGCAGTATAAATTTAGCCTGTTAGAGCTTACAATGACCCCTTCTAATGGTCTGCCCTATTAGGAGCATAGAAAGGACTATTAGGTCCACCTTGTTAAAATATTTTGTATAATACAATAAGTAATGCAACTCGGTTAAGAGATTTAAAGGAAGGACTGTTAGGTCCACCTTGTTAAAGGATTTTGTTGATCCACTTGTGAAAATGAACCAGTTGATGATCTACTCTGTGCAACTATGATTATTGAATAAGATCCTTTGAATATAACGAATCGCCTGAATGTGACAGATAAGACTTTGTTTTCCTAAACACTTCTGCGCTTGACTCAAGCTGTCATTCACATGCCTTATGCATATGGGTGGTTCCACAATAGTGTGTCCCACTTTTTTGAACATCCTGATTTTTGCTGAAATTACACATTTTAAAATAATATGATGATTTAAGACTCGAGAGCTCCCTTTTGAAGGACTAAATTGAAAATGGTAAGATAAAATCCTCTTGGATCAAACTCTCTTTAATATAATCTCTCTACTTCTCACTCACACCTATAATCGAGTCTCCTTTGCACCCATCAAAATGCTGACAAAAAATCACTTTGACATTAACTTTTTGTGGGATCAAATAAATTCATTTGAAAAACCCAAATACAGGATTATAGTACTTAGAGAAAGCTTTCCAATGATTATAATTTTTGTATATATTGAGTTCATTATGAATTTTCTTTTTAAGTTTTACTAAACATAGGTTATCTGACCATTTACCAACTTCTCTCTTCAACGCTTCTGGAAAAATAGTAAATTAGGAAAAAAATTGTGAAAAATATCTAGGAAATAGGTATTTATGTTACCTTTCTATCAAAAAAATAAAAAATTAATTTCGATATATAGAGATAGAGCTAGAGCGATCCAAGTGAACCTATGTCCAAATTATAGTTAATGTAACTTCATAACTCAATAAACTATAAAATATTCTACCAAATTGAATGGAACCAATTATATTCCCTATATATTGGTGTTACAAACCTAACTTAAAAACAATTACATTCTTATCAATTTTATAAAAAATGTTAATGTTGATCAAAGTGAGTGTCACTCTTGAAAAACGCTAATTTTTTAGATAAATATTTTTTGAAGGAGAAGGAAAAATAGATACAAATAAATTCCAATTTTTAAAAATATATATATATTTATAAACTAGAAACAAAATGCTAAAATTCACTAGTTTACATCATCTTCAAATTCTTAATGGTTTTACGGAAATAGGTGTCTGAAAGTGAAGTTTTTTCTGAGAATGTTCATATCAGTGTCAAAGTTGGCCAAAAAGTGGGACACAGTATTGTGGGATCACCCATTATACATAATCATATTCATATATAGTGTGTATTCTTCTTATTGGATAAAAAAAACTATCTTACGCATATATCTTTATCCAACAAATAAATTTGTAAGTCGGCTTACAATTAACAAAATTATATTTAACAATATATGCAAAGTTGGCTTCAAAACTGTCACTCGGGTCCAAAAGACTACTCGGGTGATAAAGTGTCACTCAGGTGATACTGTATACTCAGGTTATGCTGAACACTCAGGCAATGCTGAATGCATGGGTGACACTATATACTCGGGAAACACTGTACACTCGAGCAACACTAAATGACTAAGTGTTTTGACACTAATTGACAATATGTCTTTCCTTAAGGTCTACAGATAACAGTGATTCAAGTATTTTTGAATGTTACATGAACAATCATGGTATGAGCCAAACATAAATGCATCTACAAAGCTTATAGTCTTGCTTGGCAGGTGTGGGAAACCAGATCAAGGTCATTCACTTTTCCAAATGATGAAGCAAGAAGGATGTAAATTGGATGTTGAAGTCTATACTGATCTCATTTATTCTTATAACAAAAGTGGTCTTCTTGAAAAGGCATTTTCTATTCAAGAGGAAATGAAACTCATTTTTATGCCAACCTGATGTCTTTGCATAAAGTACCCTTATAAAGCATTTTTTTGAAGCTTCTATGTTCGATCATGTTGACAGATTACTCAAAGAAATGCAAAGTCGTGGAATTATGCCTAACAGTGTAAAAAAATTATACTCATAGATGGATATGGAAAAGCAGGCATGTTTGAAGAAATGGAAAATGTTCTCTCATAGATGATAATAGATGATACTTGTAATTCAGATGAAAGGATGATGAATTCCATTCTCAAGGCCTTTGGCTATAGAGGAGAGATTGAGATAATGGAAAAATGGTACAAGATATTTGAAATGCTAGTTGGTTCATATAAACATTTTTATGATAAAAAAGTTGTCATGGAGTATATGAAGAAGTCTTCTCTCTCATGGACAACTAAAATGTATAATACTGTCATTGATGCATTTGGAGGAGCCATTGAAATTGAGCAGATGGATTTTTCTTTCAATCAAATGAAATTGGAGGCTATCAAGCCAAACTCTACAACTTTCATTGCTCTTATTAAAGCATATGCTAAAGCAGGAATCTTTAAAGAAATCTTAAAAATTGTGTAACATGCTGAGAAATCTGACATGATTCTTGATACAACATTTTTTAATTTAGTAATTGATGCATGTTGAAGATATCAAAATTTCCCTAAAATTGAGAGGGTTTTTAAAGAAATGAAGGATAGAGGTTGCATACCTGATCGGGTAACTTTACTAACATGATGGAAGGCTATTTAAAATCAGGCATACCTGTAGAAGGTCATGAGTAGAAAGCTACGATTTATATTGAAGAAGTCTCCATAAACCTTTCAAAGCCTCTAGGTCCAGAAAGCATGGTGGCGCCCCAGTAGCCAAGAAGTCACAAAATGTGAAAAAAAAAATGAAGGAGATGCTTTGGATTAGGATTTGTTTTCCCTAAGAATGCTCGTGGAAGACTTCAGGATTTTTGCCTTTGTTTTATTTTATATTTTTTAATCATTCAAGTCTGTGGACTTGGCCCCTTATACTATTAATATTATCTTATTTGCAGCATCTTTGTTAACTAATATTTTTTAGTAGTTTTATAAACTATAAAACAAATGTTAATTAAAAAAAAGATGCAATAAGTTAGCATGTGCTAGAATTCTGAAGTCTTCATGACTTAATCATAAAATTAATGGGGAGAGAGCATCTAGGGAGGTTTTTACACCAAATCTAGGAGAGTTGGAGATATTTTTGGAAGTCTTAATGATGGAGGATGATGTGGATGGACTTTTTCCTCGTATTGGAGCCTTTTTGGAGCTATTTGAGGGTCTAAAGTTTAGGCTTTCTTGCTGATTTTGACCAAAAGAGAGTAATGGCCTTTTTTCATAGAACTTTTTTTGGTGGGGGGAAGCATAAAGGATTGTAAGCTTCTCGTTTGTAGGTGTTGGAATTATCCAAGGGAAGTTTTTCTTGTGACAGTTTTAATGTCCTTGAGGTATTTTGTGCATATATTTGTAACTCATTTTGGAAACATAATATACAGTGACTAACTCTTTTGGAGAAAGTTCTATTGAGATCTAACCTTATTTTATTTCTATTTTGATTTGTATAATGAATGATTGACAGGGATAATTATTGAATTATACCATTCCATATTGTCTTGTCTCAGCTAGTACCCATTTAAGGAGTGTATGTTGTTTGCAGGTTATAGTTTGTGTCCACAATATCTTGAAATTGTTAAGTAAAATATATTTACCTTAGTAGTGCCATATATGACCTTACTTTGAAATAATTATGTAGGCCTATACAGAATAGAAGTGTTTATCCACCTGTTGGTGTCCAAAAATGATGGACCATTTTTGGCCAACTGACAGGTACACACTAGTACCTCTGCAATTCTGGCTTAGTTAAGCCAAGGTTGGTAAGCCTTATTCCACTTCAATCTGAATGATCTTCTATGATGCCTAACTGCATACACAGACAACCATATCTTCTCCCAAGGTGGTGAACTATCCTTGGAGGCAACAATACAATCTCTTGATGCTATTCAATGTGTAGAATTTAAACTAAATTGAATTAACCCTAAAAAACCCTATTTTAATAAACGCTCTAAAAATTGATTAAAATATCAACAAAACTACAAAATATGAATCAAAAGATAATGTTCAGATAACAAGATCAGTGCCTTCTTAAAATATGGGTTATAGAGTCAAGAAAATCTAGTCCTACGTACAATCAAAGATGATTTTAAAAACTTTCTTTTAGTAAAACAAGATCATCACCTCACAGGATTTCACTTGAATTACAATTCAAATTAATAAACACGGTTAATCTTATCGAATTTAACTCAAATTAGGAGACTGGAAAGAACAACAAAAGATGCTCAAATATAACTATTGATATTCAAATTGTATACACTAAAATTGAATTATACAATCAGGGATTATAACACAATGAGGCACTCTAATACACAAAGTATCTGAGAGACTTGTATGTGGTAAATTTGGCCTTGTTAACTCACCATACACTTCAACATAGTCCTTCTTCACCAGATACACACAAGAATGAATATGAGATTATTCATCTTGCCTGTCTACATGATTCGACATGTTGCCTTCTATCCAGACGGGGTTTTCAAAATAGATCTCAGAACGAGAGTCTCACAACCATAGATCAATCTAGGAACGAAGGATTTTTCTCCATGAATGCAATGCAATGCAAAGTTATTCTAGAATTGAAAGATGTAAGATTAATCTAAGACATGATTTCAATGCAATTATTCTAGAAATTGAAATTATTCTATTGCAAAATGAGATTATTCTATATAAGATTATCAACTAAGAATGTGGCAATAATTCAATATTCTAACAATGCATGAAAGTAAGTGGGGGTTTTGAATGAAGAATGAGAGTTCTTTTATAGACTCAGAGATGGTCAGAATAGAAACTTTCCTCTTTGAAATAAAACAGATAGAAAAGTCAGTTTAAATTAGAAAGTTTTATTGAAAAGAAAATAATAAATTATTTTACCTTTGCTTTAACTGTTTTCTTTCTTTGATTTAATTTTGTTTTATTTGGTTTTAATTGTTTTCTTTCTCTTTAAAGCACAATTAATTCAAAGATTCTATTCCTGAATAGAAGAAAGATTTTTGAGAGAATATCCAATTAATTAAATAAAGTATGACCTCATAATTGCTTTTTCTCAATTATCTGAATATTTAAATTCAATTATTGAAATGAGGATATTTATTCAATAATTAAATATTATTTAATTCCTTTTTCATGTGTCTTAGCTAAAGAGGGTGAATTTAATTTAATTAAAGTGCTAGGAATTTATAATTAAATTAATTTGATCATAAGGTTTGTTTAGCCAATAGATATTTAGGAATTAAACATAATATATGATTAATGCAGATTTAGGATTTTCTACATTTGACACTTAGGTCGAGTAGAGTCAGTTAAAACTTATAATTGCCTAGTACAATAGGACTTTTGATTATTCAGAAGAATGACAAATGCAGCAAAATTGGTTAGGGTTGCCAGATGCCAATTTTGGGGTGTTACATTTTGCCCCTCTTTGAATTGATGTGTGAACAGTGCATTGATTCAAATAATAGTCTGATGCCTGAAGCATAGAAGAATAGATTTGAACATTGATTGATGAAAAGATCGATTGATGAAGATTTTAGAGCCATCTCCAGGGCAGAGCTTGACTCTCTGAAGTCTAGATTAGATTGTCAAGACATCTGTCAAATAGAGTTTTCAAGGATCATCTTCAGAATGAAGCTTGATCCCTAAGGATCTGGGTGAGAATGCCCTGATACCTAATAGATTTTATATCTTTCACAAGACTATCCCCAGAATGAGGCTCAACCTTCGGGATTCTGGGTTAGAATTCCCCGATACCTATCCAACAAGATAATCAATAGAGATTTTAGGACTATCTCCAAAATGAAGCTTAGTCCCCCAATATCTAGGTTAGATTGCCCAGACACTGGTTAGATTGATATCTTTCACAAGACTGTCCTTAGAATGAGGCTCAACCTTCAGGAGTCAGGGTTAGAATGCCCCAATACCTATCTCAAAAGATAGTAAAGTAGAGGTTTAGAACCATCTCCAGAACGGAGCTTGATTCAGGAGTAAGGGTTAGA
Organism: Thuja plicata; assembly: GCA_018584345.1. Classification (NCBI taxonomy): domain Eukaryota; kingdom Viridiplantae; phylum Streptophyta; class Pinopsida; order Cupressales; family Cupressaceae; genus Thuja; species Thuja plicata. Next base: position 60,188 of record MU218728.1, on the reverse strand, counting down.
ATGCCCTAATTCCCAATATATGAGTTTTTGAGAATCATCTCGAGAACGAAGCTTGATCCTCAAGAATCTAAGTTAGATTGCTCAGATACTTAATAGATTGAGATTTTGAGAATCATCTCCAGAATGAAGCTTGATCATTAGGGATCAGGGTTAGATTGCCATGATACCTAATAGATGAAGATTCCAAGAATCATCTCTAGAATTAAGCTTGATCCTCAGCAATCTGGGTTAGAATGCCCAGATACTTAATAGATTGCGGGATGTAGGAAATAGAGATGCCCTTATTGATTGTGGAGTATCCAGTTTTGACTGTGGGGTACGAAAAACTAGACATGCCCCAAGTGATGAGATGCCCCTAGAAATGATGACTTTTGAAAATCAGATCAGATTGATTGGAATAGATTCAATGATGTAATCATCCTGCCCCCTCGAGATTGAAATGGAAAGATGACATAACATAATGATGATGGAGAGAAAAAAATCACAGATAGATGTTGAATCAGAGATCAAGAAGAACTCATAATAGATTATGGAAAAATTTAGAAGATCTAGAATCAATTTTGAGCAAGTTCGAGGTCTGGTTGACCAAGTTTGACTAGGGTTGACTAGAGTTAACTAGAGTTGACTTTTGAGGAAAAAAATTCAAAGATTTGAGAAAATGTTGATTAGATATGATTCTGACAAGAAAGCGACGTCAGAAAGATGACTGCACAAGTGTCTGATCGCGTCTGTCCCAAAAAATTTAAAATGCAATTTTGAGCTATATAGGAGTGTCAGAGTTCAATTTTGATCATGAAAATGGATCCAGAGCGATCAAATTAGGTAATGGTGAAATTTTCACGCAAAACAAAGCACTTTGAAAAATTAGGTCAAAACCTATATAAGGACGAAAAGGTCTTTTTCAAATCATTTGAACCTTTTGACTTTTGTAAATTGAGCTCTGAGCGAAAATGGTTGTCCCATACAGCACGCATCAAATCGAGTGATCTAGGAGGCACAGTTGGCCGGCAGTGTACGGACCTCCAGTAAGTAGTCGATAAACCTCTCTGCATTTCAAATTTTGTTAATTTTGGTTAATTTTTGCACATTTTTTGCATTTTTAGGAAATGGTCCATGGGTTTTTGCGCGAAGAAGTAGTTTCTTCGTGCAGCCCGTAGGGAAATCTTGCACAACAAAACTCCTTTTCGCGCCATTCGGTGGGAAAGATCGCATGGGAGAGTACCCATGTTCGCGCAAGAAACCCTTCCATAGGGTGTTTTCTCATGCGACAAGTCATAAAACTTTGCGTGAACATGAAATATCATGTGACTCGAAAAACTTCTTCGCGCAAAAGAGTACTTTGTTGCGCAAAAATATGCTTCTTCACATGGGAAAAAGTGAACAATTAGAACATGAAATCAGTCTGTGTCGCATCCAATAGCATTTGCATTAGTGTTGTTACTGTCTGTAGGATAATACTTATCTCATTTGACATCTGAAAATTTGTACATAATGACTCATATTTGCAGTAATATCTGTTATCTTTTGGAATTGTATCTCCAAAAAAATCTCATTGTAATTGTTTTAAGTTTAATTGACTCAATATTTATATGTTTCTCAAAGGTTCCCATGAAAGGAAAAACCCTTTCATAAATACCTAATCCCTAAAACTACCCCCAAATAATTACGACAAATTAACCATATAAATGGTTTGAGGGAAAAATATTTCCCATATTACAAATAATATTTGTCACATCTTCGGATAATTTACATTGGTTATCATCATTTGTTTATGATATAAAAATCCTGCACACCAGATCCACAATTAGATAATCTTTAATAAAATTTAATTTAGGGCTTATCATAATTAATAATGTTTTCAAATCTAAAATGATCCCTATATTAAAATTTATTAATTTTAATAATATATCAAAATAAATTATCAAGAGAGACATAACATAAAAGCAATGTAGATAAATCTTTCTTTGATAAAATAAGCAAAGTACCAAAAAGATTTAAACATTTAATCAAAGGTATCCTCGTTTAATTATCAAAGTACAAAAATCCAATTAGTAAGATAAAACCTAAAACCCATTAATTGGAAAATAATTGTATATTTTAATTCAGAGTTTTACTTTCAAATGTTAAACATAATGAATTTCCTTTTCAAAATACCTTTTCCAAAATATGAAACAATATTAATTTCATATAGAAATATTTCTAGAATTCTAGGATGCAAATAATTGTAAATATTATAACTCACCCTAGAAAATAAAAGGGGAATACTTACCCTAAAATGATATTTTAAATAATTTACATAGAGTAAGATTGTTAATATTTAAAAAGAAGATAACTTTTAAAAGCAATTCTAAAAATGTAATTTACCTTAATAAATATTTTCAAAATAACCAAGGTAAAAAGGGAATATATTAATCAAAGTATATTTATGTATCTTCATAAATCAAATTAAAAGTATAGAAGTATATGCATAAATCACCATAATAAATATTTTCAATAAACATATAAGGTGAAACATACATTTCAAAAAATAATAAAAGGAAAGATACCTAATTATACTTTTTTACCCTAATAAGATATTTCACATTAGTAAATTAGGATAAAGCTAAAATAAAGGAAATACATTTATGTGAAATACTTTTAATAGCAAATATAAAAGAGAAGTGAGATAATATGATTCTCTCTAACCCATAAATCGAAGAAAACATTTAGACTAATTGGTTAGAGGGGGGATGGGTAGGTAGGTAGGAAAAGGGGGTGGCTTGAGAGGTCGAGTGTTCAACTCCCGATCGCTACCCTTTTTTCCCTATGTACCTATTTATTCTCTTTAATTTATTCTATTTCAAGAATGTTTATGCATTTTTCCCATTAAAGTTTTTTCCTTATAAATATGAAAATAAGATAATGATGATTATTTAGGCCCTTTTAACTGTTTAATTAAATTTCAAAATAGGGAAATATTTATGAAAATAAAAATAAATTTTATACTTCCCTGATATTTTCCAAATTGAGGGCCTGAATTTTCAGGTGGCAACACCACCAAATAGGACTTTTAAATTGAAATTAGTCACCTTTATGTTTTCACATCTTTGGTGTATCACCTATTACTTTAGTTTCTTTGGATTTTAGTTTTAGTTATTTTCTGCATCTTTTCTCCCTTTTCCTTCCATACTTTGAGTTAGTTTGAAGATAAAATGGGTGATTATCCAATAGGAACCAACCTATAATCTAGAGGTTTCACTTCAAATCTTGCATTTCCCACTTGTAGAAGTGATTCCCATGTTATGTCAGGTTATTAAACTTTCAAGTTTAATAGGGTGCAAATTTGATGCATAACTATTATGTACATAGGGTTTTGAGTTGGAATTGGGACCGTGGGTTGTGATGGTAGAAAAATATGTGGGAAAAGAAGAATCAAGTTTCTAGGATCAAGAATAACAAAAATCAGGTCTCAAAATGACCAAAATGGGGCCTAATAGAGCATTTAATTATGGCTGCTAACTTTTTAGGATGATACATTTAGCCCCCACTTTAGTGGGAGTATGAGAAAAAATCATGCTCGCGGTAAAGTAGACCAATGCATAGGAACAATATTATCAAGGTCAAGGAGACAAAGAAACATCAAGCCCCCAAGTAACGTAAGTATTCATCAAATCCAAAACCAAAATAAAATGGGAATCATGAGAGAGAGAGAGAGAGAGAGAGAGAGAGAGAGAGAGAGAGAGAGAGAGAGAGAGAGAGAGAGAGAGGCATTGTCTTACTATGGATCATGCAAAAATAAAGTGCTACGACAAAAGATGGAAATGATAGTCTAGAAAGTTGTGTTATGCTAGTCAACCCATCAAAACAAAATGGATTGGTCCTTAAGGAAATAATTGTATCCATTAAGGGATCCTGAAAAGGAAGATCACTCCTAAGTAAATAATTATCTCTAAAGTGATCTAGAAAAGGAGGATCAGTCTAAGGATCTGTTGAATAATACACAGGAGCGTGATAATAAAAATATGAACACAAGGAAGGCATTGTCTCCTTAGCCATATGTTAATATAGATTGCATTGAATCATTGTGTTTGGATGCAAACATGAAACAAGGAGCGGAGTGTATGCCCCCATGTTAAAGTAGTTGCAAATGCCTTAAAGGGAGAAATCGCTTTGACAAAGCATACATTCACCCACAAGAGACGTTTCCAATATTAGATGCCCCAAGAAAGGACAAACCAAGAAATAGTTACAAATATCATCATTCCCCAAAGGTAGTAGAGCTACAAGTACAATGGAAGAATAACATGTGAGAGACACAAAGAAGAGTATTTTTGGGTCAGCGTCATGCAAACCAAAAAGAATAGGTAGCTACCATTTTTAATCATACCCAATTAGACAACATAAAGGCACATTTACGAATATAACATAACACAACATAACATGTAACAAGATATCGAAGATGTGAGATACAAATAGAGGAATAGGTTGATTCTTTTATCACCTTACGCCAACAAAGAAATAAAGGTCATTTAAAGTTCAATCTAAACAAAACATATAACAAGAAGCATATCACGAGGGAAGCACATTACAACAAGAAAACATAAAGAATCCACCACACAAGAGGAGCTAGTCAAGCATGTCGTCTTCTTCCCATATTTGTATGTGTTGTTTAGGGAAGGTGGGAAACATGCAAGAGGAGAAACACCAAGAATGACAGATGGAACAATAGTCATTTCCAAACAAGGACCATGCTATGAAGATGAGTCACTTTGTTTGTCACTAGGAGTAAGAGATAATTATTTTCCAAATCTAGCTATAAATCATGATTAACGTCAATAAGCTCATACATCTCATCAAAATCAATGACATGAAAATTACCATTTGCTTTTAAAATATCATCATCAAGAGTATCTTCTTCAAGTAGGTTAATTATAATAGGATATAAGATATGAATATAATTATCATGTTTGTTTAATTTCATCTTTTTCAAATTATCTTCCTCCCTTGGGCTATAAATAGGTTTGTCAAACGGAATCAAGGCATCAGTAGGTGTCTTAGGGGAGAAAAAGGTTTGGGAAGCACACTCACAATCTCAAGCACAATTTTTACAATGGTGGTAATGAGAAAGACAATTATGGTTGGTTTTGTTTGAAATTTGACTTGGATTAGGATCAATCAAGATCGAGTCCTTTTCTTCTTTATGTGGGAGAACAAAAGGAACCACACTAGGTTTTGAGATAGAATGTGCAGAATACTTATAGGATATAGGAGGTGGGATAGAAGCATAAATAGGAGGTGTAGGAAGAATTCCAAGTCTAGGGAAATGATATGGAACAATCTTAGGATCACTAAGCTCACAAATCTAGTGGATTTTGAATTTCTCATAAGATAGGAAAATATTGTCTTTGCGAGGTTGGATTGGTTGGGTATGGAAGGCCAAAAGAATTCAAGGTCAAAGGTCCCTCGATGTGCTAAAGGATGATAGAGACTATAATTAATTGTTATGATTTATCCATTATGGGAAAATTTCAAATACCTATGGATAGGAGAGACTATGACTTTCATGGAAGTGAGTCAAGGAAGACCAAGTCTAACTTGAAAGTGATTAGAAGTTGGGATAAAAATTAAGGTGACATCTAGGGTTTTACCACCATCTTATATGAGAAAAGTAATGGATCCATGAGTAGGGTAAGTGAAACCATTGAAATCTTTGATCATCACATCAGATTTGTCACAGAAATCTTGTTGTAATTATCTAGTGTAAAGATGTTCTTCAGTTATAACATTCACCATACAAGTAGGATCTATAAGGACACCACAATAAAAGAGATCATTAACCTTTTCTACAATGTAAAGAGGACCATTAGGTTCTTTAATCATCTCTTTAGGATCAAATATAATGCAAATCTCAAGTTTAGGTTTGGGTTGAGGTTCAGATTTAGGATCAGATTGATTAATAAGATTTGGATTTAGTAAACTCAACATCATATTCAACAACATGGGTGGAGGAAGAAGGTAGAGACTAGGTAGACTCAACATTATTGGTCAAAAGAGAATGTAAAGGATTAGTATAGATTTGCAAATTTTGGTTGGGATTTGAAATAGTTTTGTTTCCTTGATCATTAACACCCTCAACGAATAAAACATTGGAATCAATCAGGTCTTGAATAAAATATTTCAAATAGAAACATTTCTCAATATCAAGGTCGAGATGATGATGGTATTGAAAAAAATTATTTTTTATCAAAGGACATAGGAAAAGGTTTAGATGTGTAAATTTCTTTAATGGGAGGAAGTTGTAAAACATTATCATTAATCAACCACATTATGCAAAGATTCAGAAAGAGGTGTAAAATCATGAGAAGGTCTAAATACATATGATAAAGGAGACACACCTTTGGATGTTTCTATCACTTTCTTATCAACATTGTTTTATGAATTATTGATCTTGATTAATCCCTTAGGTTTTTGAAACTTTTGAAAGGATTGGGATGCAACATCACTTTTATCAATTGGCACCATTGACGTGGTTCTCTCAAATTGACTCACTTGAAGCTGATAATTATGACACATTGCACACATTTGAGTAAAGGAACATAAATCATAAAGCAATATCTTATCTCTAATGTATTTTTATAAATTAGAAATAAAAATACATTGAATAACAACATCAAGCACAAGATAAGAAATATGATCATGAAAATGCTTAAATCTACCAATAGAATCAATAAATGTTTCTTTAACACCTTGTTTATAAAGCGTCAAATCAGTCAAAAAAATCTTAGGACATGTGTTGTGTTGAAAATATTGGATGAAAGCATTAGAAATTTTTTGAGAAGATTCAATGGAATAAGGAAGAAAAGTACAATATCATTTCAAGGCTTTGTCTCGTAAGGTTCTAGTAAACAATTTATTCATGAATATATGATCATGAGAGAAATCACTACACAATGTTGGAAAGGTTTTAACATCAGTCAAAGGATCACCCTTACCATTATAAATCTCTAAATGAGGAATTTCTATGTATTAAGGGGTAAAAACATGGATTATGTCTAAGGAAAAAGGACTAGAAATGTCACAAGTAGGAATATTAAACTTGGATTGAGTCATGGATGCAATTTTTTCATTGCAAGGATGAAACAGTTTGAGCCAAGCTATTGATAGTGGATTTGGTAGAAAGAGTGGTAGGAGATATGTGTGAAATATTTGAACCATATGGGAAATGGAAGGAATGCTAGAATATGAAAATGGAACACTATTGTAAGTGGGTATGGATGAGGGTAAAGAAACACATGGAACACTTGAAGGAGGAACAATAGGATTAGGAATGCTAACATTTGTAGGATTTGTGTTTTGAATGGAAGTGGTTATGAGAGGTGGAGCATAAGTGGACACATAGGGTATTGAGGTAGGAATAGGAATGGAGATCTCAACACTAGTGGTAGGTGGAATGAAACCAAGTTCTAGGGTACAATATCTAATAGGTTTGACATTTTTGTCAATAATATGAGAGATATTACACAAGAAATTAGCATGTTCATCATTGTAGATTATCTTCCTCAAACCCTCTACTATGGATATGACCTCACGATTGGAGTTCTCTTGTCCTAACCATTGCTAAAAAAATTCAAATTCATGAGAAAAAAATTTCACTTTCATAGGAGGAACTCTTAAGGTCTCATCGTCATAATGATAAGAGTGGGAAGAGTTTTTCTCAATAGTAGGAGGAATATAATTGGTAGGCATGTTTGTCTCATCAAGATTCCTAAGAAACAAAGAGGACTTGGGATCAAAGGAACCCATAAGTCTATGGATTATCCTAACAGGAATGATATTGGTAGGCCTAAATGTGGTAATACTCATGCACAAAAAAATAAAAATTAAATAGATCTAATGTAAATATGAACTTTGAAAGAGATATGAAAACACTCATCAACTAAGAACAATTGCACATTTAATGAAAATCACATTTAACCATCAAATCAAACATGAGGATCTAATGCATAAAGGGGATCTAACATCAAAAATAAAAATTATGGAAATGTCATGCATAGGGTTCACCAAAAATGTACAATAGGAAAAGGGAAGTAATGAAAAGGGGTAAATTATTTTACTCCTACCTGAGTTATTATGTTGTCATTAGTTTTTCCAAAGTCATATTGATCATATTAGACAGTAGGTAAAGTGCAGAGATAGTCAAAAAAGTAATGTAGAGAGCATTACCAAGCGAGAAAATTATTGAGTGAGTAAGTCACCAAGCAGTGATAGTTACCAAACCAAGCACACTATGTCACCAAGCAAGAACAAAGCATGTTACCGAGCTTCAAAGAGAAGACATAATCATTAGATGCAAATACATTAAATATGGACGTCGAGCAGGAAACGTATTACAGAGTCCAAAGTGAGCATTTGTTAAACCATTGGGATTGCTAAAAGATTATTTTACATGATCACGAGGTAGATTTACCAATGAAATTAAAGAATAAATAATGCTTTGGAAGCATAACCAGATTGCACCACTTAATCTCCACCATTGAGGCAGGAAGCCCTAGATTTTTGTTAACCACTTGAAATTAATATAAAAGATCAGAGAATCAAAATACAAAGGATGATGAGATGATGCTAAGAGATTGCATATGAAGAAGAGCTAAGAAGTGAAGGAGATACATACTGAGTAAAAGAAGAGCTTAAGTTATTGAGCTACCGAGTGCAGTATGAGGTAACAAAGTTGTTGAGCATAAAGAGTCTGAACAACATTTGATTGATGCATATATACAGAAATTTTTTAGTAAGTTTTTTTGTATTAGGCTTAGTACAAATCCCATTACCGGGTAGGCCCTAAAAGGTCTTATATTGTAAATCCTTTAACCGGGTACATCTCTTTGATTAGAGATTATAAAATCCTTTCACAAGGTAGACTAAATAAGTCTTATTATACTCCTAATAGGGTAAGCTATCATAAATAGATAACATTGTAGCTCTAACCAAGAACCCTTTTGTTGATAATAGTGAAGGTTGTGGCTATCATCCCCATCACAGTTTTTTCCTCTAACAAAGGATTTCTGTGTGACCCAAAATATTGGTATTGTGAGTTGTGTTTACATGTTTTAGTTTACATGCTTCACTTTAATTACTTGCAAGATATTTAGTTTGGTATATGATCAGAAAGTACGTTCAAAATTTTTATTGGTACTAATTCACCCCTCCCCTCTTAGTACTTAACTTTCCATAATTAATCCAACAATTGGTATCAAAGCTAGACTCTTGAGTTAAAGTTTGAAACACCTGAGAGTAAATATCACAGCCATGGAAAGTTACAAATAAGCCAAAAGGATTGAAGGTCTTGAGTTTGAATTGGAAAATGCACAAGAGGTGATTAATGATCGTAAGAGGAAAATGGAAAAGGCATTGAAGGTTAGGAGGCACTTATGTAATGAACTAGATTCTATACAAGAGCATATTGATGCACTTGAGGCTGCATTTGAAGGGAGTCGAAATGATGAATTTGAAACAATCATTGCAAACCTAATGGAAAAGAATATTGTACTTACCGAGCAGTTGGACTTAATGAAGAAAGAGAAGGAAGATCAAAGCATAAGGTTGATAGAAATAATTGAATCTAAGGGAAAATATGAAGATGATAAGAGGATGACAAAAGAAGATAAAAGACAATCTAAGATAAGACTTATTGAGAAACAAAATGAGATCATGAGAATGACCCAAACTCACTATGTCATGACTGATCAGTTAGTAAATGCAAATACAGAGTTAACTAGAAAGGAATGCGAGAATCAAGCATTGAAGAATGAGATTGAAAGAATGAGTAATGAACTCAAAGAAAATAAATCCAGTGAGGTATTAAAGAGAATTGAAGAAGTGATAAGGATATTGAACAAACAAATTAGAAGTCATAAGCAATCAAAAGACAAAACAAGACTTGGATTCAATGAAGAGAACACTACTGAGAAAGGTGAGTCCTCCAACCGACTAGAAAACCAAGACACCACTACCCCATCAAAGAATACAAAGCCAAATTTATGCTATTGTGGGAAAGCTCGACATACAGCCAATGAGTGCAGAAGAAAAAGAGGTAAGTCATTGAACACACCTAAATTTCATGGATATTGTTTTAACTACAAAAAATATGGACATCAAGCATTTGAGTATAGGTCAAGGATTGTTAACAATGCAAGGAAACCTAAGTTTCATGGTCACTGCAATAATTGCAACAAGTATGATCACAGATCTGAAGAATGCATAACAAAAAGGAGAAATTATAAATGGGTTCCCAACCGACATGGTCCACCAAGAAACTGAAAAGGAACATCAATACCATGGGACTACAATACAAGAATCTCATGTGCATCATGTGCGAGATATGGACATATAGCAGCTAACTACATGATGTTGCATGGAAGGAACATTCGACAAGCATGGAGAAATCCTGGTATGGCATTTTTTCACTGTCACAAGGTAGGACACCTAGCTAAAGACTGTAGGTACCAAGGTAAAGCTCCAACCGAGGAAGAAACATCAGGCAAAACAAAAGTAAATGTTGAAGAAGTGATAAATCAAATGAACAAAACTTGGATAAGGAATTCACAAGATGATGGGACATCTTTTGGAACAGTTGGTTGCACCAAAACCTATGGTTTGAGTGCACCTAACTCCACCTAATCAGTGAGAGGTATGTATAGGAATTGCATAGTAAAATTCCAAATCTTAAAATGGTTTCTAGTATATGAGCAAAGATCCACATGAGCATATTTAGATGCCTTTGGATATATATCTTGTGAAGTTTGTATTTCATTTTTTATTAGTAAAAGAATTGTAATGTTGAAACAATTGAACGACAATATGAACATGATCAGAAAGGAAAGGTCCAATACATTGAAATTCATATCATTCCTAGTATGCATATTCTTATACTTTTAGAATTTATTTCCATCAATTGGAAATGTAACTTGGAATGTAAAGAATCCCATTATTTATCAAATCAATGACTATATTCAGGGTTTAGGAGAAAATCTGGACATGGTGATGAATGATTACTTCTCTAAGTTTCAATCCAGAATGTATAAGAAATATATGTTTCCACCTAAATTAGTTGAGAAATATCATCACACTATTTTTTTTGGGGTTGAAACCGACACATGCATTATTAATTTTGTTGAGCCTAGAACTTCTTGGATACAACCAATGGGTTCTAAGATGGATATTGATAGTATCATAGAAAATGGAAACCTTATTAGCAAAACTTGTTGATAAGAGATCCAAAAGATATGGCACCTATGAAGAAGTGAAAGAGAGAAACAACAAGTGACAATCACTTAACCTTAATCCTTTTAGTAATCAATTGTATTACCAACCAATTGTATTAACAACAAGCAAAAGAGTCAGAAATACAAAGACTTACAGAACATCATCATGAGATCACCAATCAAATTATTCTTATGAGTCAGGAGGCAAACCGAATGAACATAGAACTCATTGAAAGAATAGAAGCTATTGGTGAGCTAAGAGAATAAAATAAAAAACTAAAGCATGAAGTAAGAATTCAGCAACAACACAATGACATGATAAAGAGAGTTGAAGAAGGCACCAAAAGGATGGATGATTTTCTGGATGGACAAAGAAGAGTCAACAAAAATACCGGATTAGGGTATACCAAGAATGGAGAATCGCCATTCCAAGATGATCCAAAGAATGTCTATACAAATCCAAGACAAATAAGGCAGTCACGCAATCACTTTGGAAAACCAAGCCACACATCACATGTTTGCACGAGAAAAATAAAAGGTATTCCTAAATCCACATCTTCATTCATAGGAAATTGTTATAAATGTAACAAGAAAGGACATAAATCATATGAATGTAAATCTGAGGTGGAAGAACCAAAGAAGGAAACCTACATGGACAAATATTGTCCTACTTGCAAAATGCATGGGCACACATCTCTTGAATGCAGGAAGAAGAAAAGGCAAGCATGGAAGCCTAAAGAAACTGAAACTGCCTATCAACTGAAAAGAGTCGGTAACTCATATGTTTGGGATTATAATACATGGGAAAACTGCACAACATGTGGAAGATTTGGACACATAGCTGCAAACTGCATGAGAAAATGGATGAGAAAGTCTAGGAGCTGGACTAATCCCAGAATGGCATGTTTACACTGTCATAAAGTTGGCCATCTAAGAAAGGACTCCAAAGAGCGAGTGATAGAGACCAGCACCTTTTCCAATGGAAACACCATTGAAGGCATCAGGAAGATGAGAAACAAAATGTGGAGGAAAGCTACAAACACTGAAGATGTTGGACCAAGCAATGCAATTGGTGACACCTTATCCAATGGATATGGTGACATCACCACCCCCACCTAAGATGAAAAAGTAAGTATGGAACTGCACTACACTAAGTTATACTTTACATCAGTTCCATTATACATAGTTAAAATGCCAAATCGGCATGATTAAAGATGCACTATGGTATTACTTGTTGTAATTCTGTAAATTCAATCTTGTCGGTTAATGCATACTGAAAAGCATCAGTTAATATACAAAAGCTAAGTTGTCAAAGAATACCGAGAATCATCGGTGTACATGTGAAAACCAAGTTAATCAATGTAACCTGAGGCTCGTCAGTAATCATGTAAAATGCATTGAAGACTTCGCCACTTCCCGAGCACCATCATATAAACCTGTGAAAGGTCAAGTAAGTTATCACTTACCCCAAGCTAAAAGTTTGGGCATAACCCGAGCAACTTTGTCTTCGACACCCGACAAGTGGGTAGAGCATTAAATGCTCCACTTAGGGCATCGTCTATAAATAGGGTGATGAATGAGTTCATTATTCACAAAGAAATTTAGAGTGAAGAAGCATAGCAAAGAGTGAAAATAGAGTGACCATATTGCAGAGCACTCCAAGCAAATTCACAACATTCAGATTCTGAACAACAGCATCTACAGAAGGCTAATGTAGGTAAAAAAGATCACCGAGCTCACTGTTTTATTTTATGGAAAAGCCCTAAATTCATGAAATCGTGGCAACTACTTCTCGTGCAACCATGATTAAGAATGCTAAGGAAAAGTAGGTTAATCTGATCAAGAACTCCACTTGTGAAGAACCTAAGTATAAAATTTGTCCAGAGGTTGCCTCGCAACCCGACGATGTTGGTGCATTCTCCAGAATCACACCTAGGGTTTTATTAATTGAAGATGTTCATTCCTACATACATTGCAAGATCACCGAGAAAGGAGATCTTGAAGTTGGTCAAGCTTACAAAAAGCTTTGCATAGGCAAAACCATTAAGGAGGAACACAAACACATAGAGGTCAAAGGCCTGACTTGTGCCCTAATGTTCTCGAGGGAGTTTAAGACCAAGTGGATTCGGGTAGTGCTAAGCAGAGTGCACGACTGAAAGATGTGGCTAGATGAGCCAAAAATGATCACCAGAGATGTGATACATGTTGTTATAGGTTATCCCATAACCGACAAAGACAAGGCTCTCAAACACCCTTCTCATCCCAAGATAGAGAAGATGACAGGTGTAGTATGGGACAATAGAATATTGAAGGTTAAAACCATCACCAATCCAGAACTCAAGTTCGGTTAATGTGTACTAGGGTAAAAAATATACCAATCCAGTAGGCTAAATAGCATAGCATGTGGAGTATTTGACACTGCTTATAAGATTTTCAAGAAGGGTCTATAGTTAGATCTATCTGAGCTTCTACTGAAGTAGTTAGATGAGAACATGGGGATAATCAAGTCTACTAAGTCCAACTCATGTAAGTTTGGATCACTCTTAATGTGTACATTTTTCTACTTTCAAAATTTATTTCCATCTATAGGAAATGTCAACTAGGATACCACCCGATCAGTGACCATACAAATTAGTGAATTCATCAAGTCACTAGGTGACAACTTTGTATCAGTAATGGATGATTACTTTACTAGATTTAAGGAAAGAATGTAGAAAATAATGAGGATACCAGAACAAATGGTAGAAAGGTATAATACTCACATTTTCTTTATGGTGGACACTGATTACACATATATCAAACCAGTTGTACCAAGGATAGCATGGTTAGCACCACTTGACTATAAGGTCAACATATATCAAGCAACCAATGATGTTGAAGCATTGATAAATGAACCAGTGGACAAGTCACAACCTAGGTTTGGAACCTATGAAGAAGCCAAGGAAAGAATAAAAATAGGCTTAGTTGTGAAGAAAATTGATAGGAAGAAAGAGAAAATAGTAAAGACACTAAATAAAAAGTTGTCGGTGAATGATGAGGAGTCAGAACAAAAGGATGACATCGAGGAATAGTCACCCATCGGTGAAGAAGAAAAATTGAGCAACTCAGAATCTACATAGTCTGATGCACCACCTCCACCAGTGAAGAAACCAAGGACCACTACTGCATCAAGCACTAGGAATCAGACAACAAAAGTTGTAACTACATCACCAGTAAAGAAAGGACAGGTGAGAACTTATAAAAGAAAGCCTCAAATAGGTCAAACTTCAGAACCTAAGAGGAGAAAGAGATTCATCATAACTAAGGAAGACATGGAGGACACTAAACAGGATGAAAAACCTGTTAAGAATAAGTTCCCTACCATAATTGATGAGATATGTGCAGCTACCATCAAGTCAGGTTCAATTACAGATCCTAAGATTTGGAAATGGCTAACACTGGATCCCGAGGATCAAAATAAGTTAGAGGAGGAAATCATAACAACAATGTGCATATTCAAATATGTACCAATACAATTTGGAGATAAAATGGCTAAAGAAATTTTAGACAGAATTTTGGCAAGGTGGACATATGCACTAAAGGAAGAGAAACAAATAAGGGAAAGAGCCCTAGTTTCACTTATGCCACCTGAATCTAATAAGATGGAAGAGATTGAAGAAATGATGAAGCAAAACTCCAAAAGGTTCTAACCAAAGTTAAGAGCCTACAAAGTGCTATAGGGACATCTAATTGAGCTTGACATAAAAAGTGAGGATGAATGGAGAAAGATACTCGAGGTACCTAAAAAGGACACAATCCCCGAGCCACAATTAGCTCTTACCAACAAGCCACACAATCAAGAAGATCATGCTGAACTGAGCCCCAAACATATTCTTATAACTGACGGTGAGGATGTAAATAAAGAAGGATTGAACATAGCAGCTAAAAAATATATGGACACTGCAGATGAAACATGGCCCGATAATACTATCATTGATATTACCAGAGAAGATCCTACAAATGAGGTATAGAAAGATGAAGATGTCATTGTTGTCCCAGCCCAAACTAATGAATAGGACACAAGTACAGATTCTTCACAGGTGAATATACCAGGCCAAATGCCACTATTGATACATGTTATCAATATTATCTCACAAAAGGAGAAGTAACCCAAGCCAGATGCAAGCATACCTGAAGATAAGTGTAATGATGAACAGAAAGATACAACTAATGAACAAAATGTACTAGATGGAGAACCAAAAGGAATAGATGAAGAGAAAAAAGATAAAGGTGAAGAAGAGAAGAAAGATGATGCTACTCCTAAGGATACCAGAGGAGATGTTGTGGATAAACCAAAGGTTGATGTGGAGACATCCACCCCCAACCAACAAGAAGACCTCGAGAAGAAGGCAAAAGAAACAACACCACCAAAGCCATCATCGATCACATCTAACCGAGCAACGGATCTTTCTATGGTGTGACATTCAGGTACTTCTCATACAATATCCAAGAAGAAGAAGAAAAAAATAAAAATAAACTACAAGTTACACTTGATGAAACAATAGAGATACCAAAATGTGATCCAACTACATTGGATTATGAATCTCTAATTGAGTATGGAGAAATATGTCAGCAAAAAGCTATGCAAGAAAAGCTTAGGAAGGAGCACAAGGAATCATAAGTGCTACAAATGACAAGGGACATATTAACATAGATTTTTCCTGACATAGATGTTGATCACAATGCCCCGATCCTTGATCAACTTACTATTCTTACCGACGCTATCCAATCACAGAATGTGGATCAAAAAAGCAATTGAAGAATGAGCAAATCAAAAGTACCAGTATAAATTAACAAAGAAAATCAGTCAAGAAGTGACAGAGAACAAGGTGAAGCTTTCTGAAAAAGTAAGTGAGTTAGAACCTATCATTTCAGAAGCAATAGCCTTAATTCAGAAGTTAAGCACATTAGAGAAATTCACTAAGAAAAATAGTGAAAAGGTTGCACAACTAGATGCAGATCTAAATTCTAGTGCTCAAAGTCTCTCAACAAATGACAATGCAATATAGTTGCATTATGAAAAGGTCATAGAAGCAAAGAAGTTGAGACTTCAAATCCAAGAGGCAGAATCAAATTTTAGGGATGAGGTAACCGAGCTACAGGCTCTACTCTTACCGAATCTGACACTACTGCAGAATCATATGAAAATGGCAAGGCAATTGATAGCCACCCTAGAGATGTCTATCACCGAAAACATCTATGATATGCACATGAGGATCACATTGGAGCACATGGCTCTAGAACACCTTCAAGAGAAATGGGAGGAGATGACGGAGGACATGAACAACTCTCACTCCCACATTTTTGACAAGTTGTAAGTGATTACACCTTTTCCCTTACTATCAAAAAAGGGGGAAATTGATATGTTACAAAGGGGGAAATTGATAGGATACAAAGGGGAAAATGATATGTATAAAGGTGATGATAAGTGTATATACATATAATATATTGGCATATACATAAGGGGAGTCATAAATGACAAGGTGAATAAATGGTGTACATTACTAAACATTTTAATATTTGCACATATCAGTTTTTATACTAATGTCAAAGGGGGAGATTGAAGACATGTTTTTCCATTAGTATGAAAGGAAAAATAGTTTTGAAACCGTCAGCAACACCAACACCAAAATTTAGGTCAGTGCAACCCAATAGACAAGTTCAAGCAAACCCGACGACACAGTGCAACCCAAATATGTTACAAGGGAACCCGACAAAGTAAACCGACTAAGCAAACCCAACAAAGGAACCTGACAAGTAGAGTAAAGTGAAAACTGACATAACAGATGACAGAGGAATCCGACATACTAAAGAGCATCCTGAGCACCAGTCTACCAAGAGACAATTAGAATCCTAAGAAATGTGGATCTGACTTCCACGTCAGATAAAACACTTGTGTTTTATATTTAGCTTTTCTATTTATCTTTAAATCCATTTCTTGAGGGACAATCAATGTAATTGTAATTGTTTTAATTAGTCTAACTGATTGAAAACATGCAAACTAGGAGATCAAGGTCAAGTTATAAACCTTCAATCATAGAGTTATCTTTGTAATATGTGAAACTCATTTAGGTCAATTCATTGTATAAACGCATATGTAATCTATCATAACACATGTGTGTGTTGATGATTGTAGCCAAGAAGAATATATATGGATCAGACTGAGAGTTTCATGCAAAACAACAGCCAAAGATGAATTCCGTTATCAAGAACAAGAACCAAGGCTACCGAGTAGAATAGAGGTATTGATCAATCACTATAGGTGATAATTGTACATGTAAACTTTAATGGATCTGTAATCAGAAATTGTAGATTGCATATACTCAGGTCATTGAATATTTTTTACTACATTATAACAAGTGTAGCAAATAGAAGAAATCCTTGAGAAAGGTGGATTTAACAATCCTTTGTAAATCTCTTAACTGAGTGCACACTAAAAAGTGTTTCTAAAACTCTTAACAGAGTATACTTTAACTAGTCTCCACAAGATACTCCTTGTAGAAGTTGAGAAATCCAACTTCACAGATCGCTAAGAACACCTGCATGCAAATAACCTGTTGCTGAAGGGAAACCAAAGAGACAGAAGCACAGGCTTGGAAAATCTCAGCGGAGTGAGAGCAAATTGTATTCCAAAGTAAAAAAATAATTACAAAAGTTCAACCTTAAAGGTGAATGAAACCCTAAAAAGGTAAAATCTAGGTTGTGTAATATAATTAATATAAAATGTTAATTATATGCACCTAAGAGACAGCTTAAGTGAAAATAGAGTACATAGACAACTTAATAATTAAATCAATGTGATCTAATTAATAAGTGAAGATAAATAGATACTCTAACACCCCCCTTAAGTGAAGCTCAGGAGGTAATCTAACCTAGCACAGCTATGAAAGCAGGAAAAGAGGGTCCCGGCAACAAGGCCTGATCAGGTACCCAATACAAGGAAATCTCTATGAACCAGAGATAAAGGAGAAAACCCAGTGGGAAAAACCCCTCTCCAAAAAGAGATAAACAAACATGCTGAAAAAAACATGAAGGAACACCTCAACAAGACCCCCCAAGGACAACTTTCATCACCCCAAGCATAGAACACAATTGAAGATAGCGCAAATATGCAAAAGGTTTGGTGAAGATGTCAGCAACCTGCGCGTCAGTGGAAATATACTCCAAAGTGAGAACACCATCCTGAATCTACTGATGGATGAAATGCATATGAAGCTCAATGTGTTTAGTGTGTTGATGCTCCACCAGGTTGCGGGAAATATGAATAGCACTGTGATTATCGCACCACAGAATAGTGGGACGATCAGGAGGAAAGCCAAACTCATTCATCAACTGTCAAAGCCATAGAATCGCCTAACTAGCATGCATTGCCACTCTGTACTCAGCCTCTATAGATGAAAGTGCGTGAGCATTCTGCTTCTTGCATGACCATGTGATAGGACCAGAGCCAAGACCAAAAACAAAGCCAGAAGTAGACTTCTGATCATCAACATCACCAGCCCAATCTGAGTCAGTGAAGCCAACAATGTGAGGAGCCCCTGATGTATAATGAATGCCATACATAAGTGTGCCCTAAATGTATCTCAAAATACGCTTGGCAGCTTGCCAATGATTCTCATGAGGCTCATGTGAGAACCAAGAGACTAGACCAACTGCAAAGGAGAGATCAGGACGAGTGTGTGTCAGGTATAAAAAACTTCCAACCAACTGCCGATACAATGTAGGATCCACTAAAGGTGAAGTACAAGAGGTAGACAAAGTAACACTCAACTGAAAAGGTGTGGGAGTAGGCTTGCAATCAAGCATATCAAAGTGCCAAAGCATGTCAAGAGCATACTTCTGCTGGTAAACAAAGATCCTAGCAGGGGACTGAATAATCTACAGACCCAGAAAGAAGTGTAATAGACCAAGGTTAGTCATCTCAAACTACTCCATCAATGCATGTTGAACATCCTGAATCATAGAAGATGAGCTACCTATGATGAGAAGATCATCAACGTATAGCACAAGGATCAAAACCTCATCCTCAAGACGCTAAATGTAGATTGTAGGATCAGAATAACAGTGTGTAAATCCTGTAGAAAGAAGAAAGGAGTCCATCTTCTCATACCAATCCCAAGGGGCCTATTTGAGACCATACAAAGAATGCCAAAGTCTACAGACCAAGGAGGAATCCTACACAAATCCCTAAGGCTGCTCCATGTAAATCTCCTCAGTAAGATCACCATGAAAGAATGCACTCTTCACATCCATCTGAAAAATGGGCCATCCCTAAGAAGCCACGAGGGATAAGACAAGGTGAATAGAGTTCATCTTGGTGACAGGAGCAAATGTCTCAGTGTAATCAATAACCTCAACCTATGAAAAACCCTTTGCAACAAGACATGCCTTGTACTTATCAATAGAACCATCAGCAGCAAACATACTACGATACAACCACTTGCTTCACACTAACTTTCTTCCCTTAGGAAGTGAACAAAGATTCCAAGTGTGATTCTTCATCAAAGAAGAATACTCCTCCTCCATAGCACTGTCCCACTTAGTATGTCCTATCGCTGCTGCAAATGTCTAAGAATCACCACAAATAGCATGACTCAAAAGACTAGAACCCACAATATGACATTGGGTGCGACAGGAAGTGGAAGGGTCACTGGCCAGAGATCCTGCAACATCAACTGTAACACAGGCCCATCTAGGCATCGGTGGAGGATCCTGTGGTGGAGGTAAATGGGGATCACCAAGATCATCATCCTCATCATCCTGAAAAGAAACTAGAAGAGATGAGGGAGTAGTGGTAAGTGAAGTAGACTCTGGAAGCAGGGTATCTACTACAGGAAGGTGCTCGTCAAACTGGACATCCCTTCGAAATAGGACCTCTCTAGAATCGGGGTCAAACAACTTGTATGCCTTAACATCCTCGCAATAGCCAACAAAAATGAGGTGTCAGCTCTTTCGCTCCATTGCTCTCCTCTGAGCGTCTGTCACAAATGCCCATGCTTCACTACCAAAAACTCAGAATGAAGATACATTAGGCTTTACATGAGACCAAGCCTCCTCAGGATTCATATGTCAAACTACCTTCTGAGGCATCCGATTCTGAATATAGTTGGCACAATTGATTGCCTCTGCCCAAAAAGATGAATCCATGGACCTGGACTGTATCATATAATTATCCATCTCCCGAAGTGTTCTGTTCTTTCTCTTAGCCACACCATTCTGTTGAGGGGTGTAGGGCACTGAAAACTGATGCTAAAGACCATGTTTAGAGCAAAAATCCTTGAAATCTTGGTTCACATACTCCCCCCCATTATCTGTGTGTATTCGGTGAATAGAAAGACCAGATTGCTTCTCCACAAATGTCTTAAAGACTCAAAATGAATCAAAGACATCAGACTTGTACTTCAAAAAGTACACCCATGTGCACTTGGAGAAGTCATCAATGAAAGTAAGCACATATCTAGCACTAGAAAAAGAAGGAGTAGGAAATGACATGAGGTCACTATGAATCAACTCCAATGGTGCCAAAGCATGAGTAGCTCATCCGTGAGGAAAAGGATCTCTATGTTGTTTTCCAAGAACACAACCCTGACAAACCCCATCAGTGCAAGAAATCTATGGAAGCCCAAGAAAAAGTGCCTATGTGCTCATCTGCTGAAGATATCTGTAATTGACATGGCCCAAATGCTCATGCCAAAGTCTGCTCACTGAAACTACATGTGCTATAAGACAGGAACCTGTGCCAGTAGAAGACTCAAATCCATCAAATATGTATAGGTGGGATGCAGTGTCAACACTCCCAGTAGCCACAATCATATCAGAATCATGTAAGTCCTGAATAACCACATCATGTGGTGAGAACTCAACTATCCTACCAGAGCCAGAGTGGCAAATCTGATAGATAGACAATAGGTTTGTTGAAATGTCAGGGACAAAAAGAGCATCCTGAAGGGAACCCCTAGCTAATGCAATAGAACTAGAACCCAAAACTAAAAGATGAGATGAGTTCCCAACAACAATTTGTGAAGTAGCACAGGGAGCAAGTGAGGTGACCAACTGTTGAGTGTGAGTCATGTGGTGAGAGGCACTAGAATCAAGAATCCTGGTGGGCCCAGAAGTCATTGCTCATGCAGTATGAGCATGACCTTTCCCTGCAGGGGAGGATGTGGACTGAGGAGATGAAATGTGATGCTCCTACATGGATTCCTCTAAAGCCTCCAAACGTTTCCAGCACCTAGAAATAGTATGTCCATCCTTTCCACAAAAGCTGCAGGTCTCAACTGATTTCTTCTTAGTCTTGGAGGTAGACTCAGTAGACTTCAAACAATATTTACCCTTGGAAGGGTTAGCTGGAGGTTTGGAATCAATTTTCTGTGTAGGTTTGGAGGAATACTCATTGCCTGCTAAATCTTTCTTTGGTTTGGCTTTCTATTTTGGTTTCCCCTGTGAAGACTGACCAACCAATGCTTGGCTATACGAGCCAGAAGCATCCATCTGTTGGATCTTTGCATGTTCCCATGTCAACTGATCATGGAATGTCTTGAATGAAGGCATGGTGTGTCTAGTACCCAAAGCATCCATGGTGGAGTAGAAAGTAGAAGAAAAGATCTGATATTGTTCTCTCAACTTTGAGAGTATCAGGAAGATACACTCATCATCTGTCTTATTTCTCCCACATCCCTGCAAAATTGAGCGCAGAGATTTGAACTTCATCAAGAAGTCCTCCATAGTGGGAAAGCTAGTAGGAGTCAAAGTGGTCAGCTCTGCATCAAGTTGTAGTGCCTGGAACTCATTCACTATGCAATACAAATCTGAAAACTTGCCCCAAATGTCCCTAGGAGTTGTCAAACCATCCAGGTGAAAAAGGAGATTGTCAGACATGTTCAGTACAATCAAGCCCATGGCTTCATCCATTTTATTCCTATGTTGAAGAACCTCAAAAGGATGCAATAGGACAAGTTGGTTTTCATCTAGACATGACCATAAGCCACTTGACATGAGGAGCCTGGTCATGTGTGCTTTCTAGGTGTGGTAATTGTGCGGTGTCAGCCAGGCCATAGAGGGGTCCGACATTGAGAGAAGAAGAAGATGGAAGTAGAAGGGTCATTTCTAAATTTAAATGATAGAAAGAAAAAGCACCCCCCATAATGTATAATTCTATCCCTCGTATAGCAAAGAAACAATTAGTGAAAGCACAAAAACTGAGAAGAAAACCTGGACGCCAAATGTAGAGATGGAGGAAACAGAAGCCTCTACTTCAACACAAAAAAAGAGAGATCAAATGGCCAAATCAGCAATCAATACCAGCACCATTGCATCTGGCTCAGAAACACCTTTCTGACAATGTCTCATTTTTTGAAAACGAACACTGTATGCTCAAGTTATGGCAAAAAAACCAACGATGCCTCCGAAAAATAACTCGCTGGAAAAAACCAGACACGGGAACAAATTTGACAGTCAATCAGCCGTCGCTTGTCTGTGGAAAAAATTTTGATGGCCGTATGCCCGTCAGAGGACCGTCGGCCAGAAAATTTTTCCGGTTGCCAAAAAAGTTTGAAAAAGCTGCCAAAAAAAAAAAATGGCAAGTGAAGTCACTGCTAACGTCACCTGTCATTGGTAGGTGGTCCAACGGTGGCGAGCCAGTTGCTGGCACCAGCGGCGGTGGCGACTGGGCGACTCCCAGGCGGCAGCTCCACTGCTGGCTGCTCTGCCGGTGGCGGTGGGAGGGCCGGGTCTTGCTGACGTGGCATCAGGGTGTGCTCTGGCAGTGTGTCTGAGGAGCCCTAAAAAAGGGTTTTTTTTAATTTTGTTTCTCGGGAAGCATGTCGTACGGCCTAGGAGGGAAAAAAATTCCCAGAGGTCACTGTGACCAAAAACAGTGAACTTTATATGTATTTTGACTCTCCCAGGACTTTTAAACGCAATGGTGGAGTTTGTTTTGGCTCAACATGCTCCAAAAAATAGAGCCTCCTCCAAAATGAAGGAAAAGACCCAGAGAAGCTGTGGCTTTCAGCTGTGAATCATGGCTTCAAAAACCCTCAGACTAGGCAGCAGCAGGGAAGCTCTAATACCATGTAGATGTTGAGAAATCCAACTTCACAAATCGCCAAGAACACCTGCATGCAAATAACCTGTTGCTAAAGGGAAACCAAATAGACAGAAGCACAAGCTTGGAAAATCTCAGCGGAGTGAGAGCAAATTGTATTCCAAAGTAAAAAAAAATAATTACAAAAGTTCAACCTTAAAGGTGAATGAAACCCTAAAAAGGTAAAAGCTGGGTTGCGCAATATAATTAATATAAAATATTAATTATATGCACCTAAGAGATAGCTTAATTGAAAATAGAGTACATAGATAACTTAATAATTAAATCAACATGATCTAATTAATAAGTGAAGATAAATAGATACTATAACACTCCTAATAGGGTAGATCATCAGAAGTGATCACAATTGTAAGCCTTAACCGGCCCCTTCCATTCTGCAGATAGTGAAGCTTTGTGGGTTTCATCCCCACCGCGGTTTTTACCTTCTAACAGGGATTTTCTGCATTATCAAATCTTGTGTCATGTGTCTATACATTTCATGAATCTTTCTATGAATGTTTACATGCTTATTATGTTTATGATTTAATATAACTTACACAAAGATAGAATAGCATATATGGTTGGTAATACAATTGATTACTAAAAGGATTAGGCTTAAGTGATAAAAGTTAAAAGGGTACTGATTCACCCCTCCCCTCTTAGTACACACCATTCCATTATTTCCAACAACAAGGTATTTTGATACCTAGGATGCAAAGGAAATCGAGTAAGATCATTGTTAAACTATCAAGGATCTCGGAGTTGAAACTGAAGTAGATGAGGTTGATCCATCTGATGTCAAAGGGAAGAAACCATTGGTAATGGAGTCCTCATCATGTCCCAAATCTACTAGACCGACCACAAGGTCTACAACTTCACCGAGAGAAAAGAAGAGATCTTAAGCTGAAGCACCAAAAGACAAAACATATGTACAAAGAAAGAAAGCCATTACTCGATCAAGGAGAAAGTTGAAGCTAACACCAGACAGTGAGACTGAGTCTGAAGATCTAAGAAAATTCAAGGTTATGAGTAACCAACCCCAAGCACTAGAACGTCTAAATGATTTTATCACGTCACTAAAGCAGAATGGAGGATTTGGAGCATTGATATTTGCTAAGTATGAAAAACAGAGTGATGAAGATAGGAAAAAAATTGAAGATGATGTTGTTCTTACACTACTCAAATTCAGGTATACACCTTTAGAATATGTTAATGAGTTACCTATTGAGCTATACAATAATATTGATGCTAGATGGAAGTATGCACTGAATTTAGAGAAGAAAATGAGGGAAATATCCCTAATTCTAGCTATGCCTTAGATGTCTATAACTGAAATAAATGACACATTGAAGACATACTCCAACTATTTTCTTATTAAAGGAAGATATTTAAGGATAATGAATGGTGATTTAGAAGTTTTACAGTAGGAGACTGGTGATAAATGGAGAGAACTTCTCTCTATATAAGAAATCTGAGACCAAAGAAAAGCATGTGACTAATGATATTCTAGATGATATAATCACCGAAGATCAAAGTAAGGAAAATCCTATTGATTTAACATTGGAAAAAGATGAAGTATTAATTAAAGACATTACGAAGGAAGACCCTACTATCAAAATTGCAAAAGATAAAGATGTAATGAATACAAAGGAGTCATAAATCAAAAAAATGGACATTAATGACAATGCTACTAGAACTTTATTAGATGAAGTGTTAGAGAAAGTGAAAGATTATCTGGATGTTTATATAAGCATATCTAACATTACAACCGATATTGAAGAAAAGTGCACCAAACAACCCAAGGAAAAAGAGCAAGCCACCAAGGAACCAAAGGCTCCCGAGACCAACACTGAACATAACACCAAGGTCCCCTCAACCGAGAATACCAAATATTTGCAAGATCAAGCACCGGATAAGCCTAAGGAACAAGAATAGGAAAAGAAAGAAGATGAACAAGAAGAGAAAATGGAAGCCAAATGGGAAACAACCAAGGCAGGGGAACAATAAGAAATTAAGGATGAATGCAGGAAAGGTGAGAAATTTGATGAAGGCAACTCAACCAAATTAACATCTAATGTACTAAAGGCATCACATTCCCCAAAGATTTCTCCAACTAAAATTATGCTAGCAAAGAAGAAGAAATCAAAGAAGAGGAAGCATGTAGATATGAGCCAACCGATCATCTTACCCAATGTAGATCTATCTATTATGAGCCCTGATGAAATGACCGAGTATGGAGAATTTCTTAAACTTAAGACAATCCAAAATAAATTATTTCAAAAGAGAAAGAAGATTGATGTATTTGAAAGTGTTAAGGGTATAATATAGGAGATTGTTTCGAATGCCATTGTTGATGAAAAAGAAAGTCTCATTAGTCAAGTAGAAGGACTATTGCAACAAGTCTGGAATCCAAATCAAGTCACTACTGACTACATGATGAAGGTTCATGCAAGGAAGATGGAACTGAAAATGATTGAAACCATTATGAACAACATTTCAGTAAATAAGGTATCAATTTATGAGGCCTCTACAAATATTGAGACTAAATTGTATCATATTCTTTCAATATTTCAAAAAAATTGTTACATTTCCCACTTCACCAGGGATATAAGGTAGAAAGATGAGTCTGTTGAGACCAAGCTGGCTGAGCAACTGAAAAGTTTCACTACCAAGGTTGGTTCACTACAAGTTTACTACTCAAGGTTGAAGCATTTGATGGGAATGAAACAAGAGCTTAGACAAGAAGAGAGTAAGAGAAGAATGGAACTTCTTGAGCTGCAAGCACTTTTGATTCTCCACATTGAATCAATGCAAAGGAATTTGAATAAGGCCAAGGCTTTGGTCAATACCCCTGATGGTATTTCACTCGACACCATCATTAGATTGGCAGCTAATGTTTTTTCTCATATTTTTGTACTTCACACACTTAAAGAAGAATGGGATTCATCCCTAGCTAATGTACAGAATAAGTACCCACACATTTTTTATCAGGTATAAGTATATCCTGTTGAGCAATATGTAATTTTGTTTTCAACATATTTGTCAAAAAAGGGGATAGATATGGATATATATGGATACAAGTACATAAGGGAGATATAAGTATACAAATTTTGAGGAGTATTATCCCAAGGGGAGTTTTTGAGTTTTGGGGATTTTTGAGCTTTTGAATTTTGATGAGTTTCAATTTTTTTTTCAAATTTCCCAACTAATGTCAAAGGGGGAGATTGTTACTCCTACCTAAGTTATTATGTTGTCATTATTTTTTCCAAACTCATATTGATCATATTAGACAGTCGGTAAAGTGCAAAGAGACATTCAAAAAAGTAATGCAGAGACAGTTACCGAGCAAGACAGTTACTGAGTGAGTAAGTCACTAAGCAGTGATAGTTACCAAACCAAGCACACTATGTCCCCGAGAAAAAATAGAGCATGTTACCGAGTTTCACAAATCCAACATAATCATTCAGTGAAGATACATTGAATCTGGACGTCGAGCAGCAAACGTATTATAGGATCCAAAGCGAGTGTTTGTTAGAGCATTTGGATTGTAAAAAATGATTGTACGTGATCATGAGGAAGATTTACCAATGAAATTAAATAAGAAATAATGCATTGGAAGAATAACCAATATTTTTCCACTTAATCTCCACCGTTGAGGCAGGAAGCCCTAGATCTTTGTTAACCGCCTGAAAGTCATATAAAAGATTAGATAATTAGAATATAAAGGATGATGAGATGATGCTGAGAGATTGTGTATGAAGTAGAGATAAGAAGTGAAGGATCTGCATACAGATTAAAATTAGAGCTTAATTTATTAAGCTACCGAGTGTAGTATGAGGTAAGAAAGTTGTTGAGCATAAAGAGTCTGAACACCATTTGATTGATGCATATATACAGACATTTTGTAATTATTTTTTTTGTAATAGGAGTAGTACAAATGCCATTATTGGGTAGGCCCTAGCAGGTCTTATATTTTAAATCCTTTAACCGGGTACATCTCTTAGATTAGAGATTGTAAAAACCTTTCACAAGTTAGACTAAATAAGTCTTATTATACTCCTAACAGGGTAAGCTATCATAAATAGATAACATTGTATCTCTAACTGAGCACCCTTTTTGTTGCAATAGTGAAGGTTGTGGGTGTCATCCCACTGCAGATTTTTCCTCTAACAAAGGATTTCTATGTGATCAAAAATCTTGGTGTTATGAGTTGTGTTTACATGAAAGTAGGTTCAAAAGTTTTATTGGTATTGATTCACCCCTCCCCTCTTAGTACTTAACTTTCCATAATTAATCTAACAGATTACTCCTAATTTTCCAACTTGCACACTCGGAAGGAAGATGTCCCAATAGAATCAAGTAGGTCTAAGAGATAAATGGGACAATGATCCTTTGCTAAAAATGTGTAAATTGAAAATGGAAAGAGGAAAGATGAAATGTAAAAGACAAAATAGACAAATAGAGACAAAAATGGAA
Organism: Thuja plicata; assembly: GCA_018584345.1. Classification (NCBI taxonomy): domain Eukaryota; kingdom Viridiplantae; phylum Streptophyta; class Pinopsida; order Cupressales; family Cupressaceae; genus Thuja; species Thuja plicata. Next base: position 32,351 of record MU218728.1, on the reverse strand, counting down.
AGTACAGACTAATAACTAACTACCAGAAACTAGAAATGGGTTGAATTGGGGTCCAGACTGTTGTGTTGGCCTGGGGTTTTAGTTTGAACTGAAATTGCAGGGTACAAAAAATTTTAAATGTTCAATACATGGGAAAAGAAAAATTTATACGTTCTGTTTTAGGCACTTTTACCTTAAACTTTTAGGGACTCTTTGATTGTTCCCAATTTTTATGAAAAGTTCTAACAACTCTGTAACCTATTCCTACACATAAAAATGGGGAAAATGTTGGGTGAAAGGGGTTTTCCTTGGTCAAACCCTTGTTTAGGAATCAACCTTGAAAATAAAAGGAAATTGCATAAAGGAAAGTATGTAAAGAGGTAAATGTTTGATTTACCTTGCATAAACCCTCATGGATGGATGTAAAAATCACTTATACCCATGAAGATGTTTGAATGTCTTGAATTAAATAAGTTGACCTTGGAATTGATAATAGAATCAAGAATTCCCTCACAAATACATGGATCTAAGAGCGTCACTCCTAGATATTCAATGTAGATATGCTTGATAATCACTTTCAATGAAGAAGAGATGAATGTGGATGGAAGGAAGGATCTTCTTGATTGGAGAACTCCTCTACTTGTAAATCATGGGAGAGAAGCTTGCTTCAATGGATAATATTGTCTTATAATTGACTTGGATGCTTGAAGAAACTAGATCTTGGATGTTTGCCTTCAAATCTTGAATTCAATTTCTTGAATGCTTGAATGCTTGAATCCCTTATGAAAACTTGATTGAACTTGATCATGGATATGATTGAATAATAATGGATGGATACCAAAAGGAGGAGAGATAGGTTTTTTATGTAACTCATCCTACATTTCAATATTCAAAAATAATCCAGGCTAACCACAAGATCTAATTTCCCACTAAAATCCTGACATAGGACTCTGGGCCAAATTTGGTCCAAAACAAATGGGAACATAGCATCTCAAACATTATATTCATGGGTACATACTGTTTGAAATGTTATGTACCTAGGGTTTTGAGTTGAAATTCGGACTAGGTGTTGGGATGGTGGAAAAGATGCAGGAAAAAAAGAATTAGGTTGCTAGGATCGAGCATAACGGACATCAAGTCTCAAAATCACCAAAATGGAGCCTAATAGAGCATCTAATTATGGGTGCTAACTTTTTTGGATGGTACATAATTTTCTCTTCAAACTTGAGCAACATATTATCCATGAATATGTGACAAGAAAGAGATTGAAGCAACATATTAAAGTTTTAAAAAAATAACCTTATATAAAGTAGTAAGGAAGTGAAATTAATATCAATAAAATCAACACATCATAAATCTTGCAGAATAACAAGTGTTTATTTTATAACTTTCTCTCTAGTTTAATTTTTTTTCTATTAAGATAGTTTAGTAATAACATACAAGTGAACATTTTGGATCAATTATCTGCATAGCACAACCCCCATAAAATATACACTTACAAAATTGGGGGAGTGACCTTATAATTCTATCTATATACTATCCTATTCAGAGTATGTATTATCTTCTTTCGGAGTCATTACATCATATTACAAAAACATTAAATTTATGCTAATGCTACTAATCCCACCCATCATTCTGGGTGTCATTGTCCCTTGGGACCCATGATTTTTCTTGCAGATATTCTTGTGTTCCAGCTAGGCTTTCTTCATTTTGATCAATTTGTAAAATGGTGTCATTCCCTTGGTATGGTGAGCCAATTCTGGTGTTTCTTAGCATAGTGTTCAGTTCATCAACTTCTGTTGGAGCTAGGAAGCTTTGGTTCTTTGCAACATACCTAGCAGCCTGTACTTCATCTTTATGTATCAACAAGCTTCCTTCCTACATCAAGATCATGAATCTTCTCTTTGGTATGTTTAGAACCAGGGAGACTTGTGACATGATATTAAAATGACTGAGTTTAAAATTAAACTTAGTAAGTTTCCTTTTCTCTTGGTGAAAGATCTCTCTGTTTCTGTCCTTCCAAAGAGTCCACAAAACTTCGTTAGTAAGAGTAAACCAAAAAGAATTGAGCTTTGAGTCAAAAATTTCCACATATCCAGCAAGAATTTCACTCCATGATATACCAGGTTTGCAGTTCCATAAGCAAGGAGATCCCAAGAAAATAGCCCAGACTTTGTGAGCATATAAACATTCAAAAAAAAGGTGTTCAAAAGACTCCACAGAGTTTCAAATACTACACATAACAGGGGTAAGACCAATGGAAGACAAGACATGACCCACAGAAAGTTTCTTTAACAACAGAAGCCATCTAAAATAATTATTTTTAGGTATTTACCCTTCCAAACATAATCAAAGAAAAAAAACCAATCAAAAAAGGGGTTGACAGTTCCCCAACACTGGGTCACCCATGCACTGATGGAGGAATCCTTTTTAATAAGATGATACAATTGTTTATTGGATTCTAAATTCAGTGCGTGACCATCATTCCATTTACATTTTCTTAAAAATAAATCTAAATCAATAAAGTCCCTCTTCCTTGTGTTGTTAACTGCTTTACAAATTAGGGTATAAGTTTTTTTTTGGGATTGAGGGATAGTAAATTTATTACTGACATACTCCCACGACCCCATATGCTCATCCTTCAAAATATCTTGTAATAGTGATATTCCTTTTTCATTACAATTTCTTGCAGAGCAACTCTGAGTGAGAGCTAGAGGTTTATCCTTAAGATACACCCCCCACCAAATAGAATGATCCCTGACAATATAATATGGAGGACCACCAATAGCATTCCTATCTGGAATGTATTCCCACACCTGAGTCCATGCTTTCCAAAAGGAATGAAAAACTTTTGATCCAAAAATATTGAGTTTGCAATCACCCATCATAATATCACAAATTGGTACCTTCTTCCAATGTTTTCCTTTTCTAATGACAGATTTTTCTATGTTGTTTCTAATAAGGATTTTCCATGGTTCATTACCCCATAGAGATTTAATGATCCATTTAGCTGCCAAAGGTGTCCCATGTGTTTTAATATCTTTTATCCCCAATCCACCATTCTTCCTCTCCTGGCAGCACCAGTCCCATCTCACATAATGCCTCTTCATGTTCCCTCTACCATCTAACCATAAGAAATCTCTGAGAATTTTCTCAAGCATACTAACCTGGGAGTTGGAAAACATCCAATTTGATGCCAAATATATATGATGTGCATAGAGGAATTTTTTCACAACTTGGATCCTACCAGCAATAGAGAGTGATTGTGACTGCCATTTAATATGTTTCTTGTTAATTTTCCCATATATCCATTCCCACATGCTGTTAATATTAGGTTCTAATGAAAAGGGGATACCAAGATATCTGAGTATCTTCTGAGGTCCTGCCCATTGCCAACCTTTATTTGTTAACCAACAAGGGGGGTCATCTATCCAACCCAATATAGTAGACTTGTGAGGAGCAACTTTGGATCATGATACCTTACAGAAGAACTCAAGTCTGTCCACTGCAATGTCAAAATTCTCTTCTGTTAACTCTAATAATAAAGTTGTGTCATCTGCAAACTGGGCATTGATAAGACTCTCCTTGTTTGGAAGAGATATGCCTTTTACTAGAGGTCCCAGACTTTGAGCTCTAAGGATATAATACAAGGCATCATCTGCAATAAAAAATAGTGAGGGTGCAATAGGGTACCCTTGTCTGATGGATCTCTGCAACTTAATGGGATCTGATAAAGATCCATTCACATCAATAATTGTGGAGGAATCCTTAAATAAGATTTTAATCCATTTACAATAGTATTCAGGAAATCCAAATGCTTTTAACATTCCTACCACAAATGGCCATTCAATTCTGTCATAGGCCTTTTCAAAATCTAATAGTATCATAGCCACCTGTTGCCCCTCTGACCTTGCCCAGTTCATTGCCTCCCAACTGGTAACTAAATTCTCTAGTATGTATCTACCTTGAATGAATCTAGTTTGTGTGTTTGAGATGAAGTTACATAGTAGAGGAGAAATTCTCCTAGCTAATACTTTTGCAAGGATCTTATAAGAGAGGTTTAACAATGTAATGGGCCTCCAATTTTTAACAAGAGTTTTATCTCCATCTTTGGGTAAGATATTAACCACTCCTCTATTGATGGACTCTCCCAGAGTCCCTCTGTCCAAGGTAGCTTCATATACATTCATTAGCTCACTTACTATCCAATCCTTTCTCTTCTTGTAGAATTCTGCCGGAAGACCAACCAACCCAGGGGCTTTACCATTAGGAAAGGAATCAATAGCTGATTCAATCTCTTCTGCTAAAATGTGAAAACCTAGACATGCAACATTATGTTCAGATATTTTATTGGGGATTAACTTGAGGCAATTGTTTAATGCACTCTCACTATCTAGGGAAAACTTTGATGAAAACAGCTTACTATAGAACTAGTGGAATGTCTCTTCAATGTCTGTTGGATTATTTTTGATACCTCCTTCGACCTGAATTTCTTTAATACATTCTCTTTTATGTTTCTCTCAGATAATGTTAAAGAAATATCTAGATCCTTTGTCCCCCTCGCTAATCCAATTCATCTTGGCTCTTATTTTTTGACCTTGGGTTTTATATCTCTGTATCATTCTTAGGTTATGTTTAGTGTTTTCTAATTGCACTTCTATCTCCGAGTCAAACCTCTTCCTCTGGATATCTTTTTCTATATTATTCAGATTAGATTGCCAAAAGGTCTCTTCTCTGTTCCTATCCATAACCTTCTTAGTACCTCTAATTTGGAATAAACTCTTCCAATCTTTAACCATCTGATCCCAAGTGTCAATAGGGTTTATCCTAAGATTACAGAGTTTAGTCAACTGGGTAACCCTCAATTGCCTCAAGATTTTCAGAATCATCCAAAAGGGATACATTGAGCTTAAAAGCTTTATTCTTCATTCCACCATCTCCTGTCTCCCCAATCCTATCAATCCTGATGGTGGCTTGGATAGGAGAGTGGTCTGAAATAGAAGCCAGATAAACCATCACTGGGGCATGCCTGCCTTCAAATAAAAAAGAGAAAGCAGTAGCATCCCCATAAAATTTGTCTAGTCTACAATAAACCCGCTGCTTACCTTTCTGATTATTACACCATGTAAACTAGATATCCTGAAACTTTTTGTACTTATTTTCCATGGGGTCAACAATATTAAACTTTATTTTGAACTTATGCCAGAAAAACATCTCGCTTCCTTTCCACACATGATCCAACCCACCTATTTTATCAGTCCTATGTTCAACCATATTAAAATCCCCCACAAAAATCTAGGGGTTATTAGGAAGTTGTTTCACACACCAATCCCACATCTCTGCTCTTTCCCTATAATCATTGGCTGCATAAATGTTACAAATCCCAAACTCCTCTTGCTCAATTTTTAGAATAACCCATATAATTCTCTGACATGGAGAGCATCCATGGCTGACAATTTGATCTGCCCATTTATTGTTGATGAGGATAGCAACCCCACCTTTACCCCTCTCATGGTTTGAGTGGAATCATATGGCTCTATCCCACAAGAATTTAAGTATAGTATGTGCTTGGAACCCTACAACTTTTATCTCCTGCAAGCATATAATGTCTTTGCCTACTAACTTATTACACCATCTCCTAATAGTATATTTCCTATCAGCCATCTCAAGACCTCTGACATTCCAGCTATGGATTTGTAGCATGATGATTATCTCGGGTAGGGCTTAGATCTCTTGCACAAATGGTTAAAACAATTAGGAAAATTGCTCTTACCTTTGGTCATATTGGACAGAGAGTTCCTATCTCTAGTTTTCCTTTTTTTACGAACCACTTCAGTAAACTGCTTGTCCTTATTAAAGGCAACCAATTGCAAAGACTCAGATGAGACAACACATTCCAGTCCAGGAGACTACTGGTTCTTACTAGAATTCTTAATGGCTTCATCCCTCTGATTAACAATAACCAGGGCTAATTGTTGGGCATTATACTTGGTGGGGGGTGTCGGGTCACTCTATTCAATAATAGGGGGAAGGCCACTTGAAGGATGGGCATCTGAGGTCGAGGGGTTTTCACTCCTCTCATCATTCTTAGCATGAACAACTTCAAAGTCTTCATCAAATAATGAGTTAGACAAAGAAGCAAACATATTCTGGTCTACAATATCCACATTCATATCAAATAAATCACCCGAGATTTTAGGTTCCTCTGGAATTTGGACCACCGACTCTTTCGGTGGATTTGGAACAACGTTAACATGGGTTTTAGATTTTTCATTATTAACATCAAAAATTTCATTCGAAATCTTAGAATTATTATCTTTTGATGCATTACTATTCGAGTTCTGGATGGTATTAAACTTCCCTTTCTGAGTATGCTTTAGTGTGGGGCAATCCTTTTTAGAGTGACTATTACATCTACAATGAAAACAAGAATTAAGGTTACCGAGCATTGCAACCTCCCAACAAAGAACCTCTCCATCAAATTCCAGAGAAATACATTCTGGAAAGTCTATTTCCGATGCTAGGGCTACCAAAACTCTTGCATTAAGATGAGGTAACGTTACCCTAGATTGTTCAATTTGCAGAACATTCCCTAGAGGTTTTAACATTTGGGAGATAAACGGCCAGAATTCAACATTCAAATTCTTAATTTCCACCCAATTTAGGGCCGACTTGGCCACCACATTCTCGGTATTTCCTTTGGGGGACCAAGGATAAACTTTAAACAATGAGCGGCTGACATTCTAGAATTTCTTGTTCAGTACTCTTTGTTGCATATTACGATTTTTTAACAATATAACAAACAAACCTTTTTGTATCATTCTACAGCATGTAACAAAAATACCCATCTTTTTTCCCCACACAGAGGCCAACCATCCATCAAAGAACTTTCGGGATGGCAAAGAATCTTTGTCCAAACAAACAAAAAAAATTGCAATGCTTTTCAACCTACTCTGCTAAGATTTAATGGGACTTACCATATCCTCATTCGGTGAAAGAGAGAGTTTTCAGGCCCAGAGAAGGAGACTTACCATTTCCTCCTCCGCCTTCGCCATCCTCTGCACTTCCTCCACTACTTTGTCCACCTCCATTGGCTGCGACCTGTCCCAAACTACCTACTTATGCATCCACCAACCTTCTGCTAAAGACTCCATCAAATCCTGCACTTGCCAAGAAAAGAGGAGAGCTCTCGGCCACCACTTGCTTGTATGACAGTTTTCATTTGGCAAATCAATCTTAATACCTTCTGCAGCGACGTCGCATTTATCATTAATACCACTTGCCTCCGCACTGTCCTTAATAATTTTTCCTTCATTCTGCGAGAGATCACCATTATTATTCGGCCCTCCCATCACACGAGCGACCCAGGCGGGGGAAGGGTAAACCCCAAAAACCAAATAAAAACCGAGGGCACAAAGAAATCATACACCAAAAAACAAAAAAGGAAAGCAAGGATAACAATAGGACACAAAACATGATGACACGAAAAATGAGGGCAAGACAAAGACGAGGTCTCCACGAATCCACATACAAAAATAAGAAAATGTCAAAGCAAAAATATTTGCAGAGCGCCATCTTTTTCTCTAGTTTAATGTTTGTTTTTAGTTCTTAATTTAAATAAACAACATAATGATTGACTTTGATCAATAAACACATAAATGATTTATAATTGAGTTTTAAAACTAACTATTCGTTGTCAATTTTAACCTTAACATTTTATCACTTTAAGTTTAAAAAAGTGTATATTTTATCACTTTAAGTTGCATGCTCAGATCTATTCTTTTCTCTAAACATACAAAAGAATATTGTTTAAAAAGAAAAGAATGGATTTAATTTATGGAATGCAAAATCCCAAAAATAGAATAGAAGCAATAACATACGAAAACAAGAAGCAATCACACCCCTACTTATTTCTCATGCTACTTATTTCTAAGGCATTGCAATTTCTCTTTCAAACTTGTGGAAGATTTGATCGCTAGTCAAAAAATTAACTTTCATAATCCGTAAACTTGAATCCCTAAAGGTGCCTAAGATGCCCCATAACCTAGCTTCAAACATAGGAATAGGTTACAAGATCACACAAAACCTTATTGTAGTCAAACATGGCATCAACACAATAGAGAGACAAGACCATGGCCATGCAAATATTGCCACAATTGATGATTAGATGAAATTAGGGAATTTATGAAATAATTTAATAAAATACAGTTGCTTTTTTAAGTTTACTATCAATGTGTTTACAAAGCTAAAATTTAATTCGACCTATGAGTCAGTTCAAGAGTCTATGATTTTGAAAGACATAATGACAATATACATAAGGGCTATAAGTATTAGGGTTGACTGTGATATGTATGAAGGTAAGCGTTGGATTATGTGTTGTTGATGTCAAAGCTCTCGCAGTTTAAGAATGATATCAAGAAGGAATTCATTGTCTAAGGTTTTCATTGATGTTCAAGGTTTATGAATGCAATCGACAATAGCCAATGGCCATTAATCATTTTATTCCAAAGATGACAAAGTTTATTATGGTGGCATTAACTTTTTTTAAGGCATAAATAGATATAAGTTAAGAGGTTGAAATTAAAATAATATTTTTGGTTCTTTTTGGATCAACCCCCTATAAGGAATCACAATCTTCCTTAGACTGGCCTATTATTATAATTGTGAGGAAATTAAGTAGAAAATAATTCTTTAATTAATAAGCTAACCTTGCTTTGATGACAAACCATATCATGTTGGCTGACTCTTTGCTTTATGAAATAAATATATTAATTAAAGTTCAGCGAACTTCCTTTGAATTGTTGTCTTCCTATGGACAAGTCATCCTCTTGAAAAAGATATATAACAATATAAATAGAAGATAAGTGTCGTGAAAAAGAAAAAGAAAAAGAAAAATGTAATATTATTCAAATTATAGAAGATTTAGTTGCAAGCGGATTTTGTCATGGAATAAACATAATACCATTCAAGTATATTTTACAATTGTGTAGTATTGAATGACAAATAATAAATCAATACACTAGTAGAGGTATATGCAGATCCAAAAGAGATACATGCAATTCTTAAAGAGGAATATACGAAGTTGAGAGGGAGTTTAGAGTAGAGTTAAAAAGGTAAATCAATTATACACTAGCAAAATATGAGTATGCATAGCAACATTCACAGCGGAACCATCTTTTCAAAGTTGGTGCTTCCTAGAGGAGAGATCAATGTCTCTCACTAAGTTGGTGCTTGGCAGTACGGATTTGTGCCTCCATTAGGTTGGTGCCTATGAATTGTGGGTATTTGTACCTCCATTAGGTTGGTTCCTACGAATGCATGTTTGGTGCCTATGAATTGAGGGGATTGGTGTCTCCTATGGGTATGTGACTAAAAATTTTGTAAGACAATTTTATATAGGGAATATTTTGTCATGGTTTTCTCTCGTAAAGGTTTCCACATAAATATTATGTTTTTTGTGTTGTGTAGTTGTTTTATCTTATGTGAATGATATTTTGCAATCGTTGCTATTTTAATTATTAATTTTTAAAAGTAAAATATTATATTATACTAATTCAGCACCCCCTCCTCGATATAATCATGTGATCATCAATAGGTATCATAGTTTGTTCTTTTAAATATAGTTTAACCATTTGAAGGTTGGTTTAGGGGATCACATACAACAAGAAGAAAAGGAAATACGGGGAAAGGAAGTACTAAGAAAATCATTGATAAACAAGCACCAATAAAATCAAGTGCAAGTGATGAGAGAGAAGTGAGCAAAAGTAATGTGGTGACAAGTGGAACACACATGGAAACAGAAATGAAAGATGATTTCATCAAAGGAGAAAATGATTTTGTGAGTGAAAAAAAATAAAAATGTTGATTTAGAAGAGGAAGAGTATGATGAAATAGATGTAGAAATTGATTTGGAAGAACTCATATGTCCCTTAAATGAGATCAAGAGGCTTATAAAGGAGAATTTGAAGCAAAAATTATGGATTCAAGAGGATAGTGAATCTAAGGCATAATTTTCACAAAATCTTGTGAATTGGAGAAGATGATCATAGATTTGAAACTTCAACTTGAAGAGGCAAATAAAATTGAGGAAAAGGTACAAATCATATTGAAAGAAAAAGAAGAAAAATGAAAGAGGCTAGAGTTCGAGATTGTTTCATTAAGAAAGAAATTAGAGAAAATAATTGCTCAATTGAACAAAGACTTGAAGAATGAGAAGAGTACAAATATGTTAAATAATATTCTCGATTCCCAAGGGCCAACATATAATAAGAGTGGTATTGGTTATTAAGATGTTCAAAACACAAAAACTGCACAATCCTCAAAGAAGAGAAATAGAGAAGAGCCAAAAGTCTATGCACATGCTCTCAATAGTCCCATCAAAAAGGAAGGTAACAAGGAGGAAGTCCCACAAAATATCTAGACTCCTCTAAAGTTTAACCAGGACAAATTCATAAAGTTCTTTCCTCAAATACAACCATGTATGAAGAGGTTTCAACACCCCTTTATGATTATTTATTTTCATGCAATCACTTCGGTCATAGAGAAAGAGATTGTAGGACATGTACTAAATACAAGTTTGGTTGGAAAAAATTAGAAATGTTCTTACTAGTGTGCAAATAGGAACTCTAACTCATTCGATCCTTTAGTGGATTATAATGTGGTACATTATAAATACAACAATTATTGACATATATCTCAATTTTGTAGAAATGGTTTTATGAAGCCACCTCGATAAAACATGAAGGAGAATACCATGGTCAAACAAAAGGAAAAACAAGATTGTGGAAAAGGAAGGAAGATAAAGATAATCAAAAGAAAGATAAACTTATGCTTGTGGATATTGCACTTCATGTACAAAATTAATGAGAAGCATGAATTCAGGGGGAGTTATTCATTATATCATCTTTGAGCTCCATGAAAGAAGACAACTCAAAGAACGAAGTCTCACTAAATACTAGAGAATAAGATCTTTCCTATGATCTATTTATGGAAGAAATTATAATGAACATATTATTGCATGATTGATTTCAAAAAGGGGGAGAACCATTTTAAAAGGAAAAATGATGTCATTGATACCAAGAGGAAATATTACAGAAAATGGAGAGTTGGAGAAAGGGGAGCATAAGAGAAATAGAGCACACTATGTTCATCCTACATTCACAAATGGTTTGACAAAGATTGGCATCAATAAAAAAGGGGGAGATTATTAGATTATTTTCCATTGATGTCAGAGGTCTCACAGTCCAAAAATGATATCAAGAAGGAGTTTGTAGTCTGATTTTGGCATTGATAAAAAAAGTAATGTTGACCAACCTGATCTTACATCCTCCAAGCTCCAACAAAGAATGTCCCATCCTAAGCTTTTCCCCCGCCGCAAAGGTGCCAAACTTCATTATGGAAACATAAGGCACAAATAAATACAAATTCTAAGGCTGGAATTAAAATAATATTGTTGGTTCTTTTTGGGTTGACCCATTTTAAGGAATCACCATATTCCTTAGGTCTTCCTAGTATTATCATTGTGAGCAAATTTAAAGAATTTTTTTTTCTATCAATAGGTTGACCTTGCCTTGTTGATCTAACATATCATAATGGTCAACTTTTCTTTATAAAATAATTATATTACTTTAAGTTTATCCAACCTCCTTTGTATAGTCACCTCCATTTGGACAAAAATTATCCCATTTAGAGGAGTCACTCCTCTTAACAATAATATGTAATGATATAAATAGAATAAAAGTATGGTGAAAAAGAACATGAAAAAAAAGGAATAATAAATGTAATACTATTCAAAGTAGAGGAGATTTAGTTGCAACTACTCTATCATGGAATAAATATAATATCATTCAAGTAGATTTTGCAAGTGTCTAGTGTTGAATGATAAATAATAAATCACTGCATCGACATTTATAAGCATATCCAAAAGAGAGATATGAAAGAGGAATATGCAAATTTGAAAGGGGGTGTAGAATAGTGTGGAAAAAAAATAGCTCTAGACTAGCAAATATATGAGTATGCATATGCAGATTTGGAAATAGGAAATATGCAAATATGAATGAGGGCAAGTGCAAAAATATAGATTTAACATATGCACACCAATCATCATTTGTTAAAAAAGTGGCATTTAAAGTGGAACTTTGTTTTGGAAGTTGGTGCTTTCTAATTGAGAGCTTACTGTCTCTCCCTAAGTTGGTGTTTAGCAGTGGGGGTTGGTGCCTCTAGTAGTTTTGTGCCTATGAATAGTGGGGTTTCGTGCCTAAAAATTGAAGGGATTGGTGTCTTTTGTGGGTTGGTGCCTGCAAAGATTTTAATATGAGTTTATATAATCAATATTTTTTTGTGGTTCTTTTTGTAAGGGTTTCCACATAAATCTTGTGTTCTTCTTGTATTATGCAATTGTTGCATCTAATGTGAATGATATTGTGCAATTGATGTTATTTTGATTGTGAAGTTGTAAAATTAAAAGATTATATTATAGTATTTTACCCTCCCTCAACCAATGTAATCATGTCCTCATCATAAAGGAGCAGTCAATCATCAACAAACATGTGCATCTCTACACACCATTCTTAAAGATGCATATATAATAAATATTCATGTTACAAATTTAGTAAATATTAGAGCTATTAGTCCAGTGAGATTTACAAGAAAATAGAATAATTAAATTTTAACATTTTTAACAAAATCCTTTTTAAATATGTAACAAGTAATATATTATTTTTAAATGGTTGGATTCTCCATAAAATGTAGTTGACTATTTTAACTAATTTGCAATAAATTTGACAACAAATAACAACTCCATTCTAATCTCAATCATAATATTTGTTAAACTTTTATCATTCTTTCAATATGACAGTGTTACTAGAAATTTATTAGTAAACAAAATTAAGTTTATATTTCTAACTATTTTACCTTCAATTAAATATTTCGTATTTCATTTAACCATGTAAACAACTTAAAAGGTAAGATAGGGTTTAAAGGGTGAAATGGTAATTAATTGTGAGAAAAATATATAAGGAAAATCAATATATAATGTAATTGTATTGTTAAGAGAACAATAATGTGTGTAGATTTATCCAAATGATGTAAAGACTAAGAATAAACAATAAAAAATTTGAAGTCAAAGCTCTACGTCCTCTTAACCTCATACAAACATTAGGATCTTTATTAAATACAAAACAAAATTAATGTTATAATCCATTTTCTTATCTACTCTCTATATGCACCATTTATTGTGTGTAAAGAATATGAGTAGACATTTACTCCACTTTTTTTTCACAAGGAAAGAATCAAGCTATCAAAGTTGTATCAAATCTTTGTTGAAAGAAAATAGAGATACACATAGTAAACCAATAATCATTATGATTATAAGCATCTAGAGAACAAACAAAAAAGATCACATAGACAAACAAAGCAATTTAATAAACATCTTTCCAATAGAGAAATTGCAACTAAACTCTTTGCAAAATTTAATTTAAGATTTGAAATAGAGGGAAAATAATTTCTTGAATAGTTTGATATTGGTGTCAAAAGAAAATCTAGCGAATTAAGAGTTCAAATACAAACAAGATTACCAAAGTAGAGCCTTAACTTGAGAAGTTCAAAGTTGAAATTGCCCAGTATAAAAATTGTTGGTGTAATGTTTTGATGCATTTTTTAATTAAATGTATTTATAAAATTTATTCCATCTATATAATTAATAAGGATGCATCATTCTTGATTGGTAATAATTAAATGTCACCTCTACCTTATCAAAGGCCACAGTTGTGTCTAATTATTAACTCCTCTCTTGATTAAAGTAACTCTGGTCCTCTTGGACAAACATCACCATGACTCAACCATCCAACATATATATATATATATATATATA
>MU218727.1:217264-241201 GCA_018584345.1 Thuja plicata | reverse complement strand
TGGACTATGTGAGCACCAAAGAACAGTTGGCAGATATTTTCACAAAACCTTTATCAAAGGATACTTTTGAGTATCTCAGAGAGAAGTTGGGAGTAATTCCCTCTCCTAAGTCTGATTAGAGAATACATGAAGAACATCAGTCCTGTATGACTAATGAATGGTTGACTACTCTACTTCTAGAGTAGTACCTGTGCCTCATTGTTTATGGTGCCCTTTTCCATTGATGTCAAAGGGGAAGTATATAGTAAGGGGGAGCATATACTCTGGGGGAGTATAAAAATAGTCAGAAGAACTTAGGCAGTGTAGAGGAATCTTTGATGAGGATATTGAGAAGATTGTAAAAGAAAGAGGACACCATGAACAGAGGATGTTTTTAATATCATATGTTGCCATCAATGTCAAAGGCGGAGATTGTTGGAGATTTGTTTCTGTGTAGTTGATTGATTGTATGTTTGTCATTGATGACAACATATAATACACAGTAGTGTTTCTGTATGTACTTATTAGAATGATGATATCAAGCCTTGCGTGGTTAGATACATGTTGTAGACATGTTTAGTATGTTATGTTCATACATGCAGATCTAGATATGATGTTTCAGTCAAGTTGTGTAATTCTGTTATTGGCAGTTACAGTTCTGGAAGAGTATCTATTCAGAGCTGACATATGTAACGTATTTCTTGAGTTGTGCCTATCTTTAGGATATGCATGTGTATATTCATGATTATTTTTGAGTTTATGATTGTTATCTAAAGGAGCCTAACATGTTTCAAGAAGATTGCAAAGTTAGAGTTGATTTGGTGAAGCCGACTTAGTGAAGCGTCGCATCTATTAAGTTTATATTTGTGCAGTTGTAATTATGCTTGCGTGCTTAGTGAAGCCGACAAGGATGTTATGAAGAGTTTTATTACAGGGCCCATGATCTCATACTTTGAGGAAGATACTTATATGAAGTCATTTGTGATACGCCAAGTGTGAATGATACGAAAAGAGACAAAAAATGTACAGAGCAGAATATTAGTTGTGGTTCATTCATCAAGAGTCTATGTGCAGAAGAAGAAGAAGATTAAAATACATTAGAACTGATCAAGATAGCAGGTCTAATCTACAGTTCATCATTAGCTATAGTGCATATCTAGTCTACAGAAGCTTGTAGCCTTCACCATTGAAGCAGTGAGCTTTTGGACAGTGAGTCCTCACCCCTAACAGGGTTATTTGTAAAAGACTCCTAACAAGGTGAGACCCATAACTAGGTCACTATACTTATTGCATTATAAAGTAAAACTCCAAACAGGGTTGAAATATCTTCTAACAGGGATTACTATAAACAAGTATAGTTCATTGTGGGTGCTAATTCCCACCAGGGTTTTTACCATTTGGTTTCCCCATAATCAAATTGTGTGTTGCATACTGTGTTATCTAAATGTGCATTTAATTTATTGTATTCTGGAGTTAAAGAAGCAAAAGAATTAAAGTTACTGATAACTGATTCACCCCCCCCCCCTCTCAGTTATCCTTTGGGACTATTCTAACAATCCTTGATGCCTTCCTTTTTTTGTCAGTATTGTACAAGACAGAATCCACTCGATTTGTCTTTTCTCTGTAAGTTCCCCATCTAGGTTCATTGTGATCTTTAGGCGTAGATAAGAGAACTTGTGCATACCCTTCCAAAACTTGTTCTTCAACTTCGTAGCCAAGTGGATGAATCCATGTTTTTCTTGGTTCCACTGCCTCTAGACAAGTACAATCAGTTTCCACCATGAAACATATGGTGTCTTTGTATTTCTCAACTATCTTCTTAGGTATCATGAACCTCTTCTGCATTTTAATCCTGAAAGTTTTGATATCCATGTTCATATAATCCTTCAGGCTACTCTCTGATGTAGCCTTGAGTGATATCTAAGACATAGTAGGTTTACTCATGTCTAGGTAAAGATTGGCAACTTTACCTACTATGTGGAATTAGAGATATATGATCAATGAGCCAAACCTGAATATCTTTCTCTTATCATGCTTAATAGCTCGAATGTTGTCAATCAATTGAGCGCACAATATCTCACATAGGTTATACTAAGTATTATCTTTCACCATCTTTACTACTTCTAGGACAGTAGTTGCAAATACACTATTTAGTCTGCTTGCGTGCTGAAATTTGTAACCTAATATCACAGTGACTAGTTTTATGTCATCTTCCTTAATGTGATCAATTGTCATACCATGCCTATCACTTCTGGATAAACATGCTTGTTCAACCTTCTTTTTCACATCTTTACCAGTTGGAAGAACTGGTCTAGTCTTAGGAAGTCCAGTCATGTCATGAATTAGATCTACAGTAATGTGGACGAGAACTTCACCAATCCAGTAAAGGTCATCATGTATCCTACTCAACAAGATTTTAACCCATTCTAGCTCATAGAATTTGTGTGCATTAGAATACTCAAAGATGGGGTTATTAGTGAGATGCGTGTATTCATCCTTGAATGAAAGGTCAGGTTTCATCATTGACACCATGAGAGTAGTTATACTGTTATCCCCAATAGTTTCCTTCATACAGTAGATGTAAGCACGAATATCTTCCACATGTATGACTCCTAGCGGAGTCTTAGAGAATGCCCCTTCTACATCATCTAGAATAGACTTGAATGGATGCTTTTTAAAGACAAATCTCTTCCTTCCAGTAATGTCAAAGACTACAGGGGTTTCCATACTCACTTTTTGATTGACTAAATAGGGTTCCACTGTAATTCAAAATGACGCGACTACTAGGGTTCCATTTCAACTTGTAATCTATTCACAAACTGATCAAATCGATACCTTTGAATGCTTTGATGCTTAGTTCTCCTGTGCTCTACAAATTTTATGATCTTAGATGTAAACAATGAGAATAAATGATTGTTTACCGACTTATATAAAGGTTACTGCATTTAATGCTTGCTATCGTACGCGGTTTCCATTGAGAGTTTCAAACTTTGTTCTAAACAAAGTATAGGTAATGTGTGCATGCCTACTACCTTATTTCATGATCACAGACATAAATCCATAGGCGCATACTCGGAGGTGAGTATACTAGCCACGTAGGGGTTTAGAGATAGAATAGCTTCTCCTAAGACCATGATGGTCATCTAACCAGAAGTAGAAGGTGCATCCACTATGGATGCATCGAATACCTTCTTCTAATCATTATCCTTCTTTACTTCAACCCATATTTTATTTGAATCAGCTTTAGCTTGTACAAACATAACTTCTCCTAATTCTTCAAATAGTGAATTTTTAGGATTATCTTGTTTTTGAGTTCTAGATCTACAGAAACTTGAGATGTGTCCAGCCTTTCCACATGAGTGACAAATGATAGGAGGTCTGATGTTATTTTTTATCATGCTACGCTGCTTGGCTGTGTGTCCATTGTAATTGCATATCTGACATGTAATGTTCTGCAAGTTTCTTTGAGGTTGATTTCTATGATTGTATTGATTCTAACTTCTTTGGTTCAGTTGTGACTGATTTCTTTGATTTGTCCTACAATGAATAGCCATGTGACCAAAATTGTTACATGAGTAACAATAACCATTAAAAGCTTTTACTTCTTTACAATCTCTTTCCAAATGTCCATGCTTGTTACAAGCATAAAAAGTTCTGTTAACTTGCTTGAGTCCATCTTTAGGTGGTTCATTTTTTGTCTCTGCAATATCTACCTCTTTCTTTGCTTCTATAGATGCTTCTTGTGCTTTTTTTCTTTCTTGCATTGAATTGATTTCAGTTTGAGCTATACTATATCCCATACCAGTGGTATCACCTTTTAACTTTTGTGCATACAGTTGTGATTGAATTAGATCAAAACTTGTGTGTAGTTTATCAATCTTGTCTTTTGCTCCTGATAATTCAAATTCAATCTTATTCTTGATGTTTTCCAATTCCAAGATTTTCATATTGGCTTGCATGAGTTCTTCATCTAACTATTTATTTTATTTTTTCTTCTCTTCAATAGCAGTTAGGTTATTAGTTAATTGATCATTCAATTCTTCTATCTTATCCTTTATAGATAAGTTTTCTTCAATCAGTTTCTTGACCATTTTCCCCAAATCATTTGTAGAGCAATCTTTCAAATCTTTTCTTAATTTTTTGATAAGCATTTGTGAGCCATCAAATTTTAGTTTAAGTTCCTTATTTTCTTTCTCAGATCTGTCTAGATCTTCAAGGGCTGCTTCAAGATTCTTTTTCAGATGTTTAGCTTCTGTTGAATCCATGATCTCCTCAAGTGGTTAAAATTTTCTCTCAGAGGACCAGAGCTCTGATACCAATTGTTAGAAACACTGAGAAGGGGGTGAATCAGTGTTTGTCTATTTATTATATTTTAGCAATTTAAACATAAATCAAATATACATCCAATGAAGCTTAACACAAGAACACATAACACATGATATGATTACGGGGAAACCTTGATAAGAGGAAAACCCCGGTGGGAATTAGTACCCACAAATATTGCACTATTATAATGAACCTGTTATAGTTCCTTTGTCATGTTAGGAGCAGTCTTTACAATGCAAGGACAATGACCTGGTTAAGGGTTTGACCCTGTTAGGAGTCTTGTACAAGTAACCCTGTTAAGGGTGAGGACTCACTGTCCAAAAGCTCACTGCTTTAATGGTGAAGGCTACAACCTCCTTGATAGTAGATATACACTATAGCCAAAAGTGAACTGTTGTATGTGACACACTTGTCTGATCAGTTCCAGTTATGTGCTGATGCTCTTATACTCTTAAAGAGCTTTATCTCATTCTGACATCTTCTATGGTTCTTTTATATCTCTTCTCTGCATATTTTTTTGACTCCTACTAATACAAAATTGCATGTCATATATATATGTCCATGCCTGAATAGACGCGACTAGAGACAAGACCTTAGTCGGCCCAAAAACAAAATATACAACGCTTCCAAACTAATTGGTTTAAGCGTGATCACATAACTGATTAAGACATGATTACAAACACACTATAATAGGCACATAGCCTTTACAAAACAAAATTTCATATGCTGATCCAAAATTTGAGGTCGGCTTTGTGCTCTATTTCTTGAACTGCTAGAGGCACTTCAACTTGTTGTAACTTCTTTGTACTGTCTTTCTGTACCATGCGTGTATAAACTTAACATCCTAATGTATCATAAAGCTTATATACGAATACACATATCCTTATTCAACCTTTCACACCTGCACTGGTGCTTTGATCGACTGCAAACCTCTATTATGTTATGTCTTCCATACTTAGCCATTTCTGTCTTCCAAGTTTTCTTGACAAAACTTTGTATGACTTTGTTTCCATAATGACAACACAAAATAAGTCATAATTACTCTGATTGTCAACTTTCCAGCATCTGATTACTTGCTTCTTGAATTTTATTTTAACTAATGTCTGGACGATCCAGATGTGATTCTGATAAAGATCACCCATAACCTTTTACCATACTTACAAAATAACTCTACAGCGCGGACATATTCCACTATGCTAACAATAGATTCCAAATTCACCAAAATGTATAAGGTACCATTCCAAAGAGTAGATGGTATGTGAAGCATACCTTCCTACAAGGGGAAGGAAACACGTTGGGAACCCAAAAAACAAGCGAAAACAAAAGAAAGCCAAAAAAAAAGAAAGCACAAAGAGGAAAAGGTGGTCCTGGGGGATGGCTGACAAAACTATTTACAAGGACAAGCTACTCCAAACGAGGCACCGAGAAAGATATTTACAAGAAAGAACTTTACATATATTACAACTTTGGACAAACTCATCACCTACCTTATTCAAAGTAGTGCTTGAGAAACTTCCCATTGACAGGCAACGGGATGACTTCTCCGGTCATAGTGTTGAGGCAATAAGTATTTGCCCCACAGATCTTAGCTATCATATATGGTCCGAGCCAGAACCGTTAAAACTTAGTGTGCTTTCCTTTCTTTTCTTGGGCCTTGTCCCACAAGAGGACCAAGTCTAAAATTTGAAAGGCCTTATACTAGGCTCTTCAGTCAAACCATCTTTTCACTACTGCTTGATGACACGCAAAATGTTCAAGGGCTACATCTCTTTGTTCCTCCATTAGCACTAGGTTCAAAATCTGAACTTCCACAATGTTATCCCAGTTGTTGAATTCCTGCATAAATTGTAAAACTGAGATCTGTAAGTTGATGGGGAATACTAGATTCTGGCCATAAACCAGATGGAATGGGGATGTCCCCAGGGCTACCTTTATCCTGATGTGATCCACCCAGAGGGCAAATATAAGCTTTTGGTTCCAGTCTTGGGGGTTCTGTTCTAACAGGTGTTTGATCACCTCAAGTAGATTTTTATTGGTTGATTTAGCCACACCATTACCCTGGGGGTAGTAGTTGTTGGAGAAATTCAGGGTGATCCTTCTTTCATAGGTCAATTCGAGTAATTATACCGAAGAAAATGCCGAACCATTGTCACACACTATAGCAAATGGCATTCTGAAATGGGTGACTATGTTCTCTTCCAGGAGTTTAATGACTACGTCTACCATGTTGTTTTTGCAAGGAATCACTTTTGACCACCGGGTGCAATAATCAGTAGCAGTTAAGATGTATCGGTGGTTGGCAGATGAGTTGGGGTTGATTTCCCTGATAAAGTCAAATGCTCATTAGGTGAAGGGTCTAGCTTTGAAGACCGGCTGCAAAGGCATAGCCAGGTTTTGCTCACGATGTGTCACTGTTTGGCAAGTATGACATCTCCTAATGTGAGTGTAGACATCCTTAAAAATATAGGGCCAATAATATCTAGCCCAGAGGATCTGATGGGTAGTGGATTCAGCTAAGCCATGCCTGGTTCCAAACTGCTCGTGAAATTCTTCAATCATTTCTATATCTTGGTCTTTGTCTATGCACCAGAGATATACCCCTTCATATTTCCTACGAAAAATCATTCCATTTTTTATCATGAAGTGCACGCTTTTCAGCTACAGGGTGTGACATTTGTTTGGGGGTAGCCCCTCTGGGCATCTGTTATTCAATAATAAGTATACCAAGACGGTATACCATGGATCTTGAGTGATGGACTCCACTGTACATGTTTGACATTCAATGTTGGGATTCTTTTCTGCCATCACTCTACATAGTCCCTGGCCTTAGACTATCTTCATGGGTTGCATTTCCAAATCATACTCTTGGAGGATGGCCATCCATTTCCCCCATCGTTCACCCAATTCACTCTGCAGGAGCAGAGACGTAACAGCCTAGTCCAGGATGATAGCGTGCACTTTGCTCCAGAGAATATAATGCTAGAATTTCTTTATGGTGCAGACGAGAGAAAAGGCCTACTTTTCCAATGGTGAATACCAGACTTCAGCATTCTTAAAGGGGGAGCTCATGAAAGCAATTGGTCACTCTTCCCCTTTGACCTTCTTTGTCAAAACTATCATGGTAGAATGCGGTGAAGCAAAGGAGTATATATGAAAGGGGAGGGAATAGTCCAAACTAGCCAAGACTAGTGCCTCCATAATTGTTTGTTTAATTTGGGTGAATGCCCACTTTACTTCAGGACTCCACTCAATCTTTGTATCTTTCTTCATCATCTCATTGAGTGGTTTCACTATCTCGGCGAATCCAGTGATGAACCACCGGATAAAATTGATCTTTCCAAATAAAGACCTCATTTCCTTCTTACTGTCAGGCATTTGTAGATTTAGCAACTCTTCAACTCTCTCAAGGTCAATGGATATACCCTTCTCGGAGATGATATGCCCAAGCAGCTTCCCTTCAGTGACCCTGAATATGCATTTTTAAGGGTTGAGGGATATTCCATACCAGTGACATCTCTCACAAATCTGGGTGAGGTGGGCGGCATGATCATTCCTATCCTAGGAAAAGATGGTCAAATCATCCATGTAGATGATTATACACCGATTTACTAGGCCTTCGAACACAATGTTCATAGCCTTCTAAAATGTGTCCCCTACGTTGATTAGGCTAATGGGCATTCTCTGGTATGCAAACGTTCTCCATTTGGTGGTGAACATCATTTTGTCTCTATCTTTGTACTTAACCATGACCTGGTTATACCCGGAGTATCCATCCAGGAAGGACATCATTTGTGATCCATTCACGATTTGTAGTACCTCATCCAATGAGGGGAGAGGGTGATTATCCTTCTTAGATGCCTTGTTCAAATTGTGAAATCCATGCAAAGGCAGATCTTGTCACTTTTCTTTCTCATAGGGACGAGGTTGGAAACCCATGTAGTGTGCCAGATATGAAAGATAATAAAGGCTGACAGCAGTTTCTGAACCTCCTGATGAATTAGAGGCTCGATCAGTGGGTTTACCGGTCTTTGCTTTTGCTAGAAGGGATTAGCATCAAGTTTTAGTGGGATGGTATGGGTCATGATGGATGTTTCATATGTCTTCAAATCCTCATACCCCCATGCAATTACATCAATGTATTCTTGGAGAACCATGAGAATCTTCTCCTTCTCCTCTGGGGAGCAGGAGGTTCCAATGTGTACCAATTTTTCTTCACCATCCTGGCCGATGTTAACTTTTTCAAATTTTCCTCCCTTAGAGGAGGATGATATCTTTTCCCAACCCCAAGGGTCTGAATCAAAGATATGTTCTAGTGTTACCATCCCCTTAGGGATGGTGTTGGTTGGCAAGTCTATGATCCCATTGTCTTCTTCACCTTGCACGGTATCTTCGTGATCTCTTTCTTCCACTATCTGGTCTTTGAAAACACCAACATTGGCCATAAAGACCAAAATATGTTGATCGTCCTCAAAGACCTAAAAGTGGGTGACGTTGTCTAGAATGGATGGGGTGGGGACCATCTCAACAAAGAATTTTGGGAGCCGAGAGCCAGCCATTGGCTCAAGAGTGCTAGCAGATACAGCAAGGGCATCTGGAATGTAGTTTCTTTTCTGGGGGATGAGTTCAATGCCAAAGGCATCAAAATCTTCAATGAGGCTACATGCCTGATTATGGTATGCAGCCAACCCTTTATCATGACAAGTGTATTGGCCCTGAACCTGCTTAACGATCAACTTTGAATCACCCAGTGCTTGGAGGTGGGTGATTCCCTTTCTTAGTGCAAATAGGATTCTGAGGACCAAGGCCTCATACTCCATGACATTGTTCATGTAGTTGAACTGTAGCCTATAAGATGTGAGGAAGGATTTCCCCCGTGGGTTGATCAATTCCACTCCAGCCCCACAACCTTATTTAGACCGGGACCTGTCGAACTTCAGAGTCCACAAGTCACTGTTCATTGTCTGGGGGTGGGGAGGTAGAGTGGCCTTTGGATTATTTATGGGAAGGTTGGGAGGAGTTTCCTCTGATTCTAATGTTGTGTGGGTGAGGTTTTCCTCCAGAGAAGCCTGTGGTTGGGATCCTTGGATAGGCGGAACCATAGGAGTACCGCCGGGATGATTTTTGGGTCCAGGTAAATCCACTTCGTGTTTCTTCTCCTAGAGGGCATTGATATGGCAGATGGTAGTGGCAATGCAAGGCTCACACTCTAGTTCTGAATGTTTTTGATAATGCACCTGGTACTAGGTGTCAGACAAGAGCATCGTGGGAGTTTCTACGATACCCTATGAGTTAACCTCACCCCTTAGTTTTTCGTTCAGGTCATGGATTCTTTGAGAAACTATGGGATCCTCCCCAGGGGTGAAATCAAATGTGAGGATCTTGAGGGGTCGGTACACCCCGGGAGAAGTCTTAGAGAAGAGGACTTCATTCACCTTCCTAACTTCGATGAGGGCCTATTTCATCTTGGGCTCACTTTCTACCCAGATCTGGTTAGATTCTCCCTCCCAGGGGAGCTACAAGTGGGAGAAGTCAATGGAGAAATACCTGTTGAGGGCCTTGGACCAATTCTGACTTAATAACATCCTGTAATTTTCTAGGATTTCTACCACCTAGATGTCTATGATGCTTGGTATCAGGGGGTCTTAGATGAGCTGAATCCGGATGTTCTTCATCTCACCTACCATTTTTACAGTAGTTTTGTCCAACTGGACTACTGCACCTCTGGATGGAGTGGGATGGAGTCCAAGCTTCTGGAAAATGGATAAAGGCATGATGTTGCTTGAAGCACCAGAAGCTACCAAGCAATTATGTAGGTTCTTCCCTTGTATGTTGAGATTTAGTAAGAAGGGAGGATCCTCAGTGTTTCCCTGGAAGACAGTCGCGTTGGCATCATGAAAAGTGATAGTCTTGGGTGGGAGACTGACAGCTTCTGGGTTTCCCAAGAGCTTTAGAAGAGACTTCCTCTGCTTGAGACAGTTCAGAAAAACCTCCATTAAGGTCATGGAGGTGGTATTTTGTTCTAACACCTTTGCAATATCAAACCCCCCCCCCCCCCCCGGGGGAATTTTTGGCTTCCCTCGGCCAAATCCTTAGCTTGGTTAGAGGTAGATCCTTTTGGTGGGAAGGAGCAATCAGTTGTGTCACCCTAGGGAGGGGTATCTTTGGGAGGTGTAGGTGTGTAAACTGGCCCTTTACCAGCCTGACTCTGAGTGTTGTAAGGAGTCCATGGGTTGGTGAAGGCATTGGCCTCAAAGGCCAAAATAGATTCACCAAAGAACCCCTACAATTTGGGCTCTTCTGTCTTCCTTGTCTGCTCCAAAGAAGATGGTCTCACAGGTGAAGGCACTGTGAGTGGGCTCTTGTGTAGAAGATTTCAAGGGAGTAGGATCGATGGTTTGTTGTCTGTCTAGCTGGGAGATCATGATGACCTTCTCCAGTGTGGCGCAGTTCACCTCGAAATGAGATCCAGTGTCATGCAATATACATCAGTTAGTTAGGGGCTAGAGTTTTGTGACTGGCATGAAATGGGTAGGTCTAGCACTGCTCTGAGTGGTATTTTGGTTTGGAGGAGGACCTCTGGTGTTTGCATTGCTATTCCATTGTTGTTGGTTGGGCTGAGGCCTGTTGTTGTAATTCCTTCCTTCGGCATTGGTATTTCATTGGCTGGACAAGATATTCCCTCTCTGGAAATTGGGGTTGTGGGGCACAAAAGACCCCACCTTCAACTGTCCCATGTCCACATTCATTGAGGACAACAATCGTCAGATGGATTCAACCTCGACAAACAGCTGGGTGTTTGTGTCACAATGTGACGGTTGTTGTGGTTGGTTCTTAGGGAAGGCGACAACGGCTATCAGAGTCTAGGATAGCAATCTTCCAACCGCTAGCAACTAGAAGAAAGGTACTCCAGAAGGTTTTGTTGATGGTTGTTGCATTTGTGGCGGCTGGTTCCAGGGAACAAATTCCATACTCGATGCTATCTATGCTTGCGATGGGTATACGTACCAGGTCTGCTGGTCTATCGATGGTGGTGGGGGATTCATGGCCATCACTGGGGCACCCATTATCTGATTGGGGTTGTATCCCTAGGCATAAGGAGTTTCATCGGGTATCATGTTGAAAGGCATGCTCTGCCCAATCCCACTAGGAGCTTTGTTCAAACCGCAAGACAACTCCAAGGCTAGGTTGTAAAACTTTGCCAGAGCATTCCGATCATTGGGGGTGGTAGTTCTCCATAAGAGAGTGGCAATGAAGGGGTCCATCACATTAAGGTATGTCTGGATGGTCACATTAGCGGATGGGATGAAGGGAATCATGCACCGCTTTAAGGCACATTGGAACTGATGGTTAAATGTTGCAAGGGATTCATTCGGTTCCTTCTTGATGGAGATGAACTAGCTGTGGGACCATGTTGGGTCTACGTGTACGTGGAAGTCCACCAGGAAGGTTTCCTCCATGTCTTGCCAACTGTTAATGCAGTTGGCGGGCATGTTAAGGTACCAGTTTACCTCATTCTGTCCCAAGGACAGAGGCAACATTCGGGTCACAACATCTTGATGTTGGATTCGGTGTTGGTTCATGGCATCTTTGTATGCCTATAGATGCTCTTTTGTGGTTCAGGAGCCTAAGTGCTCATATCGAGGGCGGATCTTTTCCAGGTGCGTGGGAAGATCATTGGTTGCACCTAGAAATTGTCCCATTGGGGACCCAATGTTACTAAAGTATGCAGTCATCAGGAGTGTTGGATTTTGACTAGACTAAGTGTTAGTCCTCAGGGTTGTCTGGGAGACTTGGGTATTCTTGGATGTAGTAGATCCCCAGAAAATGTTGGTTGGCTTGGTTTGCGGGGTCCGCTTCTTTCGAGCAGGAGGGTCAAGTTTAACAAACCTTTCAGGATTGGGGGTAGATCTAAGGATTATTTTGAATTGGGCAGGTGAAAATGATCCAATCCCACTAAAGGCTTGTTTCCTAAAACTATGGCTTGGGGAACCCTCAGGCGGTGTAAAATCTAAATCCTTAGAAGGGGATGAGATTATGCCCTCCTTCTAGTACCAGTTTCTGTTGATGGGACTTTGTGACCGGTCCGCCAACAGAGTGTAAGTTTTCACTGGGTACCGGGGCACTGGCCAACTTTGCCTGTAAAGTTTGTCCGGGGAATAAATTCTCTGGGCCTTCAAGCACGTGAGAGTCAGGTCTTGACAGTGCGGGAGCTAAGTTGTGAGTGTGAATATTTTGTTCAGGGGGATAGCTGGTTTTCTTGGCTCATCTTCTTCAGGGATTTCGTTAGGCCGGGGTTTCCTGCAAGCATTTGGATTATCAAAGAAACTTTAAAAGATATGGCAAGGTTAGAAGTATTTCATTCTACCTATAGTTAAGCAAATACATTTAAAACATCAACCATACTCTAACATGCTACACTAAAATACTGAATGCATACAAAACCATCAGTTCATACATATCCAATAGCAAGGGGAAAAGAAGGTCATTAATCTACTTAAAACTTTAGTTAGAGCAAGGGACATCAGAAGCATACAACACAAAAGAACGTTAATCTAGAGATCAGAATGCTAACAACATCATTGTCAGAACTCTTATTTTTTCATTAACAAGTTTTCCAGTGATAACTAGTGCGTACAATAATGGCTCCAAGGGAGCATCTACCTACTGATAACTTCTAAGAACTAAGGAGCATTGAGCTCTGCAACTACAAGAAACAAAGTGTTGGAAAGCTATAGCTATGGACTGCAAAATCATCAATTCTGCTGACCCTTGGAATGAGGTCAGACTTGTTATTTATACACAAAGGTTTTCCCTAAAACTAACCTAACTTAACTTTAGACTCAATAATAAAATACAATTTCTGGTGGTAGATACTACCTGCACCAAGCTACAACAACCTTGAGAAGAGTAGAGGTTTGACAGATCAGCAAAAGATGACAAGAGAAGAGGTATGGAAGAATCGGCCTTGAGAAGAGAGCCAAAGGGAGAATAGAAGAAATTTGATCCCCTAGGGATCGAGGCTACATGCCTCATCAATGTAAAAGTGACTCATCATCTCTGATGTGCTAGGTGTTATGCTGGAGCGACGCCTTGGGAAGACCACCTATCAGAACCATCTCTCGAGCTGACGTGCCTTGCTGGGGTCACCTACTTTTTGACACCCTTATTAACTACTTGATAATGACTGGTTGGCTCCAAAGAACATAGACACAGGACATCAAAAGAATAAAACAATTGTTGGATCCAGTACTCTGGGATCCGGGAGCTTGCACTCAAAGAATAAAGAATGTTTATCCTACTGGTGAAAATCTCCAGGATCCGGAGAACCTTATTTCTCTGTACTATTTTTAAATGCTTCAAAAACTTGGCTTATGTCTTCCTCATCTATATCCTTAATGTCGTCCCACCGGCCATGGGTAGCCTCAATCTTCTCTTCAACTTCTTCAACCCTGTTCCGGAATTCATCTACTATATTTATGACATCATGTGCACGGAGCATCATCTTAAATAATTTTGATAACCTTCCTCCATCAAAGTCCCCGACAGACTGATATAGGGATTCCATGAACTCATCATACTTACTAAGGACATAGTTCTCCAGGGTGCATGTTCTAGTGGTGAAGGGGTCAACTTGTGACACCCTTACCACAAATGCCTTGAATAGGCCCAAAGGATACTGGGCCACAGTTACTTTCTCTCTTAGGGCCTTAACCAGTTGCTTGCATACCTCAATCTTGAGGCCAAGTCTGTAGTACCAATCCTAAAAAGAGTCATATGATTCTTCCCCCAAAATTCTTGCCTCTATGACGACTTCTTCCCTGGTGTTGAAGACCTCATCCAACCCGGCCTTCCATCTTTCATACTTTTCTAAGTCTTTCTCCCACAGGTCAGCGGAGATGTTCGCTTGAATAAGGAGATTACTGATCTGATAGAGATCTAGGAGCGGCACCACTAAAAATTTCCTTACGACGACTATCTTCTCGGTGATCCACCCATCCATAGCCTAGACCTTCTTTTTCATGGCCCTTAGAATATGCACATCACCCTGTGCAAGTGGTAATCTAGAGGTAGGAGCTTCTGGGTGGATATTGACAAGGGTTTGTGTGAGTTTTGTCAGAAGTTTGAGGATATTTTCATTGGTTTCTCTTTCCTCCTTCAACTTCTAGGTCTGTTTATCATATCGGGCCTCCACTACCTTGGTGGCCTCCCTCAGCAGGGCCAACTCGCCCTACTTATCTCTCCCCCCAGTGTTACCTATATGATCACATAATCTTCAGGCCTTACCACCGCTACATTTGCATCTGGGGGAGGTGTTGTGATTGTTACAACTGAATTCCCTGCTAGACAAGTCTGGAGGGTATGGATTGTCTAGGCCTTCTTAGGCTTCTTGGCCTCTGCATTTCAGGCCATCATCTTGGCCAGGGAGAGTGGAACACCTATTGCAATCGTCGAGGCCTTTCTCTTTCTGGATTCCACCAATCATTGGGGTGGCTGGGGTGACTTTGTTGTCAAGGCTTGGGTATCGGGACTCCCTTCAGAGTCTTGCGGTGTATTCCCGATATCTATAGTGTCATCGGGCTCTTTTTCCTTTTTGTGTTCCTACTCTTTCTCTTTCTCTCTGGAGGCCTCAGTATTTTCCGTCATGTTGGCATCCTCTTTCATGATGTTCAGGGTTTCTCCTCCACTGGTATTAGCATCACCTATATTTTTGGGTATTTTCCCATCCTTCTCAGCATTTGACAAGTTAATATTTGTATCCTCGGGGGTTCTCCCCTCATCCTGTTGTTGTTCTTCTTCCTCAACATCATTTTCCAGGATATCTTCATCCATTGGAATCTCTTCCGGAGGCAGTAGAGGTGTCTGGCCTAGGTTCAATGTTTGGGCTGCTGTGATCACCTCCCCGAATGTACTCTTAGGTGTTTGGTCACCCAGAGTAACCAAAGGCATCTAGAGTGTGATGAATGGGGGTATGATTGACTGTGGGTCCAGTTTTCCCAGTCATCGGTTGCTCATATGTTGTCTACCTTGGTTCATCCTCGGTCTCTTGGAGCGATGTTTTCTCTCGCTCTAGCTCCTTTTGTGTTTCTTCCTGGGCTTCCTGCTCTATGGTAGCTTCTTTCTCTGAGACTTCCTTCTCAGCGGGAATCTCCTCTTTTTCCTGAGCAGCAATCTCTTATACTGCGTGATCTATATCCCCATGTAGGTTCATGAGCTCATCCATCCCAAAGATATCATCAAAGTCATCATGCGGGGGAGAGGTATCTGAAATATTCTCAAGTTTGGGGAATCCAAAATAACATCTACTAGGGGAATGTTAGGCATATCGGGGCCTATGTCTGCGCTTGGGTGGGGTTCACCTTCAAATTCTTCCTCAGCGACTGTATGTCTTCTCATAAGTGTGGCCAATGATGGGGATCCCATCATGTGAGCAAATGTTATTGGAGTTGTGAGGAGGCTGACGGATATTTGTGCACTTATTTTATGACTTGTTAGCCTCGACGTCTCTATTTGCTCCTATATTTGTGCCATTATGGGGAGAGAACCCTTGGGAGGTACCTGGGCTGGGGTATCTTCTATCTCCTTCCCCTTTCTTGTGCTGGGTCCTATGGCTTCAGAGGTTGAAGCGGACCTCTGAATAATTGGTCCTTTCCAGGTACTCCTTGGACACACCCACCCAAAATACTTGTGACTATTTTTTACAATGGGGTGGCATAATCCCTCAATTGTTAAATCTTCTGGGGTGGATGAATCCACCAAAGGGTGATCCAATTTATCTAACCCCTATTCCCACTGGACCTGGGGATAATGATCCCATGGCATCAACTGGTCAAGCCCATTCTTGAGAACACCCATTGTATGCAAACCCTAAAAGGCAATTTTCTGTTGTGTCAGTGCCCATAGTACATAGGATGTCATGTGGAACCTAGAGGTCTGGAGGACACTCTTCACCTGTGTGTCCACATGGTTGGTGATGATGGTAGCCCAATTAAAAGTCTGACTGTGAGTGGTGATGCAGTAGAGAAATTAATACATCCATGCTGAGAAATCTCGGGCATGGGGCTCTCCAAAGAGCCTGCATAAAAATATAATGCCTGCTTGGATAGGTTCTTTAAAATCCCCGCGGGGGATCTCCAACTTCATCTTTTTATAGTCCCTTCTCGAGGACTTCAACCAATGGGTGTTGAGATGTTGTTGGGAGAGAATGGAAGCTTCTTCAAACTCCTTTAGTCACATGGCCCGGGAGAGAACCACGACACCCTTAAATTGAGGGATCCCTAGCCCTGAAGCAAAAGTAGTTGCATCCAGATTGACGATTGTCACTGGATAGTGTAGCGGTCGGGGATCGGCAAGCAAAACAACTCGAGTGGAGGCATTGTATAGTGTTTCCAGTTGGATTATTAGCTCTAGTGCTTACATCAAATAGTGAAAACTTGTAGCTTTGATGATCCCAGAGGTGGCCAAGTATTTTTCCATATCATCTCCGGTGGTCCTTTGTTGGTAGATGGCTTGGACCAAGCCCTACATTTCAGCCCATAGTCTAGGCTTTGTGTCTATTATATCTTGCAACTTAGAGTCCACCTTGGACCCTACAAGAGCACCCTCCTTTGGCAACTTTTTAGCCTTAGTTTTTGTAGCTGCCCAGGTGGAGGTAGTTGGCAACTCCCGGCTATCAAGAGGAGCAATCACTTCAGACATTTTGATCATTCTATCTACAACCTGCAAGACCAGAGAACTGTCAATACGTGATATGATAAGAATAATATTTTTAAGGACTCTGGGGAATTCACCAACATTTCGCACTTGTTAAAAAAATGTTAGCATGCATCAAAAATCTCAGAATATTAAAGTTGAAAAGGATCAAATTCTGACAAACACCCGGGGGTTATGGGGCATTGGTTTAGGCAAAAAAATGGGATGAAGACCTAGGGAATTCTCAGCACCCGGAGTCCCAAATAACTATTCGTTGTCGACATGACCGATAGAGATCTGTACTTGGCTGACATGGGTTGTCATGTGGTCATGTGACAGACGGTGTAATGGCATTAATGGCAACAAGTGGGCTGACACGAGGGAAGTAAATGCCAGATGGGATGGGATTTGAATGCCCACTTGTGGGAAATTAATCCCACTATTAAGATGACATGACAGAGGAGAGAGAAAGCCACCATGGATTGAACCAGCGAGGTGCCGAGTTCGAACCGTGGTGGATACCTCTCGGACGAGCTCGACAACATGGTTTAGACATGATAGAGCACGACAAGCTCGACACAAATGGAAGAATATACATAGGATATACACTTATTCAAAGCTATAGGGGGCCTAAACACGGTGAGGGAAGAAGCGCAACTCACTGGCCGACCCAAAATAGATGGACATATATACAATTATATATAGAGAAATTACATAATTTATAGATTATACACAATATATAGAGGCATTTACACTATTCTAAAAAATATACAAAGCATTTACATCTAAATTACAACTACATAAAGGGTGGAAAACCCTCTAGCAGAGCCAACCCAACAATAGGAGGCGACAGAAAAGCAAAACTAGAGACAGGAAACGAAAGCAAAATGAAAAGAAAACAAGACAAAACAAGCGAGAACTAGAAAATCGAAAAATAGAGGGAAGAGAGATGAAAGCCTACCTGGGAACATGGGGAATGCGGGAAAGATGAGCATGGGAGACACTCTACAATAATTTAACCTTTGAGGGACCATGAACAAGCACTGCAAATCACTGTTAAATCAACCACTAAGAACACAGAGCAAAACATTGTTTAGATCGCCTTAATTCCCTTAAAATCTCTCTGAGTGCTCTAAGTGTTTGATTGCGGTAAATGTGAAAATGACAGGTAACTTATATTTATACCCTTAGGTTAAAAATGTGTTTCTTTCTCTCTACAAACTCTGGAACAAGAAGACCTCCGAATTCTGGGCCCAGGGATTCCATGCAGTCACATCTTCTCTCAAAAGAAGACATGATGACAAAGAATCTCGAAGTTCGGGATCTAGCTGACTCAAGAACAAACAAACTCTAGGACCGGGTCCCAGAGACAAAAGAAGACAAAAACACAAGAGAAACAACCCTCATGGAAGCAAAGCCCGGAGGGGAATGAAGGAAACAAAAGAAGCCAAGGAACAAAAGCAAAAGCGAAAAAAGGGGGACCCAATATTTTGCCTACAAAATGTAGGGATGGGTACGTAGGGCATAACACTTTGGGAGAGAGAGAGAGAGAGAGAGAGAGAGAGAGAGAGATAGAGAGAGAGAGAGAGAGAGAGTATGAAAATGAACATACATAGATAAATACAATGCATGACAAAGATACANGGGGAGAGAGAGAGAGAGAGAGAGAGAGAGAGAGAGAGATAGAGAGAGAGAGAGAGAGAGAGTATGAAAATGAACATACATAGATAAATACAATGCATGACAAAGATACATACAAAGACACGATAAACTTAATAAAATATGGACCCTCAGTATATACAAAACAACCCATGGCCACTTTTATATACAATTTGATCTTCTTTCAATATGCAAAATGTGGTCTCCAAATATGCCTGTAGACCACTTCATAGTCATTTATATTTACAAAAATGCGAAGTTAGATTGTTTCACAAATTTATATACAAAATTGTCAAAATAATTCTACCATTTGTAGAATGATTCTTCATGATGGCCCAAAACTAATTGAGCGAACCTTCTAGATTGGCTCTAACCCTTATTGTGTCATGTATTGCCTCATGTTCAGATTCACAAAGTTTCCATAAATTCTTCTTACGAGGTCTACCAGTATACTTTATCAATTCAATATTTGTTGCAACAAGAAGGTTTGAGTAATGCAAAATATGTCGATGTGTCTCATAGTCCTCGAACAACCACTTCTTGGATTTTTTGATAGGGTACCTGCATTTGATAGAAGCATAAATGATTACAAAATTCAACATATAAAGTGTAATAGAATACATAAAGAGGTCTCAAAGTCGTCAAACAAGAACACATTATATTTTGATAGCGTACCTTCTAAGCCATGTCCCTGTCACAAAAACATATCCTATTAGGTACTCAATACCCTCTCCATCAATGATTGTAGTTGTCAATTTATTTTTGCCCTCAATACAATGACACAAAAAGTAATCAATACCTTCCTCATTGTTCTCATCTACAAAAACTACATGTACATGACCTACAATTTATAGAGGGATTAGTTAACACCCCAAACTGATGCAGAGGGCATCAATGGCATTCTTCATTTTTGCATATGATACTTTACTGTCTTCATAAACATTTATTTGAGGCTCACAATCCTTTGATATTTCAAAACCAATAGCATTCAAAAGAACCTAATAACAATATAGACTTCATAATACTCTCTGAGATTCAAACCAACTCACCATTAAATACATCAACTCGAGATAAAAATATCAACTTGAATCCAATAACAATAATAACATTAGCAAATATCCTACTCCATGACGAAACACTGAATCAAACTACCAATACTAACATCACCTTTGCTGATTTTTGCATGCCTTGCGGGTCTGTCATAGCACAACATGCATACAATGATATGTCACCACGTTTTCATTTACAAAACCTGAGCTAAACATATAATACTTCTCGGCTGTCGCTTTAGAAATGATATCCACTATCATTTGACCATTCTAAATATAAATGTCTTTGCACAATTATTCTCTCCCTCTTGGTCTCCTCCAAGCATCGGTTGACACATCATATTCTGCCTCCACGCTGCATGAGTTAACTTACCAACCACTTGATAACCATTGCATGCATGCCGCCAGTGCAAGATCAAAGTAACGGCTTTCAAAACCATTGAAAATTTAATAACTTGTTTCACTAAATCGTACAACCAAAATGCCCTCCATTGTCCCAAATTAGGACTATCATGAACACTAAGATATAAAAAAAAACCAAACTATTAATATCCTTTTCTAATACCTCAAAACCCGTTCCATTAAAGTAGTGAGTTCTTTCATGAGAAGAACTGAACATAAACAAAACCAGACTTTTTTCATCATTTACCAAAGCCCAAGAATCTGATATAATAACAAATCGATAAACCTGATAACATAGAACACATAATAATCTATTAGTAAGAGCTCTCAAGACCAACTTTAAACCGACATACAGGAGATAGAAAGAACTTGACTCGGCAAACTGAATAGACCATTATTCAACTCTGTAAACTACATTTCATTAAACTCCAAATGGATACATAATATCGATGACTATATGATAAGAATGGCTCTCTGGCTGGAAGCCAGAGAGCCGATTCACTTTTACAACTTCACTCTCCCTATCCGTAAACTATTCTCTCTATTCTCCTTCTATCTCCCTCATTTGATTACAACATTGTCTATTTAAAGACCATTCTAGACAGTTACAAACTTGTTTTTCTTCATGGCCGTTCATATTCCTATTACAAATGTCATATGAGCCATTTTTTACTACATTCCAAATGTTATATAATCTCTTTTCTGAGACATCACAATGAAATTCAACAAATATACCATTCTTTGGCATGGTTCTATGAACTTTAAAAGAAAATGACATTAATGGATATATCGCTTCTTGAAATTTGAAGGTGGAGGTGGTGCCCCTGCACCATACTCCTGAACTTTAAAACTTTCCATGTCCCATATAAATGCTTGGTGAGAATCTGCAAAAATCCGTGCCTCTTTGTCTTCACTAGATTACTACATCGATGTCATTGCTACTTCTTCTATCCATGTCCTATCATCTTCACATTCTTCATGAATCCTTTTGACACCACCAATACACCTTTCAACTTTGGAACACACTTGGTGGAAAATGGGCACTCCAAGGCTTCGACAAAGGAACCAATGTACGAGTGACATCAAAAGACTTCTCCCTCTCAACAAATCTGCAACAATCACAACCCAAAATCCTGGTGTAGATTGCCTCCTTTGGTGCACTATCTACATGCTCAAAACCTTCTAAGCTCTGATACCACTTGATGCAGAGGGTATCGATGGAATTCTTCATTTATGCATATGATACTTTACTGTCTTTATAAACATTTATTTGAGGCTCACAATCCTTCGGTATTTCAAAACCAATAACATTCAATAGAACCTAATAACAATATAGACTTCATAATACTCTTTGAGATTCAAACCAAATCACCATTAAATACATCAACTCGAGATAACAATATCAACTTGAATCTAATAACAATAATAACATCAACAAATATCCTACTCCATGATGAAACACTGAATCAAACTACCAATACTAACATCACCTTTGCTAGTTTTTGTATGCCCTACGAGTCTATCATAGCACAACATGCATATGATGATATGTCACCACCTTTTCATTTACAAAACCCGAGCTAAACATATAATACTTATCGATTGTCACTTTATAAATGATATCCACTATCATTTGGCCATTCTAAATATAAATGTCTCTATGCAACTATTCTCTCCCTCTCGGTCTCCTCCAAGCAACTCTCAACACATCGTGTTCTACCTCCACACTACATGAGTTAACTTACCAACCACTCGATAACCATTGCATGCATGCCGCTAGTGCAAGATCAAAGTAACGACTTTCAAAACCATTGAAAAGTTAATAACTTGTTTCACTAAACCGTACAACTGAAATTCCCTCCATTTTCCCAAATCGGGACTGTCATAAACACTGAGATATAAAAAAAAACTGAACTATTAATATCCTTTTCCAATACCTCAAAACTTGTTCCATTAAACTAGTGAGTTATTTCATGAGAAGAACTCAACATAAACAAAACCAGACTTTTGTCATTGTTTACCAAAGCCCAAGAATCTGATATAATAACAAATAGATAAGCTCGATAACATAGAACACATAAGAATCCATTAGTAAGAGCTCTCAAGACCAACTTTAAACCGACATGTAGGAGATAGAAAGA
The DNA here is from genome assembly GCA_018584345.1 of Thuja plicata. Taxonomy (NCBI): domain Eukaryota; kingdom Viridiplantae; phylum Streptophyta; class Pinopsida; order Cupressales; family Cupressaceae; genus Thuja; species Thuja plicata. The sequence goes on along the minus strand of MU218727.1, from coordinate 218,955 downwards.
ACTTGACTCGACAAACTGAATAGACCATTATTCGACTCCATAAACTACATTTCATTAAACTCCAAATGGATACATAATATTGATGACTATATGATAAGAATGGCTCTTTGTCTGGAAGCCAGAGAGCAGATTCACTTTTACAACTTCACTCTCCCTATCCGTAAACTATTCTCTCTATTCTCCTTCTATCTCCCTCATTTGATTACAATGCTATCTATTTAAAGACCATTCTAGACAGTTACAAACTTGTTTGTCTTCAAGACCGTTCATATTCCTATTAAAAATTTCATATGAGTCATTTTTTACTACATTCCAAATGTCATATAATCTCTTTTCTGAGACATCACAATGAAATTCAACAAATATACCATTATTTGGCATGGTTCTATGAACTTTAAAAGAAAATGGCATTAATGGATATATCGCTTCTTGAAATTCAAAGGTGGAGGTGGTGCCCCTACACCACAAACACTTAACCACCTAATAAAATGAGTTCAAGTAGGTTCAACAGAGTTCGTCTCAAATTGAAGAATAAATTGAGAAATTACCTAGTTCAACTAGGTCAGATATGTGATCAAAATCCATTGATGCTTCAAATTGCATCAATTGTAGTGCTCTAGGAAGTTGATATGTATCAAGCGGTTGCAAAGGTGTATAAGACCATTTTTCAACCCACTCTTTTGATTCACATTCCTCCCATTCAAAATTCATACAAGACAAGCAAAAACATGTCATTAATCTAGTATAAATACCCTATGATATTGCATTTGAACTTCTAAATGAGTGCATGTCACTTGATCCTTTAAGTGTACAACAATCTAGATAGTTTTCAATGTTAGACTCGTTTATCAACCAAAAAAAACTATTAACCATAAACTTACCTTCATTACCTATTCCCATCACAGAGTTACACCATCACACAATTGTTTGTGCATTTATTAACTCTGCACCACCTTTGTACTTCAATTCCTCTCTGGCAAGAGCTTTTTTTACACATGCACCTGCACCATCATGCTCACCTTTTCCATGCCCCACCTCTATGAAATTCCAAAAATGTTGAATGTCACTTGTCATGTGCATCCTACTCAACCAATAGAACATCCTTGCATTATTGAATTGTGAGGTGTAAATGTCTGACTATATTATGTGTTGGTTGTACTCAATACCTCTTTCTCTTAAATTCTCATAGAAAACTTTGAAGCAACCTTGCACAAACTCTGATGAATGTGTGTGATCATCACTGATGTAGAAGTGATACTCTCTTAAAACCTTTCTATCTACATATGTGCTATCATGTGCATGCAAGAATGCTATATGTACAAAGATTGTCACTTGTATAGAATGGTAATACAATGCTTGCACTTCAATCTAAGGTTTAAGTGTAATTCTCAACAAAATCAACAATGGAGACAATATTACCAAGGGGAAAAGTGTCCTTACATATCTTGAATTGTTCATCCAACCACCTAGCTCTATGTGAATGATGTATGTACTCATAAGCTAGTTTCTCTTGAAAAATATTCATAAAATTTGCTAGACATATATCATTTTTCACTAACTCAGACTCTTAAGTTCTTTTCCATCTTTTAGACCATAAGTTACTGTCTTGTATTTTCCAAAAGAAACTAGTGTATTTCCAATCTCATTTGTGCTCTCTAGATGGTGACATATCCACAACTTTCTCATACCAC
>MU218727.1:194894-216550 GCA_018584345.1 Thuja plicata | reverse complement strand
TCTTAATCATTTCAACAACTACTTGACATCTTCCACTTTGATTTAATTTTTCAAAATAGTTATTCCAAATCTTTTTAACAATTCTTCTACAATTTCTTTCTGACATTTTATCATGCATTGGCCTCAATATATTTTTATCAATGTCAATTATAAACTTTGGTTTTCTACGAATTATTCTAGGAGGTGTTCACAGTTGCATGCTCTACATTTTCATTAGATGAATTAGGAGCATTTATTGGATTCATTTCAATTGGTGTATGTTGATGATTTTCATTTTCATTATGTGCATTTTGTTCATTAATGACATCGAATTGAAATGGTGCATTTGTCACATTAACATTTTCATTTTCATCACTTACGTTGCTTGCATTTGATGATGTACCTTGTCGTATTCTCCTCATGCACTCCCTTTGTCTTCCCTTTTCTGTCTCTCGTTGTTCAATTATTCCACTTTTGTTCTTTCCCATTGTTTGTATTGAATGGACCCTACGAATAATATCATGAACATAGAATAACATGTGAACATCAAATCCAAAAAATCAGAACAAATCAACCATTTTCTTGAAATGAGAACTTACAATGATAAAATAACAGTAAAAACACCAATAAAAAATACAATTTTCAATCATTGCAAAGAAAAAACATGCAAAAAAGTGCAAACCTGTATGTTCCTAGCGTAAAACAACAGAAATTTTTTTGTGGGACTTCAAAATAAATTTCAATGACTATTTTAAGACCGTTGAAGCAACATTCCTAATTCCACAGAATCTGATTGGGTTATGAGAACATAAAGGCTCAGTGCTCCTAATTACTCAGAGCCCGATCAGGTTATGAGAACATAACGACTCAATGCTCCTAATTACTTAGAACCTGATCAGGTTCTGAAAAACTAAGAACAAAGAGAGAGAGAGAGAGAGAGAGAGAGAGAGAGAGAGAATTTTACTTCTTCATAACCCGATCGAGTTTGAAGAAGTGAAAATTATGTGTTTTATTCTCCATAACTCGATCGGGTTATGGAGGAGTTGAAAATGTACTTTTTGCTTTTCATAACCCTATCGGGTTATTTGAAATTTATTAACCCGATCAGGTTATGGCTTGGGAAGAGCTTTGGAAAATGACCCAAAGGCTTGGAGGCTCATTTTCCCTCTATTTTTGTACTTTTAGACATTTTTTCATCTTGTAAGTTGAATTCTCAACTTTATCTTCCTCAGGTTTGCAATTTGTCAACTGGGTAGTTTTATAATTTTCACCATAATCTCATATGTCTTCTTAGCTTTCTAACCATATAAATTTTTCTTTTTTTGGACAACATTAGCGTAGTAAACTTTAATTTTCTTTACTAGTGTCTTGATTGTCCTCACAGAAATATGTCTACCCATTTTTTAATAAATTTTGATATACTTAATTAAATTACATATTATTGTTCTACACTTGATTCTATACACTTTAAAAAAAAGTTTTCAGTTTCGATTATTTTGATGCAAGTTATGCCCAGTGCACGAACAGGTACCAAATTTTTAGGATGCGATCACTTAAAAAAATCACAGAAAAAAAAAAACTCACCGAAAAATTACAAAAAAATACACAACTTCTAGATCTCACTCTTGCCTATCATCATACCAAAGGGATTTAAAAAATACTGAATATAACTATATCTTTTGCACTGCTCACGGAAACAACTATGTTATGTTTTTCCAAAAAAATCAGGAACATGTTTTCATGTGCGCAAGGTTTGACCCTCTCAATCTTATTAGTGTTTTAAAAGAAATAGTGTTTTAGAAACTAGATTCAGAGTACTACAATGTTTATTTTTTACACATCTTCTTATTTTGAATGCATGATTCTCAAACGCTTGTTCCAAGTTCAGGTTTACCCGATTTCATAAACAATGTGTCCACTTATACCCCCTTTTTGGTCCACAACTTGGTGCACATACCCCTAAGCAGCCAATTTGGCCACCCAGGTTGTTTGGTGCACCAAATACCTATTGCATGGAAGCCATTGTCTCTCGATGCAGTCTCAAGGCCTTCACATATTTTATAAAATATTTAACATTTACATTCTTTAACTTTTATTAATCGTTATGATAATGAATTATTAATATTTAACTACGATTTGAAGCCAGATTGATTTCCTTCTTGTGTTATCATGTCAAATGTACTAATAAAATATGATTTAAATAATTCAGTTGCATTTTGACGGTTATCTTGCAGACACTTTCATTTGAAAAGGTCAAGTCGCTATTTCTAGAAGCAACTAGATTTAATTTACATGGATTGTAGAAATGTAATGGTTGAGTCTATTGAAAATGAAGATTTTTCCCTTAAAAATAGAAGATTTTGTCCTTAAAATGAAGATTGATTCACTTCTATCTTCGTTTGTTCATATACTCGACCATCGTAATAATGTGAAATAGAAATAACAATGATCGCTTTTGGTATGCAAAAGTCTCTCTTTTAGGCTTCATGTTAATTATTTTTTTAAAATAGAATTATTTTATAATCTATGAAATCATTTGTGTGTTGATCATTTATATAGATGTTATTTTTTAACTTGGTTAAAATGAAAAAAATTGTGAAAGGTGTTGAAAAAATGACTTTGGAGGGAAAATAAAACTAAGTTTTTTGCAAAAAAGAAGCCTTTTTCTTTTCATTCTTTCCTTTGTGCTCTCTGCGATCCATTTTCATCCTGCAAACTGTATCTTCCAAAAATGAAGCTATTATTTTTACATGTCTACCTTTGTGGCTTTTCATAAGACTTTCCCAATGCACAAATAATTGCATAGGCCCTTGCTAAGATACACATGGTACCTTAAACAAGTAACTATCAAATACAAATCATCAATTATACTCCGAGATCTACAATCCATGCTCGTCATCCTTTAAACACATTACAGATCATTGTAGTCAGCCTCAGACAGGTCTTCGCAAGATCACACGCCACAACTGACGCCACCAAGAATCTAGTGACCCAAGAATCACAAATAACATTCTTCAACATATCTTCTACCATGCCTTAAGCTCGCATATCATAACACATGCTCATATCCAAGTTATCCCAAACAATCAGTGACCAACTCTGTCATAATCCTCTGTCACTGCTTTGTAACCAGTCTTTACCAAAACAACTATAACTTATGCAAACAATAATATCAAGACAAGTGACCTTAGATATAGGATCTTTGCTCATCCTCTTATACATATCTATGCTCACATGCTCTGAAATTCCACACATTGTTTGTACATGTCTATCAGTCTTGCATGTACCAATGATAACCAGTATGTCTGAGACTTCTAAAATATTCAACTGAAACATATGTTGAAATCAATGACAAAACGTGAATGTCAACACCTCTAACGTAAACAATACCAAAAAAGTAGTATATTTATGATAATATGTCTTGTATTTAAATGTTGTAGGGATAGAAAAAGAATCAAATTCAATTCACAACCAATTATTAGGTCTATCATTAGAAAGAAGTGTTTACATTGTGTTATTGTAGATGAAATTAACTTTGCGATGAAGAGCTGAAGGTATAGCATGCATGGAATGTATCCATGGATTCCCTAAGAGAGTATTATAGCTAAGAGGATGAGGCATGACATTGATAGGTGTGGGTGAAATAGCAGGACCTACCTGGATAGGCAAAGTGATAACACCCATGGATTGTTTAGCAACATTATCAAAGCCACATATAGGAATAGAATCATGTTTGATAGTTGAAATATTTGCCTTGATTCCATGCACCATTTCAATGCTACAAATATTTAGTCTAGATCCATTTTCAACTAAGGTTCGATGAATGAGATTATCATTGATAAGGATAGCTACCATAAGGGTATCATAACGGTCTTGGAATTCTTGATGAGGTAAATTATCTTGAGTAAACACAATTTGAGGTGAGACAGGAGTAGCATGCACACATTGCAAAAATGAATTGATGTTGTCTTGATTAGGTGATGGATTTGGAAGAGTAGTTAAATATTTTTGCAAAGCTTCATGATATATAGAATAATTTTGAAGAAGTTCCCAAAGAGATATCTTGGTAGGTGTATTATAAAGTTGTTCTATTGAATTATACTCCTTTCCAAGATTTTGAGGAAGATGGGGTGGAGGAGGAAGCATAGGTTGAGAAGGTGAGAGAGAAGTAGGGACAACTAGATTATTAGATTGAGGATTATTTCTTGTATGATAGGTATGATTCATCACATGATATTCCTTAATAGACTTCAAAGGATTCCTAGTTTTTCCTTTCACAATTATAATTGGCTTATTTGCAGTTTGAAAAGACTTTGTTGATTATATTCTTTAACTATAATCATAGGTGTAGTGAAAGTTTGAGAAGGATGTTGAGGATTTAACCCTTAATAGTAACCATAGGTTTGTTAGGTGTTTGGAATGAATTTAATTAAGTGTATCCTTTGACGGTTATCATAGGCTTGTTAGCTACTGTAGATTGAGCACAAACAATAACGTTGACTTGATCAAGCTCTTTATTGTTCACAGGTTCATCATTAGAAGGGACATTATTAAGGGAATTAGTAATGATATGATCTGCTTCTTCCAAGATATCTTTAGAATAGGGATTAGGGACTTCCTTTAATGATTCATCTCTTGAATGAGTGTCAAATGAAGGTAAGGTGATATAAGGAAAGTATTTATGGTGTCCTCCTCTTGCTCTAAAATGTCATCATAAAGTAGGTATGTGTTAGAAGAAGGGTCACCATTATATATGAATATGTCATCTCTAGAGGGAGTAGAAGAAATGTCAATAATTATAACATCTTATTTTATGAAGGTTGCTTCATGAGGAAGAGAATAATCAATGTCATTGTCCAAGGCCTCATCCCAAATAGGAGAATTGTAAAGGGTAGGAATATCTTTATGAATGAAACATGCTTTAGGAGAGGAATAATCATGACTCGCTTTAGAGCTTGATTCCTAGAAGGAAGGGGGTGGGAAGGAAAGTATGATATAGTACCCATCTCTTGCACCAAAATTTCTTCACGAGGGAGATACATTTTAGTAGAAGGATCAACATCATCTTTCAAGATCTCACCCTTTGGAGGGAGATTCTTTGAAGAAATATTAATAGAATCTTGTGTGCTAAAATGTTCGCATGGGTGGGATTGGTTTTGGGAGAGGGAATATTGTGATTATGGATGAAATTAAGAACTAAGCTATCATCATATGCATGGAAGGAAACATATTGAAATTCTTGAAAGAAACTTGAAATTGAACTAGTAAATGATAATAGCAACCCCATTCATGAAAATACAATTTTGTGTTTATTATTATTTTGAAACATGTAATCATGAAGTTAAAATTAAAGAATGCAATGGATCTATGAACAAATGTAATGTATGAAAAGAAGATCTAAATACATATAATGTAGCAAAGGTATGATGCAAAGATTGATTAATGCAATGCATACAAGGTAGAGCTAAATAACAATGGAAAAAATCAGTTCATAAAAGATAGACACTAAATGATCATATTTTTTTCTTTTTGATTTTTGAGTGACAAGCACATGCAAGATCTAATTAACAAACACAAAAGGTATAATGCATGAAAGGAATGGGTTCACCAAAATGTACAATATAAAATGGCGAGCAATGATAGGTTGTAGATAACTCACCAAATTATATTGTACATTGGAATACAAACCCACCCTTAAACAATTCTGATTAACACAACCCAAAAAGGATGAAGGGTTGCTAATGCAAGATCTAGGTAAAAGGGGGATTTGGGTACTCCTTATGCATAAAGTGTGATTCTGATATATGTAAAAGTATGAAAGACAATTATGCTATGATAAAGGAAATGAATACAATTAAGATGTGATATCAAATTTGATGCATAAGAGTAAATACAAAATGAAAAGAATAAGAATGAACTCACCTTGAAGTTAGGAGAGGAGGAACAAACTTCAAATATGGAAATGACCGTTACAGAACTGTCAGAATTAGAAATTGTTATGGATTTGGAACCCTGGAACCTATATCTTTGGATGATGAAAATCTCAGATTTAAGAGACAAGGATGACTTAAGTCGACCTAGTCCCAAAAAGTTGACCTAGTCTTGGAGACCTAAAAATTGATTAAATCTGAAGATGATCTATAACTGGTTCCAAAACTTTGAAAATCTGGATTCAAGACTAGGCCACTTGTTCCTCCACACAAGAAAGAAGGATAAATTGTCATGGAAAGGGAGTTGCCTTGGTAAAGACCCTATATAGGAATTAACCTTGAAACAAAATTGAAGTTGCATAAGGAAATGTATTCTTGATATGAAACACAATTCACCTTATACCTCAATGATGCAATTCCTCTTTGGATATTATCACAAATGTTGATGCAATAGCTTGGAATCCATAAAAACCTAATAGATTACTTGCATGAAGATGTCTCTTGAATTGTAAGTGTTTCATGGATGTAAAAAAGAGAGGGATAGGTTTCCTTTTATACACATTTGGGGGCTTAGATTTTGCAAGGTAGGAGAAACAACCCCGCATTGGGCCTGAAGCCCACTAAAAAGCAATTCCCTGGGACAAGGGAAACTTAAGTCAACCTTGCCTAGGACAAGGCCGACCTATGTAGGCCTTGTCCAGGCATATTTTTCAAATTTACCTTGGGACTAAGGGGTGTGTGCTAAAAGGGGGTGTTGAAAACCATAGCCCACCTAGAAATCTTGGCAAATCTTGAGATTCAAAAATGCATGTGAAGGACCTAGATAGAAGATGAATCATGTGAATGGATGGTGATTGGAAATCATGCATATAAGTTAGAGCCATCCTCAATTTTTGAACATATAATGTTGATTTGAAGAATGAAAAACAACTAGAAGGATGTGAAATTAATGTGGGAACCCATTGATGTTAAAATGGGGCTAAAAATGAGCATCTAATAAGGGTGCTTACTTTTTAGGATGGTACTGTAACATACAAAATGGCGAGAAATGCTAGGATAGATTACTCACCAAAGCATATGTTATATTAAGGAGGATTCAAGACCTTGAAACAAAGGAAACCCAATTAGCCCAAGGTACTGTGCCAATTTGTGATCTTTACAATGTAGGGTCTTGGATTGGCCTTCATTTCCCTAAGAGGTGTCATGATATGCGAGAGAGGAATCTAATCTATGAAAGTAAGTTCTATGAAATGAAATAGAGGGAAATGTACTCACCTTGAAGACTAGATGAGGATGCAAGTTCATATCTGCAAATGAGCTGTTAAGCTATGTCACAAACTGGAATGAAGCTTTGGATCTAGAGTCAGGAAGCTGAAGACTGCAGACTATGAAAATTTGAAGGTCTCAAGAATAGGTCAACTTCCTTGGTATAGGTCGACCTCAACTTGTACCTAGACCCAAAAACTAGAACTGGGTTCTGCAAATCTGGAGTCTGTCTTCCCGGATCTATCACTGAAATAGGTACTATAATAGGGGGTATAGGTCGACCTTGAATTGTACGCGACAATGTCAAAAATCAGAATAAAAGATAGATCTGGAAAATGCTTTGAAAAGGGTCCTTGCATCTTCAACTGAATCTATGAATCAGAGTCTGCACTTGCACATCAAAGAGAGGTGAAATTATTGTGGGGGGGGGAGGGGACTTGTCTTGGTCAATCCCCCATTTAGGAATTAACCTTGAATTGAAATAAAGGAAATGAAATGCTAACATGCAATAATGATTAAATCTAATAATGGAAATGTATCATACAAATGTAGATGCAATTGTGCTTAGTATGTGATCAATTATGTTGATGCAATAGCCTTGACTCAACACAAAAACCAAAAGGAAATAATGTAAGACAAAACCTAATGTAGTATATGCTTGTAATTTGCCTCAATTTAGGATTGAAGAGTAAGAATAAGACTTGAATGAGTGTAGATCTCCTCCTTTGATGGCCAACTCCTTTTGTCTCCAAGAAGCTGATCTATGGGAGGAAATGCATGCTTGATTGAATGAATAGATAGATGGTTACTTGTGAACTCCTTGAATGCTTGTACTTGAGTTCTTGAGTGAGATTTATTGTTGCATGCATAATTGTAGATTGAATGTAGATGATCAAATGAAGTGAGAAGGCCTCCATTTATACTGATTTTGGGCATCAAAATCAAATGGGTCGACTGCACTAGGTGGGAAAAGGCCAATACTTTGCATTGGGATGAGGAGCCAATCAAAATTCACCTTATTGGGTACAGGTCAAGGTTGACCTGTACCTATAGGTGCATAACTCAAGGAAAAAATCCCAGATCCTAAGAAGTATTGAGGGGGGTCGGGGAAATATAGTGAAATAAGCAGAAAAATTAGTCATAAATATATTTAAAGTTAGAGGGAAATGAATTTGTGATTGGAGGGATAAATGAGAAATCATGCATAGAAATTAGGGCCTACTTAGAGTTTTGTATAAGATTGGAGGAAGAAAGAGGAACTTGATTTAAATTATGTATACAATTAAATGTAATATGAGGTCCTAATGCAAGAAACACACTAAGGAGGCCTAAAATGGTCCCAAAAAGTGCATAAAAGTAAGTGCTTACTCTTTAGGATGGTACAAGTACATTTAGACCCTACTTTAGCGAGAGTATGAGTCCACCTTAGGCTCACGGTAAAGTAGAGAGAGAGAGAGAGAGAGAGAGAGAGAGAGAGAGAGAGAGAGATCATGGGCAAAATGCAAGGAGGTAAGACATCATTAAGTTTAAGGACATAAGCCCCCAAACCAAGGATCTTAACTAATACATCCATATATAAGAATAGAGAAAGGAAAAACAAATGCCTAGAGCTTACTAAAATTCCAAGTCAACTAGTTGAAGAGATCTTGCTAGATAAAATTTCTTAACCACTAGAAACATCCTCATAAAGCTATTGCAAGAGCACAAGTGGTCACCTGAAAAGAGAAAGAGCGTGCATCAAAGATAAGATAAGACTTCATGATCCAGTCCAATAACAATGTGTATTATGCTATGGAATCATGGAGGAGATGTCAAGAAAATCGTGGATGACATAGGCTAGGCAATTTATGTTGTACGAGGTGATTCATGAGAGGTAGAGAGAGAGAGAGAGAACATGGAAATATTCTAGAAAATTGTGTTATTCTAGTTCCACCCATCAAAGAGAGGATGATAATCAGTCAAAGGATATGAAAAGTGGTCAACCAAGGACCAGATATGTGCGGTTAGACAAAGTACCAAATATATGTGCGGTCAGTCAAAGGACCCAAAAAATTATGAAATTTGAAGATCTGTCACTAGTTCTAAAACTCTAAAAATCTAGATCTGAGACTGTGCCACCAGTTCCTACACATAAGAGAGAAGCATAAATTATTGTGGAAAAGGGGCTTGCCTTGGTCAATCCCTTGTATAGGAATTAACCTTGAAATGGAATTGATGTTGCATAGGAAATGCAATATAGATATGAAACACAAATAACATTATACCTCAATGATGCAATCCCTCTTTGGAGATGATCACAAGTGTTGATGCAATAGCTTGGACTCTATAAAAACCCAATAGGAAATCATGAAACCAAACCCTTTAATGAGGAATGTTGGAGTTTGCCACAATCTTGGATTGAGGAAGAAAGAGAAGAAGAAGAAGAAAACTTGAAATGCTTAACGACTACCTTGCACTTGGATCTCTTAAATGCACAATAGATTACTTGCATGGAGATGTCTCTTTGACTGTAGGTATATGGATGTAAAAATGAGAGGGATAGGTCTTCTTTTATACACATGTCAAGGCTAAGATTTTGCAAGGCCGGCCCCGATTAAGTGCTTAGGAGAAACAACCATGCATTGGGTCCAGAGCCCACTAAAAAGTAGTACCCTAGGAGAAGGCCAACTTAGGTCAACCTTGTCCAGTCACATTTTTTCAAATTTAGCCCAGGACTAAGGGGTGTGTGCTAAAAGGGGGTGTTGAAAACCATAGCCCACCTGGAAACTAGGGCAAATCCCGAGATCTGAAAATGCATGTAAAGGACCTAGATGGAAGATGAATCATGTGAATGGATGGAAAATGAGAAATCATGCATAGAAGTTAGAGCCATCCTCAAGTTTTGATCAAATAATGTTTATTTGAAGAATGAAAAAGGGCTAGAAAGATGTGAAATCAATGTGGGAACCCATAGATGCTAAAATGAGGCTAGAAATGAGCACCTAATAAAGGTTCTTACTTTTTAGGATGGTACATATATATGTGTGTGTGTGTACACACACACACACACACACACATAGAGAGAGAGAGAGAGAGAGAGAGAGAGAGAGAGAGAGAGAGAGAGAGATAAATATGTCTAANAGAGAGAGAGAGAGAGAGAGAGAGAGAGAGAGAGAGAGAGAGAGAGAGATTAATATGTCTAACAAGATAATATCCAAGGATTGAATCAATCCACATTAATGTGGCCAACATGATTATCATCCAAGGATTGAAATTCTTCCACATTCATAAAATAAAATAATGATAAGAACATATGATTGAGCAATCCACATCTTTATAGACAACAATGTCACATTAAGAAAATTGATAGTTTCTTAAAAGAAAGTATAAGAATATGTAATTGCTCGAGTTCATTACTCTTTATTGCAATGCAATGACTACTAAGCTTTTTCTTATAATGACAACAAGAGAAATACGATTCATAAATATATGTGTGTGTGTGTGTGTATATGTATGTATATATATACAAATATATATGTGTATATGTATATGTATATGCATGTATGTATGTACACACACACACACACACACACACACACACACATCGCGCGTGCGCGTATATGTATATGTATAAAGGATTCATATGAACTTTAATATTCATCTTGTTATTCATAGAAGATTAGTCCATTCAATGTCAAACATTCATCACTCTATTTCGATAAAGAGAGCAGTTCAAAGATAATATCAATTTGTATGAATCATGATAGGGAAAACAATATTTTGTTTACATATGTAATTATAAATACTACTATGAAGAAATAACCACTCAATTTTACATGCATTCTTGAGTACTTGAACACAATTGAATCTTTCAGTCTCACACATATGTGCTTACCAATTTGAGTAAATTAGTCTTCCATTTCAGAGTATTATTTTTAAATCAAGACAGATTTGTTTTCCTTATGGCTTTTGCTCGTGCCTTAAAGTGTATGGTGAATAGAAAACCACTTGTTGTATGTAGCACCTCTTAAACTTTAATGGTTAAGTTAACTAAAGTAAAGAACTTGTCCAACATCTTGGCCTAATTAGAACTTGCCTGATTGAAGAAGACTTGGTCTATATAACTTAGGGACAATGATTATACCAACTGAATACTATATACTCGAATCTTTAAAATAGAGTTGGTCAACCCTTGGGATAAAGAATGTGTATTGGTCAAGATTTTGAGAATATATGATCTCTTATGTATAATGAGGTCATCATGATGTGGATATCCAATTAATGGGGCTATGCGACCCATAACGAGTATGGTTGTGACATTGACTGAACATAAATTTGTGCTTGTACTTTTAAAACCTTGGCCAAGGTGGTACCATGCTATGGGTAGTATTCGTTAGTCACTAGAACTAATAGTGCAATGTGTAACTAAGAAGGTCACCTTGGTAGGCAAAGATTTGTATAGGTTAGCTGGCTATGACAATTGTGGGTTCTACACGAAGTCTCAAATGACAAGAAAATAAAAGTCATGTTTGCATGCCCCTAGGAAGGGCTTGACCGCTTCCATGAGGAAGTCATGCGGGTGGCCGTTAGTGTTAGAATAACTGAGAAGGGGTGGGGGGGGGGGGGGGGGGGGGANTTGAATCAGTGGCCTAAAAAATTAATCCAATATTCAACCAAAACTTTATACCACAAATATAAAACCTCTAGTTATCTTCAGTCCTACAAGATGCATGCCTTGTGTAAATCTAACATGTATATATTGCTCGATGATTATACTTTTTATCATTTTCTTAAGCTTTGCCGAATAGTAGTTTATCTTTTCTTAGCCTTTACCGAATATCAGTAAATAACTTGGTGTTTACCGATCAATCCTGTTTTAGTAACGTGTAAAGAAAAACATCAAAGCAATGAACCATATAAACATTTGACACATGGATTTTTAAGGTGGAAACCCTATTAAGGGAAAAACCACTTGGGACCGGTAACCCAAAATTTTCACTCTTCTGAAGTGAGCTCGGTGAAGAGCCAACCCTGTTAAAGGTTGCAAACACTCTGTTAAGTGCGACCTTGTTAGAGGATTTAAAACTAACAGTTTATCACTTGACTTAGCATTCACTATGCTATCAACATGAAAACCTTTTGATACTCCTTGGGATGTATCTCAATATATTAAGGATGGTTAAATCCCACTCTGTTAAGAGATTTTCTGAATCAATGGTTAAACTGAAATAGTAAATGATCTGTTCATAAATACAACTTTGAATTACAGATTTTCAGATATATTGTAAGTCCATAATGCCTCTTTTGATCAATGTTCTCTTCAATTCCTTTGCTCCCCTTTTTTCTGCTCGGTGATTGCTGTTGTTTCTCTATTGGTCGGTGTCTGCAGAATTCTTAGATTTGTTCTCCAGCTTGTATAATCAGATCTACATGAAGACTTTTATCTTCACCAGAATTATCTTCAACATTCCTCTTTTCATAATGAATTACTTGTCTCTTTATATAGACATGATTTCACCATTCTTTCTTCTTGCTTTCTTCATTGATCACTTCTTGATTCGTAAAGCTCGCCTTTCTTGCCTTAGTTTTATTTCACAAATCTCTCCTTATTTTCTGGAATAAAACATGCTTTAAATCTCCTTATCTTTAGCTTTTAACTAGTTGATGAAAACAAAGTAATCAATCAGTTAACTCTATATTTAGCTCTTGCCAACTAAGTGTTTTGTCGTATCCTAACTTCAGTTCCCGTCAGTCAACACTTCAGTTATGCTCGGTGACTATTGCAGATAGCTCGAGCATCAATTTCAGTTCTGTTCGGTGACAACTGCAATTAGCTCGGTAATGCTTGCTCGGGTATTACTTGCTTGGGTAACACTATCCGTCAGTTAACACTGTGAACTTCTGTGCTCAGGGTTCACTGTCCGTCAGGGTTTACTATCACTCGATGTAAATGATTACCGACGACAAAAACTTTGTCTCTTCAGACCTTTAAGTGTTGTGACAATATGTGTATGAGCAATCATACCATATCAAGTTGACATCAATGACAATACAATACATTAACTATTTTAATGTCTTGCATATACTTTCTGCAGCTCGGTGATCATCAACTTTGTCATCTTTAAACATTCAATCAGTTATAGTTGATCAGTTAGGTCACGATTGTAAGTTCAAAGGCTAGGTGGAAACACCTTTGATGATACTCTTTCGCCCATGGAGGTAGGAAGCTAAGGGAAGTTCACCAGAGTTTGAGACCAACAAATTCAGGTCTTATGAATTATACCTTGGTAGTTAATAATGTTGCTTCATCTCATAGTAATATTATGTTAGTTACTTTCATATGAAAGTTATTGTTTCATTTCTTATTGAATTCCTTATGCTGTTAAAGTAACAAAATAAATTAGTTGGTAACTTCTTTCAAGTTAGTTAATGAAATTTCCTATTCACGTTCATAGGAAAATGAAAGTCAGTTATGAATTTCCTATTCATGTTTATAGGAAAATGAAAGCCACATATTTCAATTATATTGTTTAAGCATATTTCTTTTCCTCATAATGAGAAATTTTTAATTTCCAAATTTATTAGGATAGTTTAGTCGATATGTTACAAATGGCTCCTATGGTTGGCTCTGGCTATCTCTCCTGCCAAAAAGGAGAAAGAAAATGAAGAAAAAGTTGCAACAAAAGAAGGGTGGTCCCTTCTGGTCAACAACCTTGACCTTGTTGATGTATGAGGTCACAAGGATGATAAAGATTCTCCTCCAGCTCCCACGACCATTGCTTTAACTGCTTAGCGACTGTTATGTTATGTTTATGCTTTTAGACACAACCCGTATTTTTGCTTTCTTAACTTTTTCAAACTCTGTTCATTTGATACTTAAAAAGGTGATGCTGTATCCCCTATCCTTTTTTTTTTTTTGAATAATATAGTTTTAATTTAAATGTCAATAAAAATGCGTATTCATAAACAAAAAAATATAATATAAAGAATACTTCTTTATCCAAATATTATATGTGACTACTTTTGAAAAAAAAACAGCATGTGCCTTTTCCTCCATTAACTCATAGGAGTTCCGAGTATATGATGTTATCTTGGATTTCCCCATCATCAACTATATCTCGAACGCAAGGATTCAAATGATTCAGTTTTCCCAAGATTCACATCATCTGCTTGGGCCGTGTGTAAACAGTACATCAGTAGCCAATGCTATTCATTCTGGTTGAACTGTAGTAGCATGTGGATGGAAGCTTTGAGCCTTAGATATTCTACATTTCATTGCAACATGCCATCCATTCTCTTAACAAAATCCGCAACCTTCCAAGCACGCTGGAAGACCGATACACACTTGCCCCTTCTCTATCCAAATCACATTCGTAATGATAGAAATAACACCCGCTCCCTTTCTTCCTTTAGCAGATTAGTAGGATTCAAGAAAAAGGTTTCTGTAAAAAAGGGTAGTTGTCTGATCGAGTCTTACAGAAATGGGATTCATGTTGGAAAAGCCCTTGAATGTGGGGGTAGGGCTAACTTTCAGTTTCCTGCTGAAAATAGGGAAGACGCTGACCAATCTGTTCAAGCACAAAAGCTGACCAGCAGTGGCCTGGAATTTTTGGCTGTTAGCTTCTATCATTTTGTTAGGATTGAAGACCCACAAGAGGAAGTTGCGAAACATCAGGAGTTTTTGGAGGTAGAAACACGTTGTGACCATGTTTCTATTTGTTTATTAGTCCAAGAAGTCCTCTTATTTTACACATTTAATCAGCTGTATCTGGCGTTGTTTGATGGAACAAAAGTACATTATTAGACCATAGATCTAGGAATACGCCATAAAACATTGTTTGCAACACGACTGCAGTAATTAGGCTTAGGCTCCCATCATTTGGATGAACATTGAGCTATGGAATTTTTATTGATAAATGCTAAAGTGTGGTTATGGGGTGCTTTAAAAACCTCAAGAATGAGCTTTAAAGCCCTGATGTTCCTGCTCAAGCATTCCCTGGGGCTGGTGGTCATGCCTCTTCTCCTCTACTATTCCTTCGCAAACGGCGGAGGTGGATAATTACAATGATTTGAGGAGCAACTCGATCTCCTACTACCTCTCATCTCCTCCTCTGCTTTTTGGTGCTGTTATGTTGTGGCCTTCTTTCGGGCACATTTTTGATCTGTTTGTTCTGTTCTGATAAGTCTTATTCTATTAGTGGTTTTGTATTCTCAGGCCTTTTCTATGCGCATGATCATCTTGCTTTTTGCTTCCTTTTTTGTATTGTCGGTGTTCTGCTTCCTTCTGATTTTGGCTTGGGGCTACCTTTTGTAACCCGAATTTCAAAATTAATATAATTATTGGTGCTACACGTTTTTATTTTTTAAAATTTTAATTTCATAAACTTACCTTCGACAGCTCCAACTTAGAGGAGGACCTAGAGGTGGCTTTGGACATGATGTTTTGTTATGAAAACATGTGAATCTTCTCACTTGTAATGTATGTTTCTTTATTTCATTCTATCTATGTGCCCTTCTTTTGCATCGCCAAGTTGAGGGAGAGGATGATACATGGTGTCAAAACAATGTGGTCATGTCATACCTTCATGAATAAATTCGTTGTTCTACAATTTTTGGCATTGTCCATTATTGTTGAGAAACATGTGTCTCAACCTTGCAATTTTTTCCACATAGTTCCAAAAATGTAGTTGGGAGTTTTCTTATGTGTCGGTGCCTTGGAAAAGGTAAAATTAGTTGTCAAAAGATGCCCTGTCCATAGTATACTATTGGAGGGCCATTTTTAGAGTTCCAATGACACATTTCATGACAACTGTAAGGGTCAAAAATAGGGGATAAGACTTTGGACGTGAGAGACTATTTTTAACCAGATTCTATCTTGGGAAACACATGTCAAGGATGGGCAACATGTGTCAAGGAGGTTTTGCTCATGGTTTCCTTGGTGTAAAATGCCTATATAACGAGGGCTTGAGGAGGAGTTTGAGTATTGAGTTTTGTTTGCAAGATCGGGTGCTAGAAGGATGCTAGTGAAATTCCTCCAAGCTTGAGTTGAGGTGATACTCTTGTAAGAACTTGCGTTGCAAGTGTGTTGTAATCTCTTATTGATTTGATAATACATTATGCAGGTTTTAGAGTGTGGGGTTTTTCTCTCGTAAGGGTTTTACCCACGATAATCACTGTGTTATGTATTTATTGTTATTTTGTTTCTACTCGTATATGTTTCTTGAAATCTCTGTAATAGTTATGTTGAAATTTGCATAATTGTCCTCTCAAGATTAGTGTAGGAAGTGTTTCCGCACACCTTTGTTTCCTTATAAGTGGTATCAGAGCCTGGCCAATTTTGGTTCTATTTGTTGGGTACAGGGTTTTTTGAGCTAATCAAGGGTTGAGTGGGAGCTTGTGCAAAGTATTTCATTTTCTGTATTGCAGGATAGTAAAGATGGCAAACATATCAGGGAGGATTGATGTAGAGAAGTTTTCTGGCACAAACTTTGAAATGTGGAAGCTGAAGATTGAAGATTTGCTGATTGATCAAGATCTATGGGGTGCGGTGGATGAAAATGTCCATTGGCCTACGGATCCAACTTTAGCTGCACAATATGATATAATGGATAGAAAGGCTAAAGGTCTCATAAGATTGTGTCTTGCAGACTCAATTTTGATAAATGTCCACGAAGAATCTACTTCGAAGAAGCTTTGGAAGAAGCTAAGTGAGATCTACCAAGCAAAATCACTTGTGGATAAGATTATCTTGAGGAAGAAATTGTATTCCTTGAGAATGGAAGAAATGGACGAATTTCCGAGCATTTGGAAAGCTTTAATTTGTTGGTAACTCAGTTGACCTCAGTAGAGGTGCCAATGGATGAAGAAGAAAGGTGCCAAATCTTGCTATGTTCATTGCTAGACTCATGGGACAGCCTTGTCATGGCCATAGAGAGCACTTCAGTTGTCTTGAAGATGGAGGATGTTGTTGGTTCTCTACTTTATGAGGAGATGAGAAGTAAGGTCTCTCTGAATGCCAAAGAGGCTTTGAGTGTTTGAGGAAAATCAAGAGAAAGAGGCAAGAACGAAAAGCAACATGGTCGTTCTAAGACCAAGAATAAGGGGAGATCCAAGTCCCCTAGTAAGTCCAAGGCAATATGTTGGAACTGCAGCAAACCCGAACATTTCCGAAAGGACTGCAAAGAAGAGAAGAAGAAGAAGAAGAAGAAGAAGAAGCAAGATTTTGATTCTGAGTTCGAGAAGGAAGATGGAGATGCATTTATTGAGCCTTGGCCACTTGTGTAGGTGACAATGGATGGTTGATAGACTCGGGTGCATCTTTCCACATGACTCCTAATAGAAATTGGTTTAGTAAGTATGAAAATTTTGATGGTGGTAAGGTGTATTTGGGTGATAACTCTTTTCTTGATATTGTTGGCCGTGGAAGTGTTCATGTGAAATTTTCTGATGGTAGAGTTCGATGATTTGATGGTGTCTTGCATATCTCGAGACTAGCAAGAAATTTGTTATCTATTAGCAAACTAATAGATGCGAGTGTGCATGTACAATTTTTTGAAGCAGTTGTGAAAATGGTGAGAGGTGCTATGGTGATAGAAAGAGGAAGCAAATTGGGTACATTATACCAGCTTGATGCATGCACATTTGAGTGCAATAACACTTCTGATAAGATTGTAACAAAGAGTACTCCGTTGGAAAAGGAGAGGGTTTATCTTTCAGCAGATGGTCATGGTTTTTGGGTACCCAAGGGTGCTTTATCCAGTGAATCAAAGTTGCCTACAGAGAAGATGATGTTATGGCACCAGAGACTCGGCCACATAGGTGAGAAGGTTCTACAGACCTTGAAAAACAAGAACCTTGTTAATGGGGTGAATGATTGCAATCTCGAGTTTGATTTTTGTGAGCATTGTATTTATGGAAAACAAAACCGCATTCAATTTTACTCAAGTCCTCATAAGTCTTCATGTGTTTTGGATCTAATCCATTCAGATGTATTTGGTCCAGTTGATGTTCCTTCTATTGGTAAATCAGTATTTATTATGTCTCTTTCATTGATGATTTCAGTAGAAGAACATGGGTTTATTTTCATAAGAGTAAAGCTAAAGTTTTCAGTTGTTTTAAAAAATTTAAAGCAATGGTTGAGTTGCAGACTGGAAAGAAGATAAAATGTTTAAGGACAGATAATGACGGTGAATATTGCTCTAATGCTTTTGACACATTTTGTAAAGATTGTGGTATTAAGAGACGGAAGACAACTATGTATTCTCCTCAACAAAATGGAGTTGCAGAAAGAATGAACAAGACCTTGATGGAGAAGGCTAGGAGTATGCTGAGTGGTGCTGGACTAGAACAAAAGTTCTGGGCTGAAGCTGTAGCCACTACTTGCTACCTGATAAACATGTCTCCTACATCAGCTCTTGTTGATAAGACGCCAATGGAAGCGTGGTCGGGCCCCAAGCCTTCACTTAGACATCTAAGATTTTTTGGTTGTGAGGCATATGCTCATGTGCCAAAGGAGAAGCAGACAAAATTGGATAACAAAGTTGTTAAATGTATATTCATTGGATACAGTTATAGTGTCAAAGGATACAAGCTTTGGGATCTTGTTACACAAAAGGTATTTTATTCTAGAAGTGTTATTTTTAGAGAAACTAAGCCTTCTTCTGTTTTAGTGCAGCCAGAACAAATAGAGGATAAGAAAGATGTAATTCTACTACCTGCTACACCAGAGAAAGTCGAATCGAGGCCCCTAGAAAGACAGGAAGTTGAGGAGAGCTCTACAAGCTTTGAATCATCAGAGGAAGAAGAGGAACCTGAATCTGAGCTTGTTCGAAGGTCTTCTAGACAAGGGAAACCACCTGAAAGGTATGGATATTCACCTAATGATTGGAGATGCATATTTGCTTTGAATGCTAATATTGATGAACCGAGATCTATAGAAGAGGCTCTTGGTATGAACAATTTAGATTCCTGGAAAATAGCCATGGATGAAGAGATGACAACTCTTAAAAGGAATGATACATGGGATCTTGTACCATTGCTTGAAGGACGAAAGCCTCTTGGTTGTAAGTGGGTGTTCAAAAAGAAGACAGGTTAAGATGGAAGCATTTAGAAGAACAAAGCACAATTGGTTGCAAAAGGTTACTCCTAGGTTGAAGGCGTAGGTCATGGTGAAAATTTTCTCCTGTAGCTAAAATGAAATCCATTCGTTTCTTGCTTTCTATTGCAATAGCTTATGATCTAGAGATCGAGCAAATGGATGTGAAGACAACTTTCCTTCATGGAGATTTGGAGGAAGAAATTTATATGACACAACCAGAGCACTATGTGGTGAAAGGTAAAAGTCATTTGGTTTGTAAGTTGAAGAAAGCCTTGTATGGTTTGAAACAAAGTCCTAGGATGTGGTACCAGAAGTTTGATACATATGTGTTGAGTTTGGGATTTGTGTGATCTAAATTTGATCACTGTATATATTTCAAATCTAATTGTGATCGTTTCCTGCTTATTGCCTTGTATGTTGATGACATGTTGTTTATTGGCAAAGGAAAAGGTTTGATTGCAGAATTAAAATCTCAGCTCTCAGCAAAGTTTGAAATGAAAGATCTTGGTGCAGCAAGGCACATTTTGGGAATGAAAATTATAAGAGAGACAAAACAGAAAGCTTTTGGCTAGGCCAAAGTAAGCATGTTGGTACTATACTGAGAAGATTCAATATGCAAGATTCCAGACCGTTGTGTGTTCCTGTTACAATGGGAACAAAGCTTTCTATTACACAATGTCCTACATCCCCATTAGAGATGGAAGAAATGAGTCGAGAACCATACCAGCGTGATGTTGGAAGTTTGATGCATGCCATGGTTTATACAATACCAGACATTGCCCAAGCAGTGGGAGTACTTTCCCGTTACATGTCTAATCCAGGAAGAGCACATTGGGATGCAGTAAAAAGAGTTTTCAGATACTTGCGGGGTACCTCAGAGTACTCTTTATGTTTTCATGGAATAGGAAACGAGCATTCCTTGTATATTCGAGGCTATGTGGATTCAGATTGGGCTTGTGATGTTGATAAAAGAAGATCCACCAGTGCATATGTGTTTACATTATTTGGTGGTGCAATTAGTTGGATGAGCAAGCGACAGGCTGTGGTCACTTTGTCCACTACAGAGGTAGAGTATATGGCGGCTACTCATGCCTGCAAGGAAGCCATTTGGCTCAAGAGACTGTGTTCAGATATAGAGTTCAAACAGGGTGCAGTGATTATTTATAGTGATAGTCAGAGTGCAATTTGCCTAGCAAAAAATTTGACATTTTATGCCAGGACAAAGCACATTGATGTACAATATCATTTTGTGAGAGATATGGTTGAGGATGGAAAGGTAAAGCTAGAGAAGGTAGAAACTTTGGCGAATGTTGTTGATTCATTAACTAAGCGTGTGAGTACAGAGAAGTTTAGATGATGTTCGGAGTCTATGGGCCTCTCGGCCCCTAGCAGTTAAGTCCATGATAGTATGGATCACCTGACTCTTGCAAGGTATTCGACAAGTGGGAGAATGTTGAGAAACATGTGTCTCAACCTTGCAATTTTTTCCAGATAGTTCCAAAAATGTAGTTGGGAGTTTTCTTATGTGTCGGTGCATTGGAAAAGGTAAATTGGTTGTCAAAAGATGCCTTGTCCATAGTATAATATTGGAGGGCCATTTTTAGAGTTCCAATGACACATTTCATGACAAGTGTAAGGGTAAAAAATAAGGGATAAGACTTTGGACGTGAGAGACTATTTTTAACCATATTCTATCTTATCTTGGGAAACACATGTCAAGGATGGGCAACACGTGTCAAGGAGGTTTTGCTCATGGTTTTGTAAACCATTAATGGTTTCCTGGTCGTAAAATGCCTATATAATGAGGGTTTGAGGAGGAGTTTGAGTATTGAGTTTTGTTTGCAAGATCGGGTGCTAGAATGATGCTAGTGAAGTTCCTCCAAGCTTGAGTTGAGGTGATACTCTTGTAAGAAATTGCATTGCAAGTGTGTTGTAATCTCTTATTGATTTGATAATACATTATGCAGGTTTTAGAGTGTGGAGTTTTTGTCCCGTAAGGGTTTTCCCCATGATAATCACCGTGTTATGTGTTTATTGCTATTTTGTTTATACTCGTATGTGCTTCTTGAAATCTCTGTAATAGTTATGTTGAAATTTGCATAATTGTCCTCTCAAGATTAGTTTAGGAAGCATTTCCGCACGCCTTTGCCTTCCTTACAATTATAACTAGAACAACATTTTCAAGGCCTATCATCTCAATTGATTCTATTAGGATCTTCACAATGAAGTTTGTATTCTTCAATTGCTGCTCATAATCAATTGCCTCAAAAAATATTGTCCCTTTAGGGCATGTTACAAATTAGAGGCCACATCTTACAATTTTTCCATTCATCATAGACAATGGATACTCGTTTTAGCCCATAAATCTTTGATTGAATGCAGTGATGTTTTTAGGAAATGTTTTT
>MU218727.1:182595-194809 GCA_018584345.1 Thuja plicata | reverse complement strand
ATTTTTCCATTCATCATAGACAATGGATACTCGTTTTAGCCCATAAATCTTTGATTGAATGCAGTGATGTTTTTAGGAAATGTTTTTCTTTTGCCAACAAGGTGATGCATACCTTCTCATACCTATAATTTGTGTAACCTAAGGGTGTTTTATTGATTTATGACACTATTTCTCTCCAATATGGTGACCTCACTAGGTTGAAAGCAAGCCCATTGGTGTAAATCTATGAAATACGGGGGCATGTCCGCCTTGAATCGTAGTTGTTTTGGGGACAGGGGACAGGGAGGGTACGTCCTCTTGCGTAACCACCACTGTCCCTCGATGGTCTTGGGGATGTGCAAAAGTTTCCTATCCTTGAGTGACAAACAAGACAAACAAAGTAAAATAAAAGATTTTTTTTTAAATGCATTAGTTTTCTACAATCACTCTGTAGATGTGCATCATTTTGATTTAATTTTGATGGTTGTTTTGCACTTTTTCCTTTCCTTGTTTGTAATTTATGCGTAGTTTGTTGACTTTCATGGCTTTCCTTTCTATTTTATGCTATGTTTATTTTCATTGTCTTTCTCTTCCTAGCTTTCTCATATTGTGTGCCACTTCCTTAACCCTCGCCTTTTTATGTTGCCTTGCTTTGCCATTCACTCATTTTCACTCTTCTAGCACTCTCTCATCCCTATGATGCATCATAGAGTATGATCCGAAATGTTGCTGCTAAAAATGAATACACAATCAAAACCATAAACAATCTCCAATCTATCTTTTTTTTGCTTCATCTAAGAGCCTAGGGCTGAACCCTAATGGCCAGTGCCCCCCGTCCCCCCTTCTCACACCTAGAATTTGTGTAACCTAAGGGTGTTTGATTTGATTGTTGACACAATCTCTCCAATATGGTGACCTAACTAGGTTGAAAGCAAGCCCACATGTGTAAATCCGTGAAACATGGGGATGCGTTTGCCTTGAATCCTAGCGGCTTGGGGATCGGGGGGGGATGGGAAGGGTACCTCCCCCTGCCGAATCGCCTTTGGGATGTTGGGGAGGTGTCCCTTGATCATCTTGGGGACGTGCAAAAGATTCTTGTCCTTGGGTGACAAGAAAAGTAAAACAAAACATAAATTCTTTTTTTTGCTCAATCTAAGAGCTTAGGGCTGAACCCTAATGGGCAGTTTCCCCTGCCCTCTAAACTCTATAAAACACTCCAAATTCCTCATATTCACTTATAATCTCATTTCAACAGGTAAGTTGAAGAGGAGCAAGAGAGTGAGTGAAGGAGGGAAAGAGTGTGATTGAAGTGCTGCAAGTTCAAGAGGGGTGAGAAAGAGCAACAAGAAGAGGAAGAAGAGGGATTATAAACCAAGTTGGAAGGATTTTTCAAGCACTAGGCAGAATTCTATGACTGTTTTTTTTAAATTTTTGTGCCTTTTTTTGTAAGTTTCATTTTCAAAATTTAGTTCTAATCATAATTTCATAGACATGGCTGCAAGAGCATATTCGTAGATTCATTGCAATTTTTATTGTCCTTTGTTCATATTGTCATCACGATCTAACATTGAAATTTAAATTTTATTTTCAAATTTTTTAAACTAGGTTGAAACTTTTAGAATTATAAACTTATAATTTTTAAATTTATATTGTTTATTGTAGTGTCACAATGAGCTCTCATGGTGTGAGTGAGGATGATGTCGAGGTTCACAGTGAAAGTACTAAATCTGAATATGCACCTAAGGCTAAGGTGGGTGATCATGAGGCTGAACCTGAAACCCAAACCACTAGTTCCATGGTCAATGCAGCTGTAAGTATAGAATCCCCGCCCACATTATTGGTAAAGTATAATGCTATGAAGAACATGGAACCCTAGCCGCCATCTCTACAACATCCAAGCATCACCCTTTCCGAATCAGAAGTGTTATAAAAGGACAAAAACTAACTGCCCTTGTGGATAGTGGGCAACTCACAACTTTATCGATTAAGGCTTGGCTGCAAAAATGAAATTAGAAACAAAGGATTTTGAGGGTTTTAAAGTAGCTTTGGCTAATGAGGCCATTGCCCCATGTACTAAAAAAATCCCACAACTAAGCATTACCTTGCAAAAACATCCAATCAAAGAAGATTTATATGTTGTAAATTTGGGAGATACTGATGTAATCTTGGGCACCCCATGGTTGCACTCTTTGGGACATTTCTAACTAGACTTCCCAAAATTGGAACTTTGTTTTAAACATAATGGGCAAGAAGTCCTTTTACGAGGACTATGAGATGGATCCCCACGAGTAGTTTCATCCAAGAGGATGGAAAGTGTTGGCGATTGTAGATTGTAGCTGCAGGAGATATCTTGCTTTCCTGTGACGGTTGCCTCTGCAAATTGGTTCTAATCATTCCTTGTTTTGCGATTTGATTCAGTTGCTTTGTATTCATTCAAATGTCTATTCCTATTCTCTGATACTGTTAGCACTTACTCTTTCACTGAGGATGGGTGTTTAAGTCTTCGAAGAGTCATTCATTTGTATATGAAAGGTTCAAGAGAATGAATCGTCTTCCCTTTGATGTTGGACAATTGAAGACTATGAAGAGTCTTTTGGTTCCAGAAAACAAAAAGACACCTTGCGTAATTGCTCTTTGCTCATTTGTCACGACAGGCAAAGCACGTGGACGCCGTTATTTTGTGTGGAAGCATTAACCTTCTAGTTTTTTCAGCAATTCTTGTGAGATCATTGCTTTGAAGGTCGTTACTGTAGTATTGTTTGGAGACATTCAATATCGTTGATTAGTATTGTTCATATTCGGTGTGTAGTATTGTTCGCAGGATATAGAGTGTGGGTGTTCATTGTTATTACTGTGTGTAGCATTCATTATGTGTGAAGTTTTTCATTTGCAGGTTCCTTATTGTTGTAAAGAGAGTGTTGTGTATTGATCTTTCAAACTCAGGAGTTTGTGAGCATTGTATTCGGACTCTATTATTATTCAATAAAGTATTGTCTTTTTTGGTGTGGCTGGGTTTTTCCCCTCAAGTTGGAGGGTTTTCCTAGTGTAAACTTTGTGTATTGTGTTTTTTGAGTTATTTGCTATCTGTATTTTACTGTTTTGCTATAAAATCAACATGGCATTAGAGCAGGTCTAATCAAGCTACGCAATCAGATTTTCAAAGTCAGGAAAGTCTTCTTATTTTCTTCTCATCTGAATAATTCTTTCTTAGCATCCAAGATGGTGAATGGTCTCAAGGTTGAAGATAGGCTTGATGACGCATCAAACTTTACATCTTGGAAATTCAGAGTTCTCATTACGTTGGAAGAAAATGATCTTCTAGAGTATGTAGAGTTTGAGGTGCCTGAACCATCTGATGAGGCTCAAAAAACTCAATGGAAGAAGAATGACATTAAGGCTAGAAAGTTTTTGATAGACTAGTTAAAGGATTATCTTGTGCCAATCATATCCAAGATGAAGACAGTCAGAATCATGTTTAAGTCTCTTCAAAATTTGTACGAGACCAACAATACTAGCAGAGCTCTTGCCTTAAGACAACGACTCCATCATATTAAAATATGGCTAAAGGAAAGTCAGTCATTTCCTGCTTTATGGAGATTACTGAGTTAAAAGATCATCTATATGCCAATGGAGATATAGTTGAAGATAGACACCTAGTCATGTTGGCAATGAATGGTCTTCCTCGATCTTGGGAGTCCTTCATCCAGACATTTGTGGAAGATCTAAAATTCTCGATGGTCTTAGAGTTGACTGCATTCAAGAGGAATCTAGGTTGATATCAAGAGGAAATGGAAAAAGCTCTGATAATGAAGAGAATCATGTTCTTGCTGCTCATACATTCAGAGGAAAAGGAAGAGAAGGGAGAAAAGGATATTTTAAGAGGAATAGAGATAATAATTCTGATTTAGATCTTGAACCAAAGAAGAAGGATAACTCTCACATTAAATGTTTCAGATGTGACGAGTATGGTCATTTTGCTCGAGATTGTGTCAAAAGATCTAAACATCATGTTGCTGCTGCAAATGTGGAGGAGATGTCACCTAAAAAGGAATCCAGTGACAACTCAGAAGGATTTCTATTCATCTCAGCTCTCTCAAGCAATGTTCCAACCAATAGCAACACTTGGTTGATTGATAGTGGTGGTTTGCGTCACATTACAGGATATCGAGAGCATCTTTCTGATTTAGTAGAAAGAGAAACAAATTTACAAGTGATAATTGGAGACGATGCAAGTTATTCAATAAAAGTTGTCGGAGCCACTTCTCTTCAACTAGATTCTGGCATTCCTCTTCATTGGAGTGAAGTTTTATTTGTTCTAGGATTCAAAAGAAATCTGATTTCAATTTCAGCATTAGAGGATAAAGGGTATCAAGTTGCATTTTGTGAAGGAAAAGTTCTTGCTTGGTCAAAGAACTCTAGTATCAATTCTGCCTGTGTGATTGGTGTTCATCAAGAGAGCCTTTACAAACTTTTTCTTCGTCCAATTCAAGTGAGCTTTGGCATAGGAGACTTGGTCACTTACACTTCAAAGCTCTTCCATCCATGGAGAAGATGGTTACTGGTTTACCAAAGCTTAGTCAGGAACATGATGGGATTTGCAAGGGATGTGCATTGGGTAAAAATGTTAAAAGTTCTTTTGTAAGTATTGAAAGTCGATCAAAAGGTGTTTTAGATCTGTTTCATTCTGATTTATGTGGACCTATGTCTGTGACTTTTTTGAGTGGGTTTTGGTATTATGTTATTTTCATTGATGACTATTTTCGAAAGACTTGGATTTATTTATTGAAATCTAAGGAATTTGAAGTACTTTGTAGATTCATAGAATTCAAAGCTCAAGTTGAAAATATGTAGGGAAAAAGAATCAAGGTATTGAGATCCAATATTGGAGGTGAATACATTTCTGGAGGCTTTCAAAATTTCTGCATTGAAGTAGGGATTATGAGGGAGTTTTGTGTCCCTTACAACCCTCAGAAAAATAGGGTCGCTGAAAGGAAAAACAGATCCATAGTTGAGGCAGCCAAAGCAATGATTCATGATCAAAATTTGCAAACCTTTCTTTGGGTAGAAGCTTCCAAAACTGCTGTTTATATTCAGAATCAGAGTCATCATAAAATATTAGAAAATATGACTCCTGAAGAGGCCTTCACAGGTGTTAAACCAGAAGTTAGTCACTTAAGGATTTTTGGTAGTCCTATTTATATTCATGTGCCATAAGACAAAAAATCTAAACTAGAACGATCAAGCAAGAAAGGGATATTTGTGGGTTACAGTGAGTCTTCTAAGGCCTTTACGATTTACATTCCAGGACAGAAACAAATTGAGATCAGCAGGGATGTATCTTTTGAAGAGGAAGTTGCTTTCAAAAGATCAAAAGGGTCTTCCTTAGAGATGGACAGCGAAGAACAAGAGACAAATCAGAATTTGGATATTTATCTTGATCATTCTCATGAGATTCAGAGGGAGTCCATGGAACTAGAGGAGTTTTTTGAATCAACTTGTCCCATAGAACCTACTGATGGGCCAAGCAACATTTCTACAAGTAGAAAAAGACCTCTATGGGCTAGACAAACAATGCAAGAGGCAGAAAATTATGCAGCTCCTCGTGGCACTTTTAGAGAAAGCAAGAGATTGCAACAATTTTCAGAATGTGGCATTAATGAGTCATATCATTGAGACTGAGCCTTCTAGCTTTGAGGAAGCATCAAATCAGCAAGTTTGGAAAGATTCCATGTTAGAAGAATATCAGTCTATCATCAAGAATGATGTTTGGGATATTGTAACTAGGCCTAAAGGAAAATCAGTTGTGTCTTCCGAGTGGCTGTTCAAGATCAAGCATGCAACAAATGGAAGTATTGAGAAGTGCAAAGCAAGATTTGTGGCTAGAGGTTTCTCTCAAAAGGAAGGTAGAGATTATGAGGAGACATTTTCTCCTGTAGCTTGGTTTTTGTATGAATGAACCCCAAACGAACCCAAACCAATAGATTTTGCCGGCCATGAATGTGAACCAAGATCTCTACCAGAATTGGTAACATAGTTTTTGTGTTATGTTCACTTGGGTAAGCTTGGTTTCACCTAGGGTACCACTTGGTGACTTGGGTACAAAGGTTTACATGAGCCATCCAGGATGTACTTAAGTAAAATTGGACTCTCATGGCCCCAAACCTAGATCCAGACCCGTCTAGCATAGGTAAAGGGATCTATTGGATTGTACTTGGTAACTTAGTCTACAAGAGACACCACTACTAAATGATGGGAGGCTGCGCATAAGAAGAGACCATTAATTGTTTATGTTTTAGACTGACATTGACTCTAATAACTACATTGTTGCTCCCTTTTAATTGTAGAGATGTTTTCAAGACATAATACTTTGCATGGGCTCATTTTTATATTATGAGTAGTTGCATTTAAATGTTAACACATTTTTTAAATTTATCATTGTTTAGTTTGTATGAAGTTGTTTTTAAGAAATT
This sequence comes from Thuja plicata, assembly GCA_018584345.1. Lineage (NCBI taxonomy): Eukaryota > Viridiplantae > Streptophyta > Pinopsida > Cupressales > Cupressaceae > Thuja > Thuja plicata. The sequence continues at coordinate 188,360 of MU218727.1, read as the reverse complement.
TATTTTATTTTTATATTCATTTATTAATTTTAGTCTATTTTTTTATTTGCCATCCCCTTACAGTCCTCAAAATTCATTTTTCTTGTTTTTCTCGAAGGCTTGTTTCCTCTCATAACCAAAACTTGAGGAACACTGTATAAAATAGAAAAAATATGCTTTAGTCAATTTCCATTTCAAAAATTTAATGAATTGTTATATATATTAATGTAAGTGCATTTCTTGTTGTGAATTAAACACTATAGGATTCTGAATTTTTACAGGGCCGGAATATAATGGGCCGCATATACATAAGTCAACAAGGCATCAATGCACAGGTCATTTACTTGCCCTCATGATGATATATGTTACTTTATTGTGCTTGTTGATGCCATTTGTTCTGGATTATTATTTATCCTGTCTAATGGTGCTCATAGCTGGATTACAGTTTTTGCTACATAATATCATTTATAATTGGATTCCCAACTACTTAATCTTTTTGGCATGATTGTTAATTGTAGTTTGATATTGCTTTTCAATTTCATCCTCTGATTTATTAGGCTATTGCTGTTGTGACTAGGATCCTTGTGTATAACATCACTTCAATATGGGGACAGTCAATAATTATAATTGGTTACCAACATCTCTATTGGTTATTCAATTCTTGAGGTTGTCATCTTTGCTTCTCTATTCCACACAAGCAAAGCAAACATGCGGAAGCATATATTACATCACATTTACCATATTTTTATGACAGTGTGCATGATATACCATCTCCTAAATCAATTTTAGGCAGTAGACAAATCCAACTGCACATAGACAGACAATGTTTCAGAAACCAATAGCGTCAACAGTTATGGCTTGTTAGCTATGGAAAGTGTACCATCCTGCAGGCTGTAGATTCAAATACCAAGAGTGGTCCTAGACATTTATATCCTGTCAACACTGACAACCTTAAATTGCATGACCTACCAAGTGTGCTGGAGTAGATACATGTTCTACATCCATAGAACACCATTTGAGACTACCAGTCTCCATTTTCATCTTCACTTTCAGAGGGTATGCTACTGATACCAGGACTAGGAATGAAAGAAGAAAGCATATGACAGAATAATTGGTCTGTGAAAAAGGGAGCATGCTTTGACAAGCTAAGTTGGTATCCCTACCCATATATTGGTAGCAATTTTCTTATCTAAAGCAAAAATGGGTAACACTTCACTCATAAGCATGAAACAAATACTGAGAACTTTATTGGATTTTTTTCTTCCTCATCATGTCTTGTGCTTCATGTTAGTGACATTTGGTCTTGTGTGTTATGTTTAAGCTGGCCATTCAACTCCTATATTTATGTTTCCTTTGTAATCTCGAAGTACTATCTTCTCTATGATGCCTTTTTAGTTATGTATGGTGGCATATAGTTAAGGCAGGTGTTTTCCTTAGAAGAATTCCATTACTCTTCATTCACATATATCATCCCAAAGTTTTATTGAGCAAAGCCATATAGTGTAGGCAGGGTCTTGTGTCTATTGGCACAATTTTTGGGATTTCTGACTTCACTTCTAGAAATATCTCAATAACACAAGCTTTCCTTTTATCTGTTATTAGTATTCTAGAAATGTACATTGTAGGACTTGAACACTATATTATCTTTTTTGCATTCATCTAATTTGAATCACCCATCCACTTTGACATTTAAGCTGGTGGCAGCATTTTCCTATTATCCTTGAATCCTAATGGTTCTGCAGAAGTTGCAAGGAGGGAGTTGTCGGTGTTGGTTGGTTCTACTCTGCTTCAAACTGATGACAATATGCACATGCAATAAAAGTCTGTGTGTATGATAAAAACAAGCAAATTCAATGATAAAGGGAACTTGATCACACAAATAGATCCAATAAATTTGTGTGTTCCACAATTATAGAAGTATGTTCAACCATTTACGCTTATCTTTTGTAATGTCCCCATTTTGCTAACTCGGAACGCCAGGGCAATTACCTAATTCTGTCCTCTTTGTCAAATAATTGCAAGGAAATCCAAGTAAAGTTGTTACACCAAATATCAATTGCTATTTCTGCTATAAATGTACGAATCTATGCAATATTGATATATAATGTATAGCAACGTCTGATATATATTATATATACTTATTAAATATGCCATGAATGTATTTAATTTATCACTTATAGTGATAAGGATAGGTGCAATGTCTGATATGCGATATGCTTGTGCAATCAATAAGGATTGTTTTTAGCAATTTGATTGCTATGTCTAATTTATCAATCTGAAATATGCAATGTATTGATATCACTTTAATAGTGATATGTTGCTGTTATGATGGGTATTTATAATCTTGCATCTACAATAATGACTGCAATATCTGATTTATACTTTAAGTGCCTGCAATGTCTTTAATTATTGCTTATAGCGATAGTATTGCTGTGTCTGATCTCATCTTGATAAATATGCATTATTATGGCTGTGTCTGATTTACAATCTTGATATTGTATGCCACTGATTTGTCAAGAGGCAATGCGCTGAGAAGAGCAGATCCAATACTGGATATGTATAAAAGAAGAAATGTCCAATGATCCTGAATGGAGTGAGTTTGATCTTCTTTTTATACCTTGCTATATAGAAGGGTTGCACCTCTTGAATAGGTAAAGGACATATCGTTTCTAAATCACATCCCTTCACAAGTCTCTTCTTACATTTGGTCAACTTTATCTAATTGCATAACAACTCTTATCTTAATCTCTGATGCTCCATACTAATCATGATTATATAATTGCTGTCATGCACAAACTTTGCTGAGTTGTTGCTGTTATCTGTTGATGTGGATCATTAGGCATATCGGTTCTTTCAGTATAATGGCATCCTTTCTATTGTGATTAATATCTCTTTATGATTGCTGGCTCATATGATAGGCTTTCACTTCGGGACTTGGTTATCATATTTCGTTTTGCTGTTTGATATCGGTCTATTCATTATTGGACAGTGTGAAAATATGACTGAAGTCAATATTATACTAGTCGCACAAGTCGATATTATTTATCACTGACTTTTACTAATCCATCATTCTGCATACTCTAGTCAATATTATGTATTATTGCTTCTCACCGACTTTTCAGTATATTTCCCTATCCATTTTTTTGACTCCTTTAATATATTAGTCTCTGCTATCCATACCGATGGGTCTGTCTTCTATTCGATCAATAATTAGCGTGCCACTTATAAGATATCAATTTGTCATGGATAATCGTTATCACCATGATCTTGTATTATTACCAATTAGACTATCCATCGATTTAAGTTTCTGCTATACTCCATTGATCTGTTAATGACAATTAATCCTTGTCTTTTTGTTGACAGCCTTCTGATCATAACTGATAACTCTCTCTGGTATTTGTCGTTTATTAATCTATTAAATTCGATATTTATCCTTTGATGGATAATCACTGTCGATTCTTGATCACTAATAGTGTTGATGTTGGCCACTCCCATCTTGATTACTAATTGATGCCTCATTGATATTCTGAATCAATGTTTACTTGGTGACTACATATCTGTGTTTTAGGCTTCTTCCATCTTGTCTGTCGATATGAATCCTCCTCATCCTTAGTTGATAATGTTGTTATTTATCTATAGTTTGCCTTCATGGTTGCTTCCTCTTCATCAAATATACATTGCTGTGCTTGTCTCTGCAAATGTTGATTCCTTGATCTACACAGTGGTGAACTATAGATTTCAAGATGAGGTCTTGAATGTAACAATCTTGATTAGTGTAGCTTTCCCCTATAATATTGATTGTCCTATCTAGTGGAGATTCTCTTCATAATTGGTGTTCTCACTATCCTTTTTGGATAGGTGATCATCATCTTGGACTACCCTTATCCCTCCTAATGTTGTCAATGCAAAATCATCTTATTTATAAGATTTCATGTTTTTCCTTTTATTTCTCCAACTATCTATTCTTTATGTACAACTTATTCCTATCCTCTACCTGTTGGTGCTCAAGGTCTGCCACTCCTCGACCACATAAGGATTTATTGCTATTATATAATAATCGCGAAGGTGGGGACATCACATCTTTAGTAGTGGTCAAGAATGAACTCATGGCTGCATAGTCAGACTGTGCTACACTGTCATTGCAGAGAAACTATACGTTAAACTTTAATTTGAAGATTCCTAAATGGTAAAATGGTTTGAGTGCAAAATTCATTTATTGCTACACATAGGCTTGAATGCTAGGATTTCTAGGAAACATCCATCAAGCATTTTCTTGTAGAGCATTTATTGGTATGTTGATGCTGTCTTTGCTTCTTGATAAAAAGTATGCGGCTTCTGGAACAAATATGATCGGACAGATAAATATCACTATTTTTTTTAAAGAACTCTGTTGTCGGATATTTGGATGTACGGGTTATTATATTAATAAAGTATTATGTTAGTCTCAGTCGTTAGTGACCGAGAGGTTAGATAGTTACGTCACGACGTTTCGGTCGTGGCCCTTCGAGTAGTTTATATACCCTCTCGGAGGATGGACAGGGGGGAGATTATGGTATGATCATTATTATGTAAATGTACTTGCCAGTCTGGAATGATTAATGAAAGTATTTATTATTCTATGATATATATAGTGTTTATTATATTTCCTGTACTATGTCTGTGCAATACTAAGTTTACCCCAGCGGGCAAACATCTGGCGCCGTTGCCAAACGAATCTGGCAAGTGACGGAATGAGTAGACGGATGGGAATACCATTGGAGGAGAATATCAATGTGAGGACCAATGAGGATGAAATCATTGCATAAACTTTATGCCTAATCAATTGAATAAAAATAGAAATTTAAAGAAGGAACTTGAGGAGGAACAAGCCGCAAGGCAAGCCGTACTCGCACAGCAGCAAGCCGAGCGAAGGGAGAGATTCAGAAGACGCGTCGAAGGACTACCGAAGGGAGTAAGTGAAGGCGAGCGTTTGGAGGAATCTAACCGGGAGGCCGGAAGAAGTGACGAGGACTGCCTGGAGGAAACAAGGAGCTTGTTCGGGTCCTTAACCTTAACCCCACGAATAGAAGCAAGAGAAGCCCGAAGGAAGGAAGAAGAGGAAGCACAAAGGGAGGCTCAGGATACCGCTGCCGCCGAGAGTGTCGAAGTGACAGAAGGGCACGAGGATCACAGTAGCCCACCAGGCTTGGACAGTTCCAGTAGTTCGGGGACATCAAGCAGTACGGTACCAACATTTCCGGAGGACCGACGACGGCAGTACCATCCCAGCCTGTAACACAACTAGTGCTGCACACACAGTCGGCACCTAGAAAAGTAACCATGGCGATACACAGAGAAATTGCCCAAATTTCATGACGACGGAAAGGACGATCCAGCATGACATTGCCGTACGTGCGAAACCATCTGGTCAGCCAATGGGGTTACAGACCAGGATGAATGGATGAAGCAATTCCCTGCCACACTGAGAGGAGTTGCCATTGACTGGTACTTAGACTTGGATAAAACCAAGATAACCACGTGGGACGAACTAAAGAAGGGATTCGAGAAGGAGTTCCGGCTCCTCAGGGATGACAACGAGATAGTCTTGGAAATCTACGGAACGAAACAAGGTAAGAAGGAAACCGTACGAGCTTATGGCCGCTGACTAAAGGAGCTAGTTGGGAAGATGGAAAGCCAACCAGCAGATGGCTTAAAGAAGAGATGGTTTGTTGAGGGCTTGAACTCCAAGTTACGGCGGAAGATGAAAATAGTACCTCCGATATCCTACGACAATGCATATAACCGGG
>MU218727.1:160620-172283 GCA_018584345.1 Thuja plicata | reverse complement strand
CAAACTGGAAAGGACTAGGCCAAAACATTTCAGGATCCCTTTGCAATCCATGTTAGCCTCCGGGACCATGCAGACATAGGCTAACTGCAACTCAATCTGGTGATGGCTAAAGTGGGGACATTACAGTTGGCTGGAGGTGAGACTGTCTTGGTGGATGCACAGAGAGCTCAGGAGGAGCTGACCACCCAGTTGGAGGCAGTAGAGTGGCACTTGGCTCAACGTACCTGTTGGAAGCAAAGAAGGTAGCACGGGTGGCTATTGGGGTTAGATTGGCTCAGGAGACAGTATTGGTTGAACAAGAGTTAGCGGAGGCTACAGTTGAAAAGTATGTTTTGGAGACAAGTTTGGTGCAGGCACAGGAGGAATGTGATGTGACGGAAAAAGAACAATGACACAACATTGATAGGGAGGGTGGCACTTCAACTTTTTCAGGGACGTCCTCGGCCCCTTCTCTTCAGTGATTTTCTTATTCTATGTAGTGTATTTCATCTCCCTGTTGTTGTAAGTCGTCGAAGACGACTTGTTTTTTTGGGGGGGATGATGTCGGATATTTGGATGTACGGGTTATTATATTAATAAAGTATTATGTTAGTCTCGGTCGTTAGTGACCGAGAGGTTAGATAGTTACGTCACGACGTTTCGGTCGTGGCCCTTCGAGTAGTTTATATACCTTCTCGGAGGATGGACAGGGGGGAGATTATGGTATGATCATTATTATGTAAATGTACTTGCCAGTCTGGAATGATTAATGAAAGTATTTATTATTCTATGATATATTCTGTGTTTATTATATTTCCTGTACTGTCTGTGCAATACTAAGTTTACCCCAGCGGGCAAACAAACTCAATAACACTTGAGGAGTTCAGATCTAGATTTGTATTTGCTACGATTTCGATCTTGCCACTGTTAAAGTAATCAGAGTATTTACTGTGAAGTTTAATTTTAATTTTTCACTTTATATATGTAGGAATATCAAATGAATCAACTACAATGAAGCAAAGATACAATTTATACTGATCTCTATTTGCCAAGCAAATCTGATAACTGTATGTTACAAAGATAGGGACAGAGTGTACCAATTAATCTTGCTGGAGATGTCAATACCAATCTGCTGTTATGATCTTGAACTATTAATGATTTGCTGATATAGATAAGTGTCACTTCTTCAATTGGCAACCTGTAGTTTTATTCGATGATTGATTATACAAATGAAATATATATCAAATATTGTTTAGTGAGTATGGAGATGCACAATCTTGTACTTGCACTGTATTATTTCTGTGTGTTCTTAGATAGTGCATATCAAGAGAATATATAGAATGATGAGGAGGCATGCCTTCCAACAGGCATGCCGCCTCACAATGGGTCGCAACTTTTCATCAATGATAACCAATGTGTCAAGGCCCGATAACTATTGTTATCGTTAATATAAGACAACACGATTATGATGGAAGTTAATCACTGTATAATGGTTACAATATTAATCGACACCAATAGTCGATTGAAGTTGATATCAAATAATGAATACAAGTCGAGACCAATAGTCGATAAAAATTGACACCAAATAATGAATAGAAGTTGACACCAATTGTCGATATTATTTGGTGTTCGATTATTATCAGTTTTAATCAATTCCAATGTTTAGTCAGCCTTAATAATATTTAATAATATTATTATAATAATAACAATATTATTATTATTAAATAATACTATATATAAATTGATTAGTAATAATATAAGATATATGTGAACATAAAATATTATTATTAATCAATATATGTATAATAATATTTAATTATTTTATCTTTCGACTTAGGCTACAAACATTAACACTCCCTCTTAGCCAGGAGAATGATCACATGTGCAATGAATCCTAATGTCAACACTTATGACATTTACTCAGAGTCACTTTCTATCCTTAATGATATGTGCACTAGCATCAACCATGTGATGCTTATCATAAGGATATGGTTTCATAGTACGAGTGGAATATTAAACCATATTAATATTCACCATGAAATATCTCATCCAACAGAGATATATTCTATCGTGATGTGTACACAGATATCAACCATATGATATCAGTCATGATAGAAAATTGTAAAGTAATTTCTTTACAAGGTCATAAGTATACAAGTATCTATCATTTGAGATTGTCACCTCTGAATGATATACACAGGGACACAGTGTCAAAGAAATTATGTTTATATTGAAACATTAATTGGTTAGTACAATGATAAGGAGAAAACACATTATCATAAATGTTTTACATTTTAATCATACCAAGTTTGCTTCTAAAGTGAGCTATCTTATATCTGGCAAGAGGGTTGGTGAGAATGTCTGCAGTTTGCTCCTCTGTACAAATATACTCTAGCGGAATTGCTTTCCTTTCCACCATGTCTCTAACATAGTGGTATGGTATTTCAATATGTTTGGATCTGTTGTGAAAGACTGGGTTGATGGAGAGTTTGATGCAACTTTGATTATCACAGTGAATGATTGTGGGCTCTAAGGTTTGTCCAAACAACCCTACCAGAAGTTTCCTTAACCAAACTGCTTCTAGCTCCTATTGAGGCTGCTATATATTTTGCTTCTGTTGAACTTTGAGCAACTGAAGTTTGTTTCTTGTTGAACCAGGATATCATGGCAGATCCTAAACTGAAACAACACCTCGATGTGCTTTTACGTTCTTTCACACTTCCAGCCCAATCCGAGTTTGTAAATCCATGTAGATCCAGTTTTACATTTTTGTATAGTAAACCATATTCAATAGTTCCTCGAAGGTATCCAAGATGTGTCTTACTGCGACCATGTGTATTTGCTTAGGAGCAACCATGAATTGACTAAGGGCATTTACAACATAGAAGATATCAGGTCTGGTATTGACCAAGTACATTAGCGATCCAATCATCTGTCACTATAGAGTGGGATTTGCTGATTCAGAACTTGACATTGCTTCTCTCAACTTGTGAAGGTTTGTTTCCATAGGTGTAGACATTGGCTTGCAGTCCATCATCCCGAACCTTTTCAACACATCAATGGTATATTTTCCTTGAATTAGGATTATCTCATTTGATTGTTGACAAACTTATAGACCAAGAAAATAGTGAAGAAGTCCGAGATCTTTCATATCAAATTCGGTGGCTAGCTCTTGTTTGCATTTGATTATAAGGTGATCTTCTCCAGTTATTAGATGATCATCAACATATAGAACAAGGATCAACATTTCTCCATCCATTATTTTTGAAGTAGAGGTTAGGATCTGCATCGTTCTTTGGGAAACCAATTTCTAGTAGGTAACGATCTATCCTTTCATACCAAGCTCGTGGAGCCTGTTTGAGCCCATATAGTGCTTTCTTCAATTTGCAGACATGAGATTGTTGCTCATGAATTATGAATCCTTCAGGCTGTTCTAGATAGACTTCTTCGTCTATTAGACCATTCAAGAATGCCGTTTTCACATTCATTTGATGAATCTTCCATCCCTTGGATGCTGCAATGGCAATTATGGTTCTGACAGATGTGTAGCGAGCAACAGGTGCAAATGTTTTCTCATAATTAATCCCTTCCTTTTGTGAGAAACCCCTGGTCACAAATCTTCCTTTATGTTTTTCTATGCTTCCGTCTACTGCATGTTTGATTTTAAACAACCATTTTGAAGATACTACAGATTTATCTTTAGGCCTGGGGACAATGTCCCAAACATCATTCTTTAAGATTGATTTATATTCTTCAGTCATTGCTTCTTTCCAAGTCTGATGTTGTAGTGCTTCCTCAACATTGGAGGGTTCTGAATTTATGACTTCACTCATTAATGCAACATAGTTGAAATACTTGTTTGGTCTTTTACTCTCTCTGAATGTTCCCTCAGGTGCTGCATAGTTATTGGCTTCCTCTATCATTTTTCTGGCCCATAGTGGTCTTTTCTTATTTATCGTAGAGATTCTTGTTTCAGTGTGATTGTTGTTTTCAATGATGTTATGATTCTCCCTCTGAATCTCAGAGTGGTGATCTTTTTCACTGTTTTGAGGAGAGTCATTATGTACATCATTTATGTTTTTAGATCTCTTGAATGCAAGATCTTCCTCAAATATTACATCTATACTTAGTTCTATTTGTCTTTGACTAGGAATGTAGATTCTATAGGCCTTGGATGTTTCACTATATCCCACAAATATTACTTTCCTTCCTAAGGGTTCTAATTTGGATCTCCTCTCCTTAGGAACATCGATGTAGACAGGACAACCAAAGATTTTCAAGTGACTTATATCTGGTTTAATTCCCGTGAATGCTTCTTCAGGAGTTTTATTAGCTAGAGATGAATGTGGACATCTGTTTTGAATGTATACTGCAGTACTGGAGGCCTCTGCCCAAAGGGATGTATGAATGTTTTGATCATGTAGCATTGCTTTTGCTGCTTCTACAATGGTTATGCTTTTCCTTTCTGCCACACTGTTTTGTTGAGGATTGTAAGGGACAGTAAACTCCCTCTTAATTCCTGCATTTTTACCAAAGGTACTGAAGGTTTCAGAAATGTATTCCCCTCCATTATCTGATCTAAGAATCTTTATGTTTTTACTTGTTAGGTTTTTCACTAGGGCTTTGAATTATCTGAAATTTTTAAGAACTTCATTTGTTTCCTTGCTTTTAAGAAAGTATATCCATGTCTTTCTTGAATAGTCGTCTATGAAAATGATATAGTATAGAAAACCTCCAATAGAGGGTACAGTCATAGGTCCACACAAATCAGTATGAATTAGTTCCAAGATATCTTTAGATTTGTTTTCACTACTATGAAATGTGTTTTTGATATTCTCTCCTAAGGCACGTCCCTTGTATATTCCTTCATATTCTTGAGATAGTTTGGGAATTCCTGTTACCATTTTATCCATGGATGTTAGTGCACGGAAATGGAAATGTCCTAATCTCCCGTGCCATAATTTACGTGTTTGAGGACTCATGAATGAGGGCTTGAGATGAGGTGGTGCTGAGTTTATATAAACACCTATGTTGCATTCCGATGATGTATGCTTGTTTGATATTTGAATTTTTAGGCCATGCTAAGACTCTTCCTTCCATAAAGGTGATCTTGTATCCTTTATCCTCGAGGGCTGAAATAGAAACTAGGTTCCTTTTTATACCAGGTACATATCGTACTCTTGTTAATTGTAAGGATATGTTAGAGTTTAGTTGGATATTGCAGGTCCCAATTCCTTTTACTGGGTAGTTTGAGTCATCCCCGATTGTGACTTCTTCATCACAATTTTCTATCACTGTATCTAGATGCTCTTTGAATCTTGTGACGTGTTGGGAGGCCCTGGATATTGCAGGGCCCAATTCCTTTTACTGGGTAGTTTGAGTCATCCCCGATTGTGACTTCTTCATCACAATTTTCTATCATTGTATCTAGATGCTCTTTGAATCTTGTGATGTGTCGGGAGGCCCTGCTGTCTATTATCCAAGTGTTTCTAGTAGTAGATATTTGACTTGAGAGTGCTGAATAGAGAACTGGTCTTTTAGGTTTGGTACAAGACTTAAATTCAACGTTTTTCTCTAATATGGTTTCTCCAATATAACCATTCATCATTTTGAATTTTGAGGATTTACTAAAAGATTGATGTAGTATGATAAAATTTGATTTCCTTTTAAATCTGATTTGATCTATGCCTCACCTAGGCTTTGATACCATGTTAAAGTAATCAGATTATTTAGTGTGAAGTTTAATTTTAATTTTTCACTTTATATATGTAGGAATATCAAATGAATCAACTACAATGAAGCAAAGATACAATTTATACTGATCTCTATTTGCCAAGCAAATCTGATAACTGTATGTTACAAAGATAAGGACAGAGGGTACCAATTAATCTTGCTGGAGATGTCAATACTAATCTGCTGTTATGATCTTGAACTATTAATGATTTGCTGATATAGACTTCTTCAATTGGCAACCCGTAGTTTTATTCGATGACAGATTATACAAATGAAATATATATCAAATATTGTTTAGTGGGTATGGAGATGCACGATCTTGTACTTGCACTGTATTATTTCTGTGCGTTCTTAGATCGTGCATCTCAAGATCATATATAGAATGATGAGGAGGCATGCCTTCCAATAGGCATGCCGCCTCACAATGGGTTACAACTTTTCATCAATGATAACCAATGTGTCAAGGCCCGATAACTATTGTTATCGTTAATATAAGACCACGATTATGATGGAAGTTAATCACCGTCTAATGGTTACAATATTAATCAACACCAATAGTCGATTGAAGTTGATATCAAATAATGAATATAAGTCGATACCAATAGTCGATAAAAATCAACACTAAATAATGAATAGAAGTTGACACCAATAGTCGATAAAAATCGACACCAAATAATGAATAGAAGTCGACACCAGATATTATTTAGTGTTCAATTATTATCAGTTTTAATCAATTCCAATGTTTAGTCACCTTTTATAATATTATTATAATAATAACAATATTATTAATATTAAATAATACTATATATAAATTGATTAGTAAAAATATAAGATATATGTGAATATAAAATATTATTATTAATCAATATATGTATAATAATATTTAATCATTTTATCATTCGGCTTAGGCTACAAACATTAACAGCCAGCTCTCTCTTTTTAAGCAAATTATTTCAGATTTTTGATGTTTGCAATTTGTTTTTCTGCTATCCAGATAATATCTTCAGAGGCAATATTCAGATTCTTATGTGGAACCAGCACCTTGAATGAAAATGCAATCTGACAACTCATTCGAAATTGTAATTAGCTGTACTACATAGTGCTTCCCATTCTCTCACTCAAAGAGTAACATTTTTCCATTCAAAGAAAACTATGCTATCATTTTTCTGCTCCATTTCCCAATTTACAGTGTCCTTACTAGTGCATAACATCCTCGAGAGGAAAATTTCTTCAATCCAGATAGAAATAGAGGATCTAGGAAATAATTTGCAATCTGTCTTGTTTTTTTATGCTGAAATTCAAAATTTTCCCTTTTTTTATGCCTTTTTTGGCATTGGCTTGGCCTTCTATGTCTTGATATCTAATTATATGTTGAACTTAATGCTACCTCTAAATCATTACCTGTTTTAAAATTTTTATGAATTCATTATTGGAAGCTTAATTCTAAGATCTTTGTTTGTAGAATGAAGTGCAAATGCTACTGATATTCCTAGATGATAGTAGGCTACTCTCTATTTGCAAGGACTACATTGGAAATTTGTAAATGATATTTTAATCTGAGACTTGTGAGATTTGTATTAGGTAGGGATGATTTGTAATTGTAATTTTATTTTAACTAAAATAGTCAAATTTAGAATGAGTTTCATTTGTTGCCCATTCAAGTTTCTTAAAAATTATCACTTCATGTGCAGTACAGTGGTCCTGTTTTAGATGCTCTTGCATATGCCGAATGGGTGAAGGAAGATGCTCGATTTAAGCACATACTTGTTCAGATGTCACCCTCTTCTTCTCATGCTTTTCCAAGGTTGAAACTGCGGTATAAATCTTCACTAGTACAGGCAAGCAATATTTCATTATTTTGTAGTGTTTCTTCTGTCTTCTTTTGGTTTCATAGAGGGTAAGATTAATCATGTCACAGAAAGATATTTTCTGTGTTTCAATGCTCTTTAATTTTTTTTTTAACTGTGGACTAAAGTTTCTGTTGTGATATGTTTTTTAAATTATTCTATTGATTGTCAGTACCGCTTTTTTGTTTTTTAATCTCCTAACTTGATTGTTGTATAGTAATTATTTTCTGAAAACTGAGTTTTACATTCATGAAATTGGTATCTTGAACTAATAACAGAGAAGCGTGCTGGTATAGCTTTTTAGTTTGACTTGTTTTCTGTGAACTTTTAGTTCTCCTGCTTCTTAATGGTTCATGTTTATCTACAATGCACAGGTGGAAGGTGGTGTATCCCATCTTCCTATTTTGGATTCCTCAATGAGAGCTCTGCCACTGACTCCCAGAGAATGGAAGACAAGGTTAAGCATCACAAACTGTTCAGAGACAGAGAGTGATGAAATTTCAACAACGGAGAAAACCCTCTTGAATCAGGGGAGGAAATTACTTCTTCTGGATGTAAGAAATGGTATTGTTGTTGCATCTCAGTTCATCCAAATGAATCTTTAATATTCCTGTCATTTTCTATGTCTTGTTTTTAAACCTTGCATTCATTCAAGCGAAAATATCCGTTTTAGGAGGATGAAGATTACAACTGAATATCTGGTATTTGGTTATCTGAACTATTTTTTGAAGTCATGAAATAAAAGTTAATATTATTTCAATTTGTAACAACTTAGCGATCTACTTGTAAACAATTTTAGCATGTTTATGAGTTTTCTTTGGTTATAAAATGGAATTGCTGTCATCTTATTGTAATAACCACCTTGATTAGTTATACACACCTTAAATAGTTAATGCATACACAACACATGTCATGTCTGGAGTAGCCTCCATTTTATAAGAAGACAATCAACTATGTGTACAAACCATTAGAGGAGATCTTGATACCTGAGACACACCACAAATTAAAAACTAGACCTTGAATGGGTTGATGAAATCATTATTCATAATCTGACTTGAACTTGACATCGTCCCTTGGTATTGACCTTGTCAATGTATTCATGCAGCATTTTCTTTAAGGTTTGATAGACAGCCATACAAACCAGTGATGTCACATAAATACAATAAAAATTTACCTCAAGAAGTATATCATTAGTCAGACTATCTTCATTGATTGGCAAAGAGTCCAGGCACAGAAAGAAGGGTTTTTAGTTCAGAAGGCATTGCTTCTTTCAGCAAATATAATGTTAGCTAGATATTCAGTTGACTAAGACCTTTTGTTAAACTATTGACTTTTATTTGACCTGTTGAGGCTGTATTGATCTAGGGCATAGTTTTGACTGACGGATTGTTCCATCAACTGCAATTCTTTTGTTTCACCAAAACGTACAGGCAAGCTTACTGTTTTGACCATTCTAATTTTCTTCGTTCGACTACATTTGATGATGAGTCATGAACAATGACTATTAGTCTTGAATGAATGCGAGAAGGTAGACCATCCTTGGTTTTTTCATCTATTATTGCTGTTATACTTGAACTCTGAAATCCAGAATCAAAGGCACTTGTATGGATATCGGGTGTAAGGCTCAACTGAGGTAAGCTAGGGATCATTGGCTGAATCAAGAGTAGTCTAAATAAGTCATGACCCATTGACTAATGTAAGGCTCAACTGAGGTGGCTCATGGGGCACTAACTGATTTAAGGGTCAAGGGAGGAACCACTCTGCCATTCAGTCACCCAAGGCTTGGTTGAGGTAACTTGGGCCATTGATTGAATGCAGGGACAGTTAACTGATGACCTAGCGAATGAGTCATACTTGGGTATGGAATTCCCTTTTGACACATGAATGTAGACAAGATTTCCAAACAGTAAAAATTGAGAAATATTGAGTTTCTTTCCAGTAAAGGCATTTTCTGAAGTCTTGTTATTCAACTCTTTGTGAGGACACTTGTTTAATAGGTATATTACACAAATGCATGTTTCAACTCGAATAAACATGGACAGATCTAAGTCATGTGTCATAGTTTTAGCAATCTCTTTGATGGACCAATTCTTGTTCTTAACAACCCCTTTTGGTTGATGGTTGTAAGGTATGATCAGGTCTCTTGATCTTTGCATCTCCAAGAAAAACCTCAAAGTCCTTTGATACTCATCTCCATTATCAAACCTTAACACTTAACACCTTAATCCTTCTACCTATCTTGTTTTTGACAAAAGCTTTGAACTCTAAAAATTTCCTGAGGACGTCATCTTTTGACCTATGAAATGTATCTAGATTTTCCTTGAAGATCACCAAGAAAAGAAACATAGTAAATATTTCCATCCAATGAAGCTATTTACATAGGTCTGCAAATATTTAAATGTATCAGGTGTGAGTTTCTTTTGATTTGTCTTCATTGCTTTAAAAAGTAATCTTGATGTGCTTGCTAAGTGCACATCCCTTGCATATACCAGTCTTTTCTATTTTGAATTTTAAGTAATCCGTGCACCATGACTTGCAAGAGGTAGAGCTCCATGGTACAAGTGGCCAAATCTTCTATGCCAAAGCTCACACAATGTGTCACCTGCCTGCTGGATCTGATCAGCAATCACCTTGTGAAATTCTCCTTCATGACCACCTTTGACCAACAATTGACTACGACCTTGGCTAAAGGTTTTGATGATAACTAGGAGATCATCAAATTCAGCCACAGAAAATGTCATGCCTGAAATGGAAAGTAATTTTTTATTAAATCCATGAACATAAAGACATGATCAAGTTCAAGAACATCAGTACAAGGATTGTCAAAAGAAATGATTCTTATCTTAGCAACATGATATGTGTCATCATCACCAAGTTGTATACCAACCTTTTGCTGATGAAGCCTATTGAAAGATTGGTGGTCACTGAAAGGACTATAAGAGAAAGAATCATCTGCAATACCAAAATGATTTTTCACACGAAAAAAGAAATGAAAAAAATACTATCTACCAATATGGTACTATGCATACAATGTGAATATATACAAGAGAACCCTTTCATATGTAAGCAGGGGCCTACGTTGACATAGGACAACTTAGGATAGGTGTCATAATCATATGACTAGAGACACAAAAAGTAATACCCAAGTAAACTTAACTAACTAGGTGTGAAAAGGACCTAAAAAGTGAAATTGGATGGGCGATATGCTTAGTTGTTCCAATTGTGGAATTGCAGATTGGGAAGGAGCTTGGTTAATTGACAGTTTGTCTATCATGTAGCATAATGTTCATTCCTGGGACCACTCAGGCTTTACTTCTCTAAACCTTACTCTTTTGTGCTTTTTTTATCCACAGTTAGAATATAATATAGATTAGTTAGCTGCTACTGGTTCATGTATGTTTTATGTTTATTTAGTGTTCATATCGCGAACCATTGTAATCAAGCAACAACACTTTAAACTGAGCTTTAACTTGACTATCCCAAAAGTTAGTAGTGAATTATTATTGTGCCCCTTGTTAATAACATTTCTTCTCCCCCGAGTCATCCTGCTTAAATGAGAATCAGCACCCTAGAGACCTTAGGGAGACTTTTGATCTCCTTTCAAGAGAGGAATCATCCCCTTTATTTTTGAATGTTAGGTTCAAACGATTTTGTGACTAACCACATTGTTGATGTTTATAGCTTCGATCAGATAAAATGATCTTAATGTTATGAGGAAATAAATAATATATTAATATATGATGATCAATTATATTAATATATATATTTAATTAAATAAACATCATATCGATTACTGTTTAATATTATTCTACATTATATATATGCATATTAATATATAGTAATAATGATATTATTACATATATTAATTTACATATGCAAATGTATATTATATCTGTCAATATAAATAATATTACAAACTAAATTCTAAATGCTCATTAATACCGAACTGATTAAATGATAGTTACCGATTGATATCAGTCTATAACACTAATGCATTTGATCATACCGATTATTATCGGTGGTAATGGATAGCATCGTATGCATATTATCACCCGCTGATTATCGGGTTGTAGTGAACAAGTAATGACTGAGCATTACCATCGG
>MU218727.1:134090-146062 GCA_018584345.1 Thuja plicata | reverse complement strand
TGCATTTAATGTTTACTATATTAAATGTATTTTGTATTGAAGGTCGACTTAGTAATATTTGTAATATTCATACTGAAAGCCGACTTTGTAAAGTTGAGAGATATATATGTAAGATCTTTTTGGTAAATATTGTAAGAAGTTTAGTAATAGTTATCTGAGAGAGCAGATATGCGAATGGCAGAGCAGAGAAAGACATAGATCATTGAAGAACTATAAAGGAACTATGAAAGCATTAGTGATGCTTGTTTTGTTCATGACTGAGAACTTTTTGTAACTGAATTGTATTGTAAGAGTTGTAAGCTCAGAGGCCCCTAACAGGGTGTTGTGAACCTTTAACAGGGTTGTTATTCCTCTAACAAGGAAATGTACTATGTAATATTCAGCTCCTAACAGGGCTAGGTCTCCTTACAGGGACACTATACTTTAGTGCATGCTTGTGGGTATCATCCCCGCCGGGGTTTTCCCTTGGCCAGGGTTTCCTCGTAAACAAATATGGGTTATGAGTACTGTGTCATTTACTTATGTTCTTTACTTTACTGCAAATGTATGATTAATGTTTAAGTGGTTGAAGAATTTAGTTTAAAGTGCTATTATACTGATTCACGCCCCTTCTCAGTATAATCCAATCCTAACAGGTACAATAGGGTATTAAGGTTGTTCGACACCCCTTGAAGGTACTTAATGTTAGAGTAATCACTTATTAATTAAATCATGTTGATTTAATTAGTTAAGTTGTTTTATTACTCTTTAGCGCTTAAGCTTTCTCTTAGGTGCATTAATAATTAATTCTTTTACTAATTATTAATGTGCAACCTAGCTTTTACCTTTTAGGGTTTCGTTCACCTTTTTAAGGTTGAACTTTGTAATTATTGTCAAGTAATTCAGAATACATTTTTGCTCTACTCTTTTCGAGTTTCTTTGAGCTTCTGAGTTCATCTTTTTCCTTCTTTATGCTTTCTTCTTGTAACAGGTATTTTGCATGCAGTTGTTTTTAGGCGTAATCGGATTAGTATTTCTCAGATCCTTCATGGTATCAGAGCCCCTCTGCTGTTGCCTGTTCTGGAGTGTTTGAAGCATGTTTTCGAAGGAGACAATCTCAGCATTCTCGGGGTTTTTATCTTCAATCTGTGGGTGACGTTATTTTTGGAACATTTTGGGCCCAAACAGACCTCAGCATCGCGTTCAGAAGGCCTGAGAAACTAAAATTTCATATAAAGTTTGTCCATTTTGGACACTGTTGCATTCTAAGGCAAAATATTTTTGCCCGTACGACCCTGTTTTGGGCATGAATTTCGAGGCGGGTGGGAAATTTTTTTCCTCCGAAATTATTATTTTCGGATTTCTGAAAAAAATAAAAAATCCATAAAATTTTGGGTTTTTCTGCAACTGTTGTACAAAAAAAAAAGTTAATTTTTTTTTTTCTTTTTAGGGTTTCGGGCCCAAGGACCTACGCTGGCCCCATTTTTTTAGTCTTTTTTAAAATAAAATAACATTTCGGTTTTCTATTTTTTTTTCCTTAAAAAAATACATTTGTTTTTTTGTGTATTTTTTTTTCCAAAAAAATATGCTTGCTGTTTTTTAATTGTTTTTTTCCAAAAAACAATTGTTGTTTTTTATTATTTTTTTCATTAAAAAATAATATTTTTTCTACCATTTTGGTAGGAAATCTGGAGGCAGTCCGTTTTTGGAGGTTTTTTCGCTAGTTTAGCCGGGCTTCGCCATTTTTGGCTGAGTTTCTTCCGAATCTTATGGTTGTGACCTACTGGTGGTTTTTTGCTGATAACTTGAGCAAACGGAGGCATTTTTCACCAAACGAGATATCGCTAGAAAGCTGGTTCCGAGACCTCTCTGATTTTTCCAAATTGGTTATCTGATTTTGCCGTCTTGCAGATTTGTTTTTCCAGTCAAAGTCAGGGTTCCATTTTTCACTCCGGTCACTATATCTCGCTTCTCCGAACTCCTTTTTTCGACTTCCACATGGCGTCGGAAAGCTGCTTCCGTTCTCTTTCTTTTCTATGGGTCTCACACCCAGTTTCTGCTCCTTGTATCTCTGTATTCAGTTGTTTGCTTTATGACATTCTGATGGATATCTTGGATGTTTCAGGTCCTGGGATCGTTTCCTTTTCTGAACATTGTATACATCTTTTTTCTGTAGCTTCTTATGCAAACGCACTGAGATAATGTGCCATTTGATGCATGCTTGGGATTCTATTGTACTCACACTACATTATAAAGTGCCATGGGGGGTTTGATGTTTGCTTTTTTTTTTTTTTTTTAAAGCAAGCTTTGCCTAGGGGGCAGTACCCTTTATATTGATAAACATAAAATGGTTAGAAATGTTACGGAGGAGATCCTCCAATACTAATCCGACAATACAACCTCAATGGAAAAGATATCCAATACCCCCGCCTATTGAGGCCAGCCTAGCTACAACATCCTCTTGAAAAAGCTTGTCATTAACTTGACAGAATGACAAAAAATTTTCCATGTCATTAACTTGAGCAACACAGTTCTTAAAAATCAGCCATGCTTTTTTCATAAGCTTTTTCTTTTCCTTATCCTCCGGCGCAAACAATGCCTTTAGCAGTCCACTCGAGAGATTGGCATCCATCACATCCAAGGCCGTTGTCACCTGTAAGAATAGTTCATCCGCGAGCATTCTTCTAACCATTCCGTTGACTGGCACCGGATGGCCTATAACTTGAATAATGGGAAGGAAAAGATCGTGAATAATTTTTCCGTCATGAACATGAATACCAGACCAGTAATCCGCCCCTAGTAGCGCGATCATGGTCGCCTTCTCCCTGTCATTGGCTTTGCTGAAGATGCGTTGTATCTGCTCTCCCGGTGTTTCCCTCAACTCCGCTTCCTACAGACACCTACAGCTGATTCCCATCATTTAAGCCATTACCTCCCTTATCTCTGAATACTGCTAAGAACTTGTAACCAAAACCTTAGAGAAAACTGCCTGATTGAGGGATTTAATTAGACTCTGGGAGACCGTCTGTGCCGAAAAAGCTGCAAAATCTTTAAACTTATCTACAAAGACCGCCATTGCAGAGCTTCAAGGACTCTGCAATAGTCACGCGCGACTGCATAAGGAACCTGTCCTTACTGCCCGCATCGACAGGATTATTTATCCTATCCCTGCCTTGTCGATAGATTTGATGTCCCTTTGAATAAGACTTTTCAGTTCCTCCGGAGATGATTTTGTCTTATCAAAGTCCAAGTCTATATCACTTCCAATACCTATGTTGGCCAAAATATCTGCCACTTGATTCCCTTCTTTGTACACATGTTGTACCCTATAATCCGCCAGCCTCCGTAAGTGAGCTTTTAATTTGGGTAGCCAACTTGCCAACCTCCAGGTCTGGAACAATAAGCTGGAAATCCCGTTTATGATAATTTGCGAATCCCCTTCAATTATAATTTTGTCATGAATGCTAGACAAACACCAGTCCAATCCTGCCTCCAATGCTGAAATTTCGGCCACATTATTGGTAGTGAAGCCCAATTTCCTTGCTGTCCCTTTCAACATTACTCCCTTATCGTTCCTAATGACTGCTCCAGTACCACTTACTCCTGGATTGCCTCTGCTGGCTCCATCAAAATTGAGTTTAACCCATCCTTTTGGAGGAGCTTGCCACCTAATAGCTTTCCTGTCAACTTTTGAGCCTTTCAATCTATGATCAATTCTTTGCCTGAAATTCCATTTCCTCTCCATGTCTGAATCCCATTTTGCCAAAAATATGTAATTTAATCCCATAATTCTGTTATTCATCACTTCCTCTATTGCCGTTTGGATCTTCATTATGATGTGCTCAATATCCAAAGCTTTATCTTTGAATATCCTCCGGTTCCTCTCTTTCCATATATGCCAAATAATAATGGAAGGACATACGATCCATAAGATTCCCCATTTAGAATGTATTTTATCTTGGGGCCATGAAAAAAGAAAATCTCTTAGTGTCCCATTTCTGACTCCTTGCACTGTAGTTTGTTCAGAAGCCAGTCCTAGCACTCTCTCCCGATCGGACACCATAAAAGAAGATGATCCATTCTTTCTTCCTCTTTTCTACACATGATGCACGAGTTCGGTCCTGAAAAGCCAATAGATTTCAATCTATCCCCGGATAATATCCTACCATGTAAAGCCACCCGTAAGAAAGCACCAGCCTTAGGCATAGGCCACTTTACCCAACACAATTTTGTTGGCCAATAAATATTATTCTGTCTGCGTCTAAGAAGCTCGTACCCCAACTTTACTTTATATGTTCCTGATTTAGATGCACTCCATATTAAATAATCCTCCTCGTTAGACCGCAAGACTGTTTTGTTTGATAACAACTCCTGTAATCGAATGTTATTGGCCGATCCCTGCTCACCCACACTCCTCCAACTGGCTTTCGGAGTAGTGGAATTAAATACCATGTAGTCAGTAACCTTCCTGCCAATAGTGGATTCCATTCTGTTCACCCAATCACCCTCCGAGAAGAAACTATCCAACGGACTGTCCCCTAACCAAGAGTCTCTCCAAAATAGAGCTCTGTTCCCATTGCCTATCTGCCATGGAAGATGATCGGTGATGACATGTCTACTATCCCAAATATGCTTCCAGAAAGCTGAGCCAGAAGGTGAATTTGCAACGGTCAAAATCCTATCTGGATCTCGAGCATCAAGATACTTTGCATTCATTATTTTACACCAGGGTTTTTCCGGAGTATAATACATTTTCCAAGCTAGCTTGGCTCCCAACACTGTATTTTGAAAATCCATGCTTCGCAAGCTAGCTCCTCCTTCCTCTTTGGGCAAACAAGCTGTGTCCCAATTGATAAGATGAATCCTCTTATCCGTTTTAGCCCCTTCCCATAATTTTTTTTTGAATTATCCATCAATTGCGGACGCATGTCTCTTAGAAATTTTGTAGACTGACAAATGGTAAATGGGAATGGCAGAAAGAACTGATTTAATCATAATGATCCTTCCTGCTTGAGATAGCCATTGATTCTTCCATGAGGAAACTTTGGACCGGATTTTGTCAATGATCTCGTCCCAGAGATTGTTGATCAAACGCCCTGCAAATAGAGGTACTCCCAAATATTGAATGGGAAAAGCACCTTCTTCGTACCTCAGAATTTTAATAATGGCAACTCTCAGCTTTTTATTGGTATGAAGGAAGAAAGTCCTAGACTTGCAGACATTCATAACTTGGCCCGATTCTTTTTCATATTCTGACAGAACCTTCTTTATACACTTGGCTTCCTTAATTGAAGCCTCGCCAAACAAAATTGCATCGTCTGCAAACTGGGAATGCGAGATGGGCTCTATGTTGTTTGAGATTGAGAATCCACACCAATTGCCTATCCTGTTATTATGTTTGATAAGGCAGCCCATAGCTTCTGCCATCAATACAAATAGAAAGGGAGACAGGGGATCACCTTGCCTTATCCCGTTAGTGGCTTGGAAAAAAACAGTTATAGATCCATTAACAAAAATAGAGAAATGTATTGAAGAGATACACAATTGAATGCATTTGATCCATTCAGAGCAAAATCCAAACCGAGATAGGAGTTCGATAAGAAAAGGCCAGCGAATTCTGTCATAGGCTTTACTGACATCCAATTTGATGATCATACCTGGCTTTTTGCTGCATTGCATATTGTGGATAGTTTCCCTTGCCAAAATGATGTTGTCTGAAATTTCCCGACCCAGAACAAATCCATGCTGTTCTGGCGAAATGATTCTGCTAAGGATTGGTTTGAGCTTGTTAACCAGTGCCTTAGCCAGAATTTTATATAAAGAATTGCAAAGCGCAATCGGCCTAAAATCGTGCATGGATGCTGGTTCTTGTTTTTTTGGAATTAAAGCTATTACCGTATTGTTCAATTCTGTAACAAACTGTCCTTTGATCCGGAAGGATTCCATAATTTTGAGAATGTCTTACCCCATAAAAGACCAACATTTTTGAAAAAATTCCGCAGGGAAACCGTCTGGTCTTGCAGCTTTTGAATGCTGGATTATCAAAAACAACCTTTTTTATTTCTTGAAGCGTGAAAGGCTTCATCAACTGTGAGTTATCCTCGTCGGAAATTGATCTTGGAATGATATCTAAGAACACTGAGGCTGAAGGAGATAAGGAATCAATTGAGGATCCCAGAATGTTTTGAAAGTGCGATGTAGCAATCTCCTCAACATAATCCTTATTGTCCTGCCACAATCCCTGTCCATCCTGAATACTATTGATGCTGTTCTGAGCCCTTTTAGCTTTCACCGAAGCGTGGAAATACTTTGAATTACAATCACCTTCTTTGATCCAATTTTCTCTTGACTTGTCCTTCCAATATATTTCTTCCCTATAAAGGAGTTCTACTAATTCTTCTTTAAGAATTTTTTCTTTTTCAAATTCCATGTTGGTCATCCCCGAGGCTATCACTGTAGTATTCAAAAGTTCCAGTTCTTTTTCAACTCTAAGTTTTTTTGTAAAAATATTTTTGAATGAGTCTCTATTCCATACCTTTATTTTCCTTTTGATCTCCTTCAATCTATTTACCATGACAAAACTCGGGGTGCCTTTGAAATGATCGCTACTTTTCCACCAATTTGCCAGATTCGACAAGAAATTGTCATCTCTCCACCATATGTTTTGAAACCTGAAACTGCCCTTGTCTTTCAGGAAGGAAGATAAAATGTTGAGTTAGATGGGATAGTGGTCGGATAAAGACATAGGAATGATATTTGATTCCACTTTGAAGTCCGATTCAAACCAAGAAAGAATCCACCAGAAACCTGTCCAATCTCTCAGAGATTCTAGTAAAATTGGATCTTTTGTTAGACCACGTGAAAAGCCCATTAGAAGTCACCAAATCTATCAAATTATTGTTTTGAACAAAATCTCTGAAATCATCCATTACCCTTGTTCTTTTATTGTTGCCTCCATATTTTTCCTCAAGTTCCAAAATGGCATTGAAATCCCCCGCTAAAATGATCTTGTTCGACCCCACACTCGCTATTTTGATAGAAAGCTCTTTCCATAATAGTAATTTGTCTTCAGTTTTCGTAGGACCGTATATGTTAAAAATGGGAAAAGAGACATTTTCTTTGATTGACTCCACCAATCCAAACAACCAGTGATCATGTTTCTCCAACAAAGACATCTTGATGAAGGCTGGTTTCCATAAGAAACCAATTCCTCCCGAAGCACCTTTAGCTTCCTGAAAAAATCCTTCCCAATGTTTACATGAGAACATGAGACTAAGGGCTTTGTCAATACTAAGTTTAGTTTCCTGTATTAAGACTAGATCACTTTCCAGTCTCTGAAGCGCTCGCATAAATAAGCGCTTTTTGTCAGGAGTAGCTAGACCCTTGACGTTCCATGAAGAAATCTTCATTTTCCACCAAATGGGGATTCCTCCTCCCTTGGCTTTCTTCATGAAGTCCAAAACACTGATAATGCCCTTCTCTTTAGCCCTTTCTTCCCTCAAACGTCTATTCGATCTTCTTCCTCTGCCTCCTTTAGTTTTACCCAGAAGAAGATTTGCCGACTGGCTGATGCATCTGGGCTCAATATTCTCCAACTCATCAGCCAGAGGATCCTCTGAAAAATCCCTATCATAATCCACTTCTGAATCCGACCTACAGTGAGAGAGCGGGATAATCTCCTTGGAACAATCCTTGACTTGTGGATGATCAGAGTGGGTTGACGAACATTCCCCTTCTTCCTTGTCCGTCCTCAAAGGAAGCAATGTCGATTTCTCCATAGTTTTCTCCTCAGGCCTAAAAGCGGTTTTAGAAACCGTTATGCTATCTTTTTTCCTCCAAACTTTTGCAAGTTTAACAAAAACCCTACAATCCATTGCTGAATGATTCTTGAACCCACATTTCATGCATTCCAGCGGCTGATGCTCCACTTCAATATGTTGTTTCCATGTCGAATCTTTCGATTTCAGATTGATGCAATCCGGCATATTTTGTACAGCCGCTAATTTAATTCTTGCATACAAATACGAGTCATTGTTGACAATGGATTCATCCACCTCCAATAGCGTTCCCAAAGAACGACCTATATGCTCCAAAGTGGAATCTCCCCAAATTTCAAGTGGGAGATTATACAATCTAATCCAGATTGGGTTCTGATAAATCCCCAAAGGTAACAGATTGAAATTAGGTTGCCAAGGCTGAATATAAAGGGGAGAAAGCCCGAAAAACCAGTTCTGGCCTGTTAGTATCGAATTCCTATCCTCTTCATCCTGAAAGATAACAATAAAAAAATTCTTGGGATTAAATTTAATGATGACTTCTTTGTTCCAATTATTTTCCACCCATTTTCTTATTTTCTCTCTCGAGACCCTTTCTCCGATGAAGCGCCCTATGACAGCCATTTTTTCCCACAGAGCCGAGTCCTCTTCCACATCTTTGGGCAATAAAATATCCACCGATTTCTCCTCCTTTCCATGCATAGGCCGTGGAGAAGAACTATCCTTATCACCCCCATGAAAATGTGCAGACTTCTGGAAAAAACGTCCTTCCTTATTTTTCCTCTGCCATTTCTTCTGCATCGCGCTCCCCCAAATACCCGGTTTGACATTTGCTTTATTTGCCATCTACCTTTGTTAAGTGAGTGTCCCTTCCACGCCATTAGCCTCATGTGTGTCAGTGACTGATCATCCTCGACACATACTTTATTTGTTCTTATACGTTCTTCATCATGCAGTGTTTCTTGGCAATCTGTTTCAGTGTACCTGTCATACCTCTCCCTGCTCAGCATTATGGGGGGGTATATCCTGTTGGTTCTAATGCTTCTCTGGTTCGATGGAGTGATCTATGTATTCAGTATTTGTTCCTATGTACTAGGCGGATGCAGTGGCTGGGTACCTATGCATTTCGGTGAGATGGATCATTTACCATATGGACACTCTTCTTTCATTCTTGTTTGGAGACATTCTTCCATCTTTGATTGATCAACTCTTCAGACTTTGTTTATAGTCTTCTCTACCTGATCATGTTCTATTACAGTGGAGGTTCCAGCAGTTACTTTTCGACAGTGTTTGCAGCTTCTTGCTTTAGAGGTGTTCTACATGTTCCTTCTTTGTTCCTATTTTCTAGCACATTTTCTAGTTTGGAGGCTTCTTCAGCCCTTCTCTAGGCTTCATCTCTTTTTGGAGTAGGGTTTTTCCCATGTGGTTTTCTCTATTTCTCCTCTTTACAGAGATTTTTGTACTTGGGTACCTAATCAAGCCTTGTTGTTGGGACCTATTTTTTCCTGCTTTCATAGCTGTGCTAGGTTGGCTTACCTCCTGAGATTCGCTTAAGGGGGGGTGTTAGAGTAATCACTTATTAATTAAATCATGTTGATTTAATTAGTTAAGTTGTTTTATTACTCTTTAGTGCTTAAGCTTTCTCTTAGGTGCATTAATAATTAATTCTTATATTAATTATTAATGTGCAACCTAGCTTTTACCTTTTAGGGTTTCGTTCACCTTTTTAAGGTTGAACTTTGTAATTATTGTCAAGTAATTCAGAATACATTTTTGCTCTACTCTTTTTGAGTTTCTCTGAGCTTCTGAGTTCTTCATCTTTTTCCTTCTTTATGCTTTCTTCTTGTAACAGGTATTTTGCATGCAGTTGTTCTTGGGCGTAATCAGATCAGTATTTCTCAGATCCTTCACTCAAAACCCCAGATTGCAGTCCCCAATAGGTGGTATTGACATCCAAAAATCTGAAAGCACTTTGAAGTTTTCTCAAGTGCATGATACCATTGGGAGTTGGGAGGCAGCGGCCCACAGAAACATAAAAAATGCTTTTTAGAAAAAAACTAAATAAAGAGGATTAACATCGGGGACGTCCAGCCATTCCTTGATGGCCAAACGTCCCCTGCCGTCCTTGGGACAACCAAAAGTCCGTTGCCCAATACTCGGCATCTCCAAGTTTTGGGGACATTTTAGTTTTTTTTTGCAAATTGGGGAGGGCTAGGGGACAGGGATGAGGTTTTTAGGCCCAAGGATGCGTTCCCAGGTAACATAGGAAATTAGCAAATAGCATAAGTTTGTAGAGATTAATATGGTAGAAAAAGAAAAGAGAACTATGGGGGAAGAAGATTTTCTAGAGGTAGGGTGTAACAAACTTATCTGAGGGCAAGTGGACCTTACAAATGTGCTAGTTTAGTTGCTTCGTAACATGCAAAACAATATGGTTGCACCTAGCCATAAGAATAATGAAGTACTTTTGGGGCTAATAATCCCAGTATCACTAACACCACCACTTAGAGGACTGCTGTTGGTTTAGGTGCTATATTTGAACAACTTTTTTTTTCTGTAGACAGGTTCTTTAAATTGAATATTAGAACCTAGTTGTTGATGATATCACAACTTGTTATGCTGAGTATAGGGCTCTTCAAGAGGATATCTCAAGTGAAATGTCACTCATAGATTTTATGAACATGAAGAAGTATTGAAATGACCCTTATCTTGAGCCTAGATCGTAAGCTATCTAGTGAGATTCGCAACATGCTTTGGGGAAATTATTTTTCAAAGATAGACTTGAGATTGGGGTACTATTAGATATAGATGAAGAGAGAGTATATAGAGAAGACAACTTTCAGGTGCCAATTTGGACATTTTTAGGTTTTTTTGATGCCCTTTGGATGAACGAATGCTCTAGCTACTTTTTAGAGTTGCATGAATCAGGTATTCAGGAAGCAGTTGAGGAAATTGTGTTAATATTGTTTGATAACATCTTGATCTTCCGTAAGACTTGGGAAGAGCACATGTGGCCTCTTGAGATCCTCAACATCTTGTAGAGTGAGTCTCTGGAGTCTAAATATGACTTTGGTATGACAAAGATTCTTTATTTGGGTCACATCAATAGTGCAGAGGGAGTGAGAGTTGATCTTGAGAAGATTAAGGCTTTGATTGAAAGGTATATTCCTACGAATCACGCTCATCTTAAGGGATTCTTTGGTTTGTGTGGATTCTACACGAGGTTTGTTAGGGGCTATTCACAGGCTGCAATTCTACTTAAAGATTTGACCGAAAAGGGAGCTTTTGAGTGGTTCGATTCAACAAAAGTGTTTTGAGCACTTGAAGCAGATGATATCTATATGCCTTGTGTTGGCAATACCAGATTTCCCCAAACTCTTTGAGTTGGAATATGATGCATTAGGAGAGGGGATGGAGCAGTTTTGATGTAGGAGATGCACCCCACAACATTTGAGAGTAGGAGACTAAGAGGTGTGGAGAGGAGTTACTATGTGTATGATAGAGAGATGTTGGCCATTATGCATGCCTTGGCCAAATTGAGACCATACCTTGTTGGAGGTCAGTTTATCATCAAAACATATCATAGTAGTATTGAGAACTTCATGAACTAGAAGGATCTCAATGATATGCAGAAAAAGTCAGTTAGTAGACTACAAACATACATTTTTGACATTGTATATGTCAAGGGGATGAAGAATGTAGTTGTTGATACACTTTCTGAGAGGCCTCATGTATTTATTCTATTGGAGATATTTTCTGATTGGAGGGAGTTAATTGCAGAAAATTATGCTAAGGATGCATGGGCAAAAAGAGTAATAGAGGGCACAATTCATGATGACAGGTGTAGAATGATTAATGAGTTGATTATTTACAAGGAGAGAAGTTATTTGGTGCCTTCTTCACATCTTAAGGTGTAGGTATTGAGGACTTTTCATGATGCACCTATGGCTGGTGACAACTTTTTTCAAGACCTACAGACAGGTTTGAAATGACCCTAACCGGCCATTTACTGATTTCGACCAATAAATCTTAAACAGATTTAAAATAAACAGTAACATGCAAACAGCCAAAAGATATTCTCGAATAACCAACAGATTTATTCATAAAACCAACAAGTACAATCTTATGAAATAACTCAGAAAATCGGGTTTGTATTATACATCAGCAATACAATAACCACGAAATACAATATCCAATCCGAAATACAGTAAAGAACAG
>MU218727.1:97070-117572 GCA_018584345.1 Thuja plicata | reverse complement strand
ATAAATACAGAGGGCTGGTTAGAGTTCTCAAACCAGACACCTTGGATGATGCTATTAAGTTAGCTCATGATTTAGATTCACCATCCTCCATTTTACAGCCACCTAAGAAACCCTTCAAGGGGTCTTCATTTCAGAAGGGGAAAATTCAGAATACGAGTGCACCTCCCAGGCTGTATTTTGAGACGAGAAATGAATTGAGGAGGCGGAAGCTGTGTTTCACTTGCAGGGAGCCATGGACTCCAGATCACGGGTGCCTTTGAAAAGGCAAACTTCATTACATTGTGGTAGCTTCTAAGGATGAGATGAGGAGGGTGAGGGCAGTGATGAGGAGGATAGCGAAGAGGAGGTTCATGTTGAGCCAACATCGGAGGGAAAGAAAAAGAAAACACCCCATGGGCAGCCCCCAGTTACTTTAGAATCCCTCTCTGTGATTCCTACATGTCACCCCTTTTGTTTGAAAGGAGTAGCTAGAGGACAGGGGATTGTTTGCCTCTTAGATACAGGAGCTACGCACAATCTCATCAGCACAGGTATGGTCTCCAGGAGACGGCTACAGGTGGATGATATTCCAGAATTTGAGGTCAAGGTGGCAGGAGGGGACCTCTTGAGTTGCATAGGGAAGATCTCGTGTCTTCCAATACACTTTGGTGATTACCTGCTAGAGGCAGATTTTTGTGTAATTGACTTGGATAGTCTTGATGCGATATTGGGTATCCAGTGGCTGCAGACCCTAGGCAGGTACACCATTGACCACACACTGAAACAGTTAGAGTTTATACAGGGTGTTCTGCAGGTGGTTCTTAAGGCCATGCCAGATGGCGGGCCTAGATTAGTGTCTACTCACAGGATGGAGGCCATCATGAGACAGTGACGTGGAGTGGGCAGCCCAGTGCTTTGTATCCACGAAACCCACACTGGATTCAGGGCAGCAGGTTCACCTTGATATTTAGGAGGTGCTTGATAAGCACAAGCGGGTCTTTGAGGATATACCACTAGGCATACCTCCAGATAGAGGGTTCGAGCATATCATTGAGATGTAGGAGGGCGCTAAGCCCGTAATCAAATCCTTATTGTCATCCTAGGCACTACAAGGAAGAGATAGAGAAGACGATAAAGAACTCTTGGACATGGGACACATCAGACCTAGCTCCAGTCCCTTTGCTTCTTCAATAGTATTGGTGAAGAAGAAAGATGGTACTCTCTGCATGTGTATTGATTACTGTGCTCTGAATAAGAGAACCATCAAGAACAGGTATCCTATTCCCCGAATCGATGAGCTGCTAGATGAGTTACACCGGGCAGTCTACTTCTCGAAGATAGATCTTCGATCAGGGTACCACCAGATTCGTGTCCGAGAGGAGGATGTGCATAAGACATCGTTCCGCTGCCATTACGGACACTACGAGTTTCTAGTGATGCCATTTGGGCTCACTAACTCTACGGCTACATTCCAGTCTTGCATGAATCATATCTTCAAAAAACAGCTGCGCAAGAGTGTATTAGTATTCTTTGATGACATATTGGTCTTCAGCAAGACATGGGAGGAGCATTTGAGACACTTGGACGAGATTCTGAGCATCATGGAGAATCCGTCTCTGTTTGCTAAAGAATCCAAGTGTGAGTTTGGTTTGACCGAGATCCTCTACCTGGGACATGTGATAGGGGTAGATGGAGTCAAGGTCCATTAGGAGAAAATACAGGCAGCCTTGGATTGGTCGCCACCGCGGAATGTTTGAGTTGGGAGGATTCCTTGGCTTATGCTCTTACTACAGGAGGCTCGTTAAGGGGTTTTCTCAGGCAGCTGCACCCCTCACCGATCTCACTCGGAAAGGGGCCTTCAGGTGGTCAGATGATCTGGAGATAGTCTTCTACAGATTCAAGACTATCATGAGTACATGCCCGGTGTAGTATTGATGCAGGACAGGCACCCCATAGCTTATGAGAGCAGGAAACTCAGGGACAATGAGAGGCTGTACTCTACATATGACAAAGAGATGCTAGCCATCATGCACGCATTAGCGAAGTTCAGGCAATAGTGGGTGGCAAGTTTACTGTCAAAACGGATCATAACAGCTTGAGATACTTCCTGGAACAAAAGGAACTCAACGAGAGACAGCAGAAATGGGTCAGTAAGATACATGCATATCACTTTGATATCGAGTATGTCAAAGGCAAGAATAACATTGTAGCTGGTGCACTCTCCAGGACACCTTCAGAGGTAACTTGCTGTGTACTATCCGAGATTTCCGTAGATTGGAAATCTCACTTATTGGTTGAGTATTCTAAGGATACTCAAGCATGTCAGGTTTTGTATAGGCAGCTTCCAGATGACCGGTACAAGGTAATTGATGACATCATTCACTACAAGGACAGGATCTACTTAGTACCTGGTTCGAAGCTGAAGACTCTGATTTTGAGGGCTGTGCATGACACTCCTACAACAGGACATCCAGGGTTCTTTAAGACTTACCGGTATATCCGGGAGAGGTTCTCATGGAAGGGCCTCAAGGACGATGTCCTCCAGCATGTTAGGGAGTGCCAGACTTGTCAGTATAACAAGTCAGACCACACTCATCCAGCGGGTTTACTGCAGCCCCTTCCTTATCCAGCTCCGAAATGGGAGGGTATTTCTAGGGACTTCATCACTGGGTTGCCGAAAGTGTAGGGTAAGGACAACATTTTTGTGGTAGTCGACAGACTCACCAAGTTCGCTCATTTCTTTGCCATTGCGGCAGATTGGACAGCTTCACAGGTAGCAGAGTTATTCTTTCGTGAGGTTTTCAGACTACATGGTCTCCCTAAGACCAATGTGAGCGACAGGGACACCAATTTCCTTAGCACCTTTTGGCAGGAACTTTTCAGGTTGGCAGGCACGAAGTTGACTCCCAGTACCAGTTACCACCCACAGACAGATGCGCAGACATAGATTGTGAATAAATGGGTGGAAGGCTATCTTAGAAACTATGTATCGGAGCAACAGAGAGCATGGGTCCGTTGGCTATACTTGGGGGAGTTCTGTTATAACTCCACTTATCATATGACCATAGGCATGTCGCCATTCAGGGCACTCTATGGCAGCGAGCCATTATCTTTCATAGATTTGGCTTTACAGAACAGCAGGGCTCCGATAGCTAGTGATTGGTTACAGGATCACCAGGACATTCTCCGTTCTCTCAAGGAGAATATTCAGAGAGCACAGAATTAGCAGAAGATGTACGCTGATTGTCACAGGGTAGAGCGGAATTTTGAGATGGAATATGGTTTACCTCCGCCTACAGCCTTACCGACAGAGCTCGCTGAAGAAGAGTGGATCAGAGAAGCTCAGGCCTAGATTTTATGGCCCTTATCGCATCTCGACGAGAGTTGGCGAGGTGGCCTATGAGTTGGAGCTTCCAACATATAGCAGGATTCACAATGTCTTGCACGTTTCTGGCCTCAAGAAGGCAATCAAAGAGCAGGTAGTAGCTTCGGGTAGTTTACCTCCATTGGATGAGGAGGGTAAACTGGCTTTGGTTCCAACAAAGGTTATTGAGGTCAGGGAAAGAAACCTGCGGAACAGGGTTGTTCGGGAGTATTTGGTCCGGTGGAAAGACTTACCATATGAGGATGCCACTCGGGAGGGTGAGTCTATCCTGCAGCACCCAGCTTTGAGATTGCTTGAGGGCAAGCAATCCCGGGAAGGGAGGACTGTAATGTCCAATTTTCTACAGTAGTGCATAATATGCCTGATTAGCCTATCTAGTCATCCGGATAGTCTAATGGCCGCTTTTCAGAGGATGCCAGTCAGTCACATGGTTACTTGGGCATTGATTTAATATCTGAGTTCAGTCTCTATAGTTGGGGTACTTTATTTCATAAACTAATATTATAAAGTCACTTTAATATTATAACTTTAAGTTAGTTTATTTTTATAAAGTGACTTAAGTGACTAAAAGAAGAAAGTGCTTTTTATCCCACATTGCCTAGTTGGTGTAATGGCTCTCATTTTGAGGCTCATTTCGAGGTTATAAAGGAAGGAGATCTTGTTTGGGAAAAGTACAATGAGAATTTATAAAATTAAAGATTTTATATCTAGTTGCTTGAATGTGATTGATTTCTTGAGGATGTAGCCCCTTAAGAGTTTTATGGAAATTGGACGTAGCCCCAATACTCCATCTTTGGTGAAATCACTTCATATTTCACATTCAGACTTTAATGCATTGGTAAGGTAATCTATGCAGTTCAAACTCACTTCAGATTCAGTTTCCTTTTGTTAATCATTTAGCAGAGAAGAAAGAAGCTTGTGCTATTCGAACTGAACCATGGATCTTATGGTCTAAGGACACACGTAGTAGATTGAGTGATTGGTGTTTGGTTGTTTCGACACTCCTGGGAGAAATTGTCTGCAGATTGATAGCCTAGGCGAATCATATGATAGAGAAGATAAACAGGTTGTGAATGCGTAACATCTGGGCGTACATATAATACCAATGAGGGATCCGCTGGTTAAGAAGGAACTGATGTGTAGATAGACCCGTGCGGGTGTAGGGTGTTAGACGGGACCTAGTTAGCATATTCGCGTGGGAGGGAAATCAAGTTGCTTCCCCACGCTCTTAGAAATCCACGACTTGCTGGAAAGAGCAGTCGGGTTGGCCTCTAACAGTTCGCGTGGCTGACCACTTCATGTTGCACAGTGCTAGCTAGGCGGTTCAAATGCCAGTAGACATTCCGTAGCCTCCAGACTAGTGTTGTGTTAACTCCAGCAGCACGCGGTGTTACATTATTAGCGTAGAGCAGTCCAGTTGCTTAGTGCTGCGCGGGATATAGAATTTCAGTGGTGTCTACTTCCAGCTGAGTCTGCAGAGACAAGGACTTCACGTGGCGTTTCCAGGTGCATAGTTATTCACTTACACTCTAGGCATATTCATGTAATGAGATGAATCTGAGGATTCAATATATATATGTGTGGCTGTAACCTGGATCTTAACCATTTTCTATATGATGTCCAACATTGGCGTGAATATATAAACCATTGCATTGTTTTCTATCATTGTTGGATTAGTTCGTATTGCTGAATATATGTTATAGTTAGATGCATGCCTTATCTTGAAACCATTGAGAGACTATACAATTGCAAGACTAGGACCTTTATTTGGAAACTTTAGGTGCCCATTACTGTCTTGGAGGAAATTTTTGCAGTCAAATTTATTATCAGTAAGGAACCTTACAGTGGTATCAGAGCTACTAATCTTGCCATCCTAGTGGGATCTTCATCTTCGGTTTTCAGTTGTGACAACAGTAGCCATGCTGGCCAGGTATGCATAGCAGGCACAGGATACCTGGTTTTGGTCATAACAGGGAGGAACAGGAACATACAGAGTCTTCAGTACAGGTGGACATTGAGTCTAGTCATCCAGATAGCGAGGAGTTTGTTTTAGAGCAGCCTATTCTAGGTGGGAACATGGCTGATGAGGTAGATCGAGAAGCCAGGGAGACTATGAGGCAGATACGTGTTGGGCAGGACAATATTGCTGGTGTGTTACAACAGCTTACAGGGGTTATCCAGCAGTTGTTTGTTACAGCCAAGAGGCCCCCTAGCCAGGACAACGGTGGTAGCAGTAGAGCACGATCTCCTAGAGCTACTAGAGCTCCCACACATACCACAGACAGACCCCTCATGCCTACATTCACGGAGAATGTTGTAGAGGAAGTGGCACATCCAGGTCTAGCAGGCATTCTTCCAGAGAATGTTATGACGATGCACGACGAGTGGGACATGTTACCCGTTCATGTCGAAGTTGATTTGACCTTTCTTCAGTATATGGCCCAAAAGAGAGAGTTTGGCAAGGGCCAGTCGGAGAGGAGACCTGAAGGTCCGAACTGGGATTTGGAACATGCCATGAACAAATTGACTCTTCCTACGTTCAATGGCAGTGGCAGAACATCTGCTATAGCTTGGAATCACAAGCTCGATACATTCTTGACCCTCAAACCTATGTTAGAGATTGAGGCAATTAAATTTGCCACTATGCATCTAGAGGGGACCGCGTATGATTGGTGGCATCATGGCATTGTCACCCAGGATCATGGACTGATTGCTTCCTATGAGATCTTCAGCACGAGACTGATCGCTCATTTTGACAGGAAGGACATAGAGGTCTATTATAGGGAGTTGGCTTAGCTTAAGCAGAGTGGGTCTTTGGAGCATTTCATTGATGAATTTCAGAGGATCTCCATCACGGTTCCAGACATGACAGAGAGGAGGAAGGTAATGTTATTCATTTAGGGCCTTTATGATAAATACGGGGCTGGTTAGAGTTCTCAAGCCAGACACCCTGGATGATGCTTTTAAGTTAGCTCATGATTTAGATTCACCATCCTCCATTTTACAGCCACCTACGAAACCCTTCAAGGGGTTTTCTTCATTTTAGAAGGGGAAAATTCAGAATACGAGTGCACCTCCCAGGCTGGATTTTGAGACGAGAAATGAATTGAGGAGGCGGAAGTTGTGTTTCACTTGCAGGGAGCCTTGGAGTCCAGATCACAGGTGCTTTGGAAAAGGCAAACTTCATTACAGTGAGGTAGCTTCTGAGGATGAGTATGAGCAGGGTGAGGGCAGTGATGAGGATGATAGCGAAGAGGAGGTTCAGGTTGAGCCAACATCGGAGGGAAAGAAAAAGAAAGCACCCCACGAGCAACCCCCAGTTACTTTAGCATCCCTCTTTGGGATTCCTACTTGTCACCCCTTTTGTTTGAAAGTAGTTAGAGGACAGAGGATTGTTTGACTCATAGATACAGGTGCTACGCACAATTTCATCAGCACAGGTATGGTTTCCAGGAGACGGCTACAGGTGGATGATATTCCAGAATTTGAGGTCAAGGTGGCAGGAGGGGACCTCTTGAGTTGCACAGGGAAGATCTCGTGTCTTCCAATACACTTTGGTGATTACCTCCTAGAGGCAGATTTTTATGTAATTGACTTGGATAGTCTTGATGCGATATTGGGTATGGAGTTGCTGCAGACCTTAGGCAGGTACAGCATTGACCGCACGTTGAAACAGTTAGAGTTTATACAGGGTGGTCAGCAGATGGTTCTTAAGGCCATGCCAGATGGCGGGCCTAGATTAGTGTCTACTCACAGGATGGAGGCCATCATGAGACACAGTGACATGGAGTGGGCAGCCCAGTGCTTTGTATCCACGAAACCCACACCGGATTCAGGGCAGCAGGTTCACCTCAATATTCAACAGGTGCTTGATAAGCACAAGCGGGTCTTTGAGGATATACTACTAGGCATACCTCCAGATAGAGGGTTCGAGCATATCATTGAGATGGAGGTGGGCGCTAAGCCCGTAATCACTACTCCTTATCGTCATCTTAGGCACTACAAGGAAGAGATAGAGAAGACGATAAAGGAACTCTTGGACATGGGACACATCAGACCTAGCTCCAGTCCCTTTGCTTCTTCAGTAGTATTGGTGAAGAAGAAAGATGGTACTCTCCGCATGTGTATTGATTACCGTGCTTTGAATAAGAGAACCATCAAGAACATGTATCCTATTCCCCGAATCGATGAGCTGCTAGATGAGTTACACGGGGCAGTCTACTTCTTGAAGATAGATCTTCGATCAGGGTACCACCAGATTTGTGTCCAAGAGGAGGATGTGCATAAGACAGCGTTCCGCTGCCATTACGGACACTACGAGTTTCTAGTGATGCCATTTGGGCTCACTAACGCTACGGTTACATTCCAGTCTTGCATGAATCATATCTTCAAAAAACAGCTGCGCAAGAGTGTAGTAGTATTCTTTGATGACATATTGGTCTTCAACAAGACATGGGAGGAGCATTTGAGACACTTGGACGAGATTCTGAGCATCATGAAGAATCAGTCTCTGTTTGCTAAAGAATCCAAGTGTGAGTTTGGTTTGGCCGAGATCCTCTACCTGGGACATATGATAGGGTTAGATGGAGTCAAGGTCCATCAGGAGAAAATACAGGCAATCCAGGATTGGCCACCACCACTGAATGTTTCAGAGTTGAGAGGATTCCTTGGCTTATGCTCTTACTACAGGAGGTTCGTAAAGGGGTTTTCTCAGGCAGCTGCACCCCTCACCGATCTCACTCGGAAAGGGGCCTTCAGGTGGTCAGATGATATTGAGATAGTCTTCGACACATTCAAGATTATCATGAGTACATGCCCGGTTCTAGCACTACCGGATTTCTCTCGTCCTTTTATTCTGGAGTGTGATGCTTCAGGTACTGTGATAGGTGCAGTATTGATGCAGGATAGGCACCCCATAGCTTATGAGAGCAGGAAACTGAGGACAATGAGAGGCTATAGTCTACATATGACAGAGAGATGCTAGCCATCATGCACGCATTAGCGAAATTCAGGCAATATCTAGTGGGTGGCAAGTTTACTGTCAAAACGGATCATAACAGCTTGGGATACTTCCTTGAACAAAAAGAACTCAACGCGAGACAACAGAAATGGGTCAGTAAGATACAGGCATATGACTTTGATATCGAGTATGTCAAAGGCAAGAATAACATTGTAGCTGATGCACTCTCCAGGAGACCTTCACTGGTAACTTACTGTGTACTATCCAAGATTTTCGCAGATTGGAAATCTCACTTGTTGGTTGAGTATTATAAGGATACTCAAGCATGTCAGATTTTGGTTGGGTAGCTTCCAGATGACCGGTACAAGGTAATTGATGACATCATTTACTACAAGGACAGGATCTACTTAGTACCTGGTTCGAAGCTGAAGGCTCTGATTTTGAGGGATGTGCATGACACTCCTACAACAGGACATCCAGGGCTCTTTAAGACTTACAGGTATATCTGGGAGAGTTTCTCATGGAAGGGCCTTAAGGACGATGTCCTCCAGCATGTTAGGGAGTGCCAAACTTGTCAGTAGAACAAGTCAGAGCACACTCATCCAGCGGGTTTACTGCAGCCCCTTCTTATTCCGGCTCAGAAATGGGAGGGTATTTCTATGGACTTCATCACTGGGTTGCCGAAAGTGCAGGGTAAGGACAACATTTTTGTGGTAGGCGACAAACTCACTAAGTTCGCTCATTTCTTTGCCATTGCGGCAGATTGGACAGCTTCACAGGTAGCAGAGTTATTCTTTTGTGAGGTTTTCAGACTGTATGGTCTCCCTAAGACCGATGTGAGCGACAGGGACAGCAAGTTCCTTAGCACCTTTTGGCAGGAACTTTTCAGGTTGGCAGGTACGGAGTTGACTCCCAGTACTAGTTACCACCCACAGACAGATGGGCAGACATAGATTGTGAATAAATGGGTGGAAGGCTATCTCAGAAACTATGTATCGAGGCAACAGAGAGCATGGGTCCGTCGGCTATACTTGGGGGAGTTCTGTTATAACTCCACTTATCATATGACCATAGGCATGTCGCCATTAAGGGCACTCTATGGCAGCGAGCCATTATCTTTCATAGATTTGGCTTTACAGGACAACAGGGCTCCAATAGCTAGTGATTGGTTACAGGATCAGCAGGACATTCTCTGTTCTCTCAAGGAGAATATTCAGAGAGCACAGAATCAATAGAAGATGTATGCTGATCGTCACAGGGTAGAGCGAAATTTTGAGACAGGGGATATGGTTTACCTCCGCCTACAGCCTTACCGACAGAGCTTGCTGAAGAAGAGTGGATTAGAGAAGCTCAGGCCTAGATTTTATGGCCCTTATTGCATCTCAAGGAGAGTTGGCGAGGTGGCCTATGAGTTGGAGCTTCCAGCAGATAGCATGATTCACAATGTGTTCCATGTTTGTTGCCTCAAGAAGGCAATCAGACAACAGGTAGTAGCTTTGGGTAGTTTACTTCCATTGGATGAGGAGGGTAAACTGGCTTTGGTTCCAGCAGAGGTTATTGAGGTCAGGGAAAGAAACCTGCAGGGCAGGGTTGTTCGAGAGTATTTGGTCCGGTGGAAAGACTTACCGTATGAGGATGCCCCTTGGGAGGGTGAGTCTATCCTGCAACACCCAACTTTGAGATTGCTTGAGGGCAAGCAATCTCGAGAAAGGAGGACTCCTCTGCCTGCTGCTCTGTTGAGGACAATACTATAGGGATCTCTGTATGTGCCTTTGGTGTTTTTTCGGCTGGGGAGCCGACTGCCTCGGTCTCAGCTATCTCCTCCGGTCAAGGGGAAAACTTCATAGGTTCATCTTGCTCTGCTGGTGTAAGCTCAAACATGGTGAGCCACTTCTTCATTTCCATTTGTCGTCTCTCCTCGAGCTCCTCTTCTGTAATCTCCCTTCTGCTCGCGTCCTTTGGAAGTTCTGACTGAGCCACTAGAAACCCTCAACAACCACTGTAGAGGATAACTCTATATCTTGCCAAGCCTCGCCTAGCTGATCGGGTAACTCGAATGTCACAACCATTGAAGTTGGCGCAACCATAGCAAGAGGCTCTGCCGCAAGAGCAACTGCTCCAGGTGGGGTCATTTTCATTGGTGCTCTGGGCTGCCCAAACGCTGGACAAGTGCTCGTAGGCATAGCCCCTACCCTTCCATTCGTCCCCAATAGAACAGACAAGGACAACTGGGCCGGGGAAAACACCACAAGTCCCTCTGTGGCTAGCAGGGTACACTGAGTTTCCTTCATCTTCTTTGATGGCTGAGGCACCCCCTTCATCTGCCCGAGTGTAATATCAACTCTATCCATATGTGCGCTATCCTCTTCATCGGAAGAAGTCGATGCCTCCGAACTCGTGGGCTCTCTTCCACTGTCGACATTGTCTGTAGGCACTGCGTGGCGCTTCCCTTTTGGGGTGGTGCTGTAGTGCCCGGTATCCAAGTACCTCCAATGCATGATTGGAGGCTCGCCATGTGCAATATCCTGTGGCTGCATCTCCAATGCCTCGGGGGGACAGTGTGTCCTCGTAGCATCCAGGAAGAATCCTATCGCATAGTGAGGCATGTAGAAGGTTCGGTGCTGCAACGTCATGAACTCGTACATCCGCTGTGCGAGGATGGAAGCCTAATCATACACAGTACCTAGCATCAGTCCATTCATGAGTGCAATCTAGTGGAGGCTCATATCAGAAGCTCTGCTGGAACCTGTTAACCTGCTCTTGATAATGTCCATAATACACCGCCAATGTCCCTGAGCCACATATGCCTTTTTCATAGCATGGTTATCATGAAGGATGGAGTGCCAGTCTGTGGCCGTAAGCAACCCTGCTATCAGTTTCACCCAGTGCTCCTTGTCAGCTAGTGCCATTTTCTTTTGTTTCATATTTATCTTCTTCCCATGCCGACCTGGAATACTGAAAACACGAGAGAAGTCCTCGGCTCTGAATGAAATGAGTAGATTCTGATTAAGATAGTCTAATGTACATGTCTGAGAGTGTTTATCAAACCCTCCTATCATGGCGCGAAGGGGTGCCTCGAAGTCCTTAACAGCGAATACTGGCATCTGAATAGCCCATTGAACCTGTGCATGCCTCAAGCTTGCTTTGACGAGATCGTCATTGAGCGTGTCTTGCCACCACCTCTTGCAGTCTACGCCATTGAGTCCTTCAAAAACCACTGTCTCTGGCGTGACCGGTTATGCTGTTTTTTTCTTTGTACGGCTGGAACCAGCACTTTCGCTTGCAATCTTCACACCTGAAGGCAGGGTTTTAGCCTTTTTGTCCATTCTTGCGACCTGTAACTTAGCCTTCCACTGTCTCTTCCCAGCCGACTGCACTCCCCCACTTTTCTTGTTCTACCTGGTAATAAATCACTAACCGAAAAAATGTTATGAGGTGGCCTTCGTGGCTACTTTCAATCTCTTCTTGGTTCGGTCTGGTCCACTCGCAGAAATTCAACGGCTTAAGTAGGAGAGAATGACCTCCACATAGAACCTCCAAATCCAATTCGCAGCCTTTTCCTTCTCCAGCCCGCGTTTTAATTCTTTCTCTCCTGCCGTGCTTTAATAATCGCGGCCTCCACCGTAGGTGGACCAGCACCGCATGTGGTTCTACAGCAAGTGGACCGGCCACCGTAGGTGGTTTGACCACCGCGAGTGGTTCTAGCGCAGGTGGACCGGCCACTGCGAGTGGTTCCACCGCGGGTTGGCCTACCACCGTAGGTGGTTCCCCATCGGTACAGTCGAATTTTTCTTTCTTTAATTTCCCCATCGGCCTGGTCTAGCTGGGTGGGGTCTGCTTCATGCCCCCATTCGTGATATACTTTCAATTTTGACCCATTTACAGTGTCGGGTATTTCTTGTCAATCCAGTGTCCACAATTTAATTGCCCCGTTGTCGCCAACTTCGCAAACCTTGCAGGGTCTGAGCCATTTAACCTTGAATTTCCCGGCTTGATCTTGTTCCGCCCATTGTATTTAAGGACAACCTGTCCCGGTGTGAATTGCGTCCGCGTGAGATGCTTGTCATGCCACGCCTTTCTTCGTCCTTGGACTATCTCTGTGGCCCACTCTGCGAGCAATCATTTCTCGTCAAGCTTATTGAGATTGTACAATCGCTCCCTCAAGCTTTCCATATCCCCTTGTCGGTTTTTTAATGGCTATCCTTAGACTAGGCACCGTAAATTCAACAGGGACCAAGATCTCCTGTCCATACATTAATTGGAATGGGGTTTGACCCGTAGTAACTTTATATGTTGTACGATATGCCCATAGCACCGAGGGAAGTCTTTCTTCCCAATCGTCTCCTTCGACTCCACAAGATTTATAAATGACCGATACCAATACCTTGTTAGTGGCTTCAGCTTGACCATTCGCCCGTGGGTAGTTGGGACTTGAAAATGAATGAAATATTTTAAACTCGGTTGTCAACAGCTTTATTATGTCGTTGACGAAGTGTCCCCCTCGGTAGCTTGTAAGTTGGACGGGTATGCCGTACCTTGTGATTATTTGTTTATAATAAATCGTGCTGTGCTTACGGCTGAATTGTCTGGTAAGGCCCGTGCCTCTACCCACTTCATCAGGTATTCTGTGGCTACCACGATGTACTTACATCTTCATGCCTTGCTAGCTTTAAGCGGTCCCACGAAATCAAGTCCCCACCGTTCAAATAATTCTTGTTCCTAAGAGGGGTTGAGTGACATGAAGTCCCTCTTCAATTGTTTTCCTGCCCTCTAGCATGTATCGCAACTCGTCACCCATTTACGAGCATCATTGTACAAGGTCGGCCACCACAGCCCTGCCAGCAGTACTTTGCGGGCAGTTGTGTCTGGACCCATGTGGCCTCCCGCCGGACCGTCGTGATCTTCCTGAAGTACTCTTGGGACTTCTTCCTCCATCACACATCGCCGAAGGATTTGATCGGGTGCCATTTTATACAAAAGTCCATTGATCAGTTGAAATATCTTGCTTCTCAAAACTATCTTCTGTCGTTGACC
This sequence comes from Thuja plicata, assembly GCA_018584345.1. Taxonomy (NCBI): domain Eukaryota; kingdom Viridiplantae; phylum Streptophyta; class Pinopsida; order Cupressales; family Cupressaceae; genus Thuja; species Thuja plicata. The sequence continues at coordinate 104,214 of MU218727.1, read as the reverse complement.
AGGTTACATTGTCAGAGGAAACTGGCCTATAGATAAGTACTCCCCAATGCTCATATACCACGAGGGTACCACTGCTATCTTGAATAGGTGAGCATCTGGGAAATGATCGTCCACCCCTTCGGGTGGTTCCCCTGATTTAATCCGAGATAGATGATTCGTGCTTAGATGACTCTTCCCCGGTTTAACTATGATTTTAAACGTGAATTCTTGTAACAACAGGAGCCACCTACTCACTCGCCCTTGAATTATGGTTTTGTTTACGAGATACATCAGGGCCTGATGGTTGACGTAGAAGGTGAACGGGGTCGTCAATAGGTAGTGCCGAAACTTTTGTACCGCATAGACCATTCCCAATGCCTCTCTTTCGGTGGTACTGTAATTTTTCTCCGCCTTAGAGAGAAGTCTGCTCGCAAAGTATACTAGGTGATCCAACCCGTGGTCCCCCGTTTGTGCTAGTGTCGCCCCAATAGCAAAGTTTGATGCGTCCACATGGACGTGAAATTGTCTATCCCAATTGGGATATGGCAAAATATGTGCTGCCACCAGCCTTGCCTTCAGTCCTTCAAAGGCCTTGCCTTGTTCTGTTCCCCATATGTAAGGCTCTGTCTTTCGAGTGAGTTTGTCCATCGGGTAGGACACATGGGCATACCGTTTGATGAACCGGCGATAGTACCCGATGTGCCCGAGGAATGTCTTTACACCATTGACATCGGTAGGAGGTTCCATTTCTAAAAACACCCTCACTTTGTCGGGATCTGTTTTAAGTCCTACTTGGCACACAATGTGTCCAAGTAGTTTTCCCTGCGGTACCATAAAGCGACATTTCCTTGGGTTCAATGCCAACCGTGCTCTTCTGCATCTTTCCATGCAGTCTCGAAGGACTACTATGTGGTTGTCCTGGGCGCTGTAGATGGACCAATTATCCAAAAACGCTTTGAAATTTCCCATAGATTTTTGATCAAACATTTGAAGAATTATCCTTTGGAAGGTAGCTGGCGCGTTACATAGTCCGAAGGGCATCCTGTTGTAGGCATATACCCCGTCTTCCACTACGAAGGTTGTCTTCAGCTTATCCTCCTTGGCTATGGATATCTAGTTATACCCAGAAAATCCATCCATAAATGAGTAAATCTCGTGCCTTGCTACTTCCTCTAGAATCCTATTTATAAATGGTAAAGGAAATGGGTCCTTAATAGTTACCACGTTCAGGCATCGGAAATCGACACATATCCTGATCTGATTGGCCTCTTTCTTCAAGGAAATAACTCTGGGAGATACCCATTGGCTCGTTTGTACCTTGAATATGATTCCCGCTTCCAACATTCGTTGGATCTCTTCGTCTACTCTTGCTGCATAATTTTGTTCAGTCGATACGGGCGCTTCCTTACGGGTACCGCTCCATCCACTAGCTTTATTCTATGGATGCATAACTCTGGAGGTACTCCCTTCAAGTCCTTGTAGGTCCATGCGAATACATCTTTATATTCCATAAAGATTTTGAAGGTTGCTCTTTTAAGGATGGGATTCCAATCATTCCCAACCAGTATGTTCTTCGTATTTGTCTGGTCCCCTAAGTTCACAACTTTTAATGAGGGCTCCTCATATTTGATTGGCTTATCTTCCTCGAATTTGTATGCAGGATCCTCCTTTATTTGGGCGTCCCCTTCCTAGTACTCAGTATATTCTGGCGGGAATGTTTGTCGTTCGTCCCCTTCATCTATCTGGAGCATGTGGCATGGGAATACCTCATAGTCCTCCATCTGCCAGTGGAAGAGTCCATTAAGGGAAACTAGATCATTGTCGGAGCACGGTTCAATCTCCAAGACTCCCTCCTTATTGGGTTCCATTCTTTGTCTTGCTTCGTCTTCCTCCTCTGCTTCAGACTCCGAGGATGATGCTAGGTCCTCACTAACCAGCTGTGTCTTTAGATCAATGGTGAATCTTCGACCACTTTTTTCTAAGGACAGGGTGTTTCTCTTCCAGTCATGTTTGACCTTAGCTTCTACTAGCCACCCTCTTCCGAGAATGGCGTCGTACCCTTTTCTTTCCAAAGGAATTACTACAAAGTCCAGCACAAATGGTTGGCTACCTATCATTACTTGTTGTGCCATCAACGTTCCGATGGGCTTAATCCCGTGCTGGTCTGCTCCGAGGAGTTGGAAGGTTGACGGCCACAACGTAGGTTTCCCCAATCTTTTCCAAGTCTCCTCTGGTAATACGTTGACCCCGGACCCTCCGTCTACTATGGTGCTAGTTAAGACTGCTCCAAGGATTCCCATTTCAACTATAGCCGAATTCCTTCTTGTGTTAAGCGCCAACATAAGTGGGTGCTTTGAAGATCCCGGAGAGTTTTCCTTCCCGAGAGGTTTTTTCGTCCCGCTCCTTGTTTCCCTTATTTTCAGCTCCCTCGTCGTTGTTGTATTTAGAAGGGTCAGACTGAGGTGGGGTATAGCAGTAAGGTCTCTGAATTTTCGTGTGCAACATCTGCAGAATTATGTTGGGTTCCAGGTTGCTTCCCGAGGAGGTACTTCCCTTCCCATGCGCTTCCCTCCTTTCGTTGACCAATTCCTTTTCTACGGCAGCTTTAGCTTCTTGTAGCCGCTCCTTTGTCTCGGGATTGGGGTATAGATTCTTCTTTGCTTGCCCACTGGTTAGCATCAGTATTTCCTCTTCTGCGATGCTTAGGTAGTTCACCCCGGGCTTAGGACACTTAGTGTCATTGTGGTCTCCTGGACCACACCATCTGCAGAGAGACTGTGGTGCTTCGTTCAGGCATTCTCTCGCGAAATGTCCCTACTGACCACATGTATGGCATTGTATCATAGGTCGGCCAGTGGTATTATACTGAAGGCGACCCCGACCTCCTCCATTATTATTGTTATTATTGTTGTTTCCATTACCCCTTCCCCTCGCCTGTTGTTCCGGAAGCCGCCAGACGATGCCGAGTTGTGGTTTTGATTGTTTGTACCCGTCCCTGAGGCGGATGCCTCCTGTGTTAATAGCACCTGGTGGCTTTGAGATTTCATGTTGTACGGGCATTCCCTAGTGGAATGCCCCGTGATCTGGCGGATGTCACAAAACTATTTCCTCGGACATGCTCCCTTCGTGTGACCCTCTTCCCTACAGTCGGTACACCATAGGTCGGCTTCGTCACTCTTACTTGTGGTTCCCTTCAGTTTTGAATTCTCTCATCATTCTAATCATATCTTTCTAAAGGGCTTGTACTTTTTTATTTGCTTCCTCGTCGCTGCTTCCATCGGAGGAGTCATCATCAGAGGATCTAGCCTTCTTCTTTTTGAAGGTCTTGTTCTCGCTCTCCAAATCGATGGCTCTGTTGTAGACATCATCGTAGGAAGCTGGTGGGACCATATTCATCTTCCTTCGGAGGGTGGGCTTCAACCCTTCGATGAACCATCGTTTGTTAAGTCCGTCGGCCGGTTGGCTCTCCATTTTTCCCACCAACTCCTTTAGCCTCCGTCCATAGCCTTTCACGGTTTCCTCCTTTCCTTGTTTTGTCATGTAAATCTCGGCCACTATCTCATTATCATCTCTTTGCAATCTGAACTCGGTCTGGAATTCCTTCTTCAGATTTGCCCATGTAGCAATTTTTGTCCGGTCCACGTCTGAGAACCAATCGATAGCCACTCCTCGCAAAGTTGCTGGGAATTGCTTTACCCATTCGTCGGCATCCGTCACGCCGTTGGCCGCCCAAATTGTCTCACACGTCCTACAATGTCTGGTTGGGTCTTCCCAACTATCCCCTGTGAACTTGGGTAACTTCGTCTTTTGTGCCATGTTCACTTTTACTTGTGGTGTCGGTGGTACAAGTTGTGCCCTGGTCTGTGTTACTGCCTGCACTACAGGCCGTGTCCGTATCTCGGAAGTGTCCGATACCTTACCATTTGACGTCCTCGAATTGCTGGGAGTGTCAAAGCCTGGTAGGCTACTGCGATCTCCGTGCCCCTCTATCACTCTGATACTCTTGGCAGTAGCGGTATCGTTAGTCTCCCTACACATGGCTTCTTCTCTCTCCTTCCTTCGGGCTTCTTCTGTCTGTGGTGTTAAGGTTAGACTTCCCAACAAGCTTCTTGTTTCTTCCAATAATTCTTCGTCACACCCGCCGTCCTGGTGGCCAGATTCCCCCACACCCACGCCTTCACTTCCTCCCTTCGATAGTCCCTCGGCGCGTCATCGGAGTCTTTCCCTTCGCTCGGCTTGTTGTTGTGCGAGTATAGTTTTCCTAGCGGCTTCCTCCCCTTCAAGTTCCTTTTGTAAATTTCTATTTTTGTTTAACTGATTTGGCATAAAGCTTGCCTACTTATCGCAAAAGAAAATTAATCAACATGTCTACAAAAAACTTTTATTTATTATTCTTCGGTTACATTCTATGCCACTGTTGGGACGTAGTCATGACAGTGTGTTCTTATATAACATCTTTCATTCATGCCTCTCGGTGACTATCGCCATCTTTACCCTCGTTGCGTCGACGGTACTCCTCCAGAATCCTTTGTCGGCGCTGCTCTCCTTCAATGTCCTCTCGACGACGCCTCTGTGCCAAGGATGCCTGAGCCAACAGCTGGGGTAGGTTGTGCAATAGTCTATTTGCCGCGGGGCTTACGTTTAGTGCATCCCACACGATACCCTTAGAGATTTGTTCCCGTGCCGCCTCCCTCTGTACAAAGGTCTCAATGGCAGCCTGGAATAGAATGCTGAAGTTTATCGTTAGGGCATGCTCTCCCTCAAAAATTTCTGTAACTCCATTTTCGTTGGTCGCTATGTTTTCCTCAACAGGTATACCCATATCCACGTACTCCATTTACCTCCGGTCACTATCCAGATTCGATTCGGCAGCAACGGCAAATGTTTGCCCTCAGGGGTAAATTGAATTGAACAGATACATATAAAGTAACAAGTAACGTACTTAGAGAAAGTATAACAACATTATCTTTATTGATTCATAACATTAAGTACAAGAGTATTCCAACATGCCTCCAGAATAGAGAGAAAGGCATACATATAGTGTCCGAGGGGATGCGAGGCGAACCGTCGCATCCGTGTAACTCCCTCAGACGGACTAACCGTCTAACTACCAATTCACTGGACAACAACACATATCCAGCTTTTTTACTTCAGCCCTTGCCCATTCCTAATAGAAAATGGGAATGTATCTCCATGGGCTTCATTAGAGCACTACTTAGAGTATAGGGAAAAGATTGTGTTTATGTTGTGGTTGATGAACTCACTCAATTTGTGCATTTCTTTGCTATTTCAAGGACACATACAGTAGTATGGGCAACTGATTTATTTTTTAGAAATTTTTTTAGATTACATAGGATGCCCAAGGATATTGTGAGTGATACGGACACCAAGTTCCTAAGTATCTTTTGGCAGGAGCTATTCAGATTAAGTGGGACTGAGCTCACTCCTAGTATGAGCTACAACCCATAGATGGATGCACAAACTGAAATAGTAAACAAATGGGTGGAAGGGTATCTCAGATTCTATGTTTTGGGACAACAAAGGATTGGATTAAATGACTACACCTTGGTGAGTATTGCTATAATACTACATATCACATGTCCATTAGGATGTTGCCATTCATGGCTTTCTATGGGTATGAGGCACCCGACTTGGTGGATTTATTTTTTGGGCATAGTTGAGTGCCTAAGGCAAAGGATTTACTACGAGAGAGTCAAAACATCATTAAGTCACTAAAAGAGAATTTGCAGCAAGCACAAAATCAAGAGTTGTATGCTGATCAACATCATGTAGGACACTGTTTTGAGGTTGGGGACATGGTTTATTTGAGACTTAAGCCATATAGAGAGTCTACTCTGAAGAAGAGTGGAGTGGAGAAGTTGAAGCCTAGGTTCTGTAATGTCCCCGTTTTGAAAGAGCATTGGAGATTAGTGGATTTAGCCTATCATTGGGTCCTTGTAGGCTAATACTGGTGATTAGAGGACCTTGTTATGGGTTGTGGCCTCGTTTTGAGGGACTTACTATTTATAGTAAGTCAACAATTGGTTCCACGGAGCTCAGATGATTTAGAGGAGTTATATGATGCTCTCAGATTTTATTCCCGACTTCCGATTTGGACTCCAAGATTCTTGGAGGGAGTGTATTTTTACTAAGTCACCCCATCAGGTTCATTCACCATTTCTCATCATCAGGGTCACTCCCGTGCTGTCGGATTTTGATTCTGATGCTTCCGTTTTCGCAAGAAGGGTGAATTATTATTATTATTTAATTAAATCGGCTAAGGTTGCTATTTTTATTGGGATTGTATTTTGGGCATCTTAGTGTGATAGCTAGTTGGAATCGGGTTGAGAAGTTTTAAATCTTGAGCTCATAAAACAGGGACCCTATTAGAATATTTTACTTATTTCTTTTTAATGCTCAAGTTAGATTCCGTTTCTTTAGCACTCTAATATTAGACTCTTGCTACTTTGTTACGATTCTGTAGCAGTTTAATATTAGATAGTTGCTATTCTTGTAATTATCAGTATTGTATATATAAGCTTGTTTGCTCATTGTAAAATTCATTTCAATACAAAATAATCTATTCCGTTATTTTATGGTATCAGAGCCCAGGCGAATTTGTTGGAAAAATTAATAATTTCTCTGAAATTATTCTGCTTCATTTTTTCCAGAATTCGTTCTAGTTTATGCTCACGTTTTTTTTGGAAGTCAGGTAATTTTTTCTCAAGATCCTGTTGCTTACCTGCAAAACGCGACTCTGTAATGTCCCCATTTTCATGAGCATCAAAGTTTGAGGGATTAGCCTATTATTTTGTCCCTCGTAGGCTAATGAGGTTGGTTAGAGGGTACTTTGAGGGATGCATCTTCTTCAGTGGCCGGGGTTTTGTAGATTTGGCTTTCGTTTGAGGTCTCCAGGACTCCGTATGCAGTACTTACTATTTATAGTAAGTCGGAGATGTTAGAGATGGACCCCTGCTATTTGTCGTAAAGGGGTATGGTCGTATGCAGATTCATTATGTCAGCTCCCAGTTCAGACGACGTGCAAAAATGATGAGTAATAATGGAGATATTAATATTTATTTGGTTAAAATAAATATTAATAGTTTGAGCTTATATTATAAAGTTATAATATAATTTTATATTATAATTTAAGTGACTTAATGTT
>MU218727.1:72729-86949 GCA_018584345.1 Thuja plicata | reverse complement strand
TTTTACTTATTTCTTTTTAATGCTCAAGTTAGATTCCGTTTCTTTAGCACTCTAATATTAGACTCTTGCTACTCTGTTACGATTCTGTAGCAGTTTAATATTAGATAGTTGCTATTCTTGTAATTATCAGTATTGTATAGATGAGCTTGTTTGCTCATTGTAAAATTCATTTCAATACAAAATAATCTATTCCATTATTTTAGACCTTATGTGTCAGAATATTGTTATTTTAATGAAAGGGTTGTTTTCCCTCATTAAAGTGGAAAGAAATATAATAGTTTATTATATTTCAAATGTGCACATAAAGCATAGTCTTTATGTAAGTGAAAAGTGTGAAGATGAAGTTAGGGATGGATTTGTGAGGAAGACTTTATAAAGGCTCTTGGTAGAATTCCAAGGATGGATTATGCTTATCATTCTTTGAAATTGGTTTTAAATGGTTTTGAGTTCTGGAGTTGAGGGTTTCAAAATTTCAGCAGGAAGAATTGTAAATTCTTCATGAGTCCTTTCACTTTTAGTTGGATTTAATTGCCAATGAATTGTGTTTGAATTGCAGCCAGCTTGGTTGATGCTTGAAGGAATTTGGGACGCCATTAATGGGAGTTGAGAGCTGGAGTGTTGGACATCAATCTGAATGGTGCTGATTTTTGGTTCAGATTGGACGTGGGGCTTCTCCTCAAGCAGCCACCACCTCCCTTAGCACTTGCGGCCAGATTTTAGTGCTGGAAATATTGATAGCCGCCCTTTCTCTTTACTTGCGGCTAGTATGGTGGCTGTTGAAACTAATCACATGTTATTTTAGTAATTTATTTGATAGCATTGGTTATGTATAATTTGTTATCAGCAACTGGGGTTTTGAAATTAAATTAATTAGAATGCATGGTTATTTGTATTTCAATGTAATTGACTGGTTAAAGAATATTGGTGAAATCATTGTTTTACTTGGCAAACTATGTTAAAAATTTGTATCATTCTACAATTCCAAAACAAATACAACTGTTGCAAGAAAATTCAGAGATAGAGCTAGGCAGGCTCTTTACAGCTATGGTCCATTCAAAGTTTCTCAATGGTTTACAGAAGTTGCCTATGAGCTTGAGTTACCACCTCGTAGTAGAGTTCACTATGTGTTTCATGTATCTAGGCTCAAGAAGGCACTCGAGCATGATGTAGTTCCCTCATTTGAGTTGCCACCATTAGATGGGGAGGGGAAGTTGATACTGATTCCATAGGCCATTATAGACACTAGAGAGCATACTCTTTGGAGGAGGGTCATTAAGGAGATTTTGGTCAAATTGAAAAATTTGCGAGTAGAGGATGCAACATGGGAAAATGAGTAGATTTTGCAGCATCTAAAATTGAGAATGCTTGAGGACAAGCAAGTTTGGGAAGGGCAAACTTTAATGTCCCCTTTCTAACTAGTTCAGTTTGGTGGACAGTTAGCCTTCAGTGGGTTCTCGTAGGCTAATATGTTAGAGTTAGGGGACCTTGGAGACATTTTATCTAGCGGGATAGCAATACTGAAAGTTTAGTTGAGCTCCAACAGTTATTATGATCATAATGCCCTTTTCTAGAGTCAATTTGGGTGAGTTCTCCAATATTTACTATTTTTAGTAAGTCAGTTTTGGGCATCGATTGAGCTAGTTGGCAGGGTTACTATTTTTGGATATGTTGGTGAGAGCTTTAGATATCAAGATATTGATATTTAATATGGCATAGTAATTTTAATTAAAATAACGATAAATCAATATTTTAAAACTATATTGGGGCGCTACTTTTAAAGTGCGAATATTTAAATAGGGGACCTTTTGGAGACATCGAATCACTTAACAAAGATGGTGATTTTATTTTAAATGTTTTTAAAGGGAAAATAGAAGAGGCCAACCCGTTCTTGGAGACTATTAGAAGACATTGGGAGTTCATTGTGGATCATGCTGAGGTTGATATGTCATATTGCTTCTTGTTTTGGAGTAGATTGTTCTTCCTTTGGTTTGTGAGAACAATATCCCTTAAAGGCAACATTCTTTACATTGTTTAAAGACGCAATCTGGAGGATTTCTTTGTGTATTCACTCAGAAACACAATTGAGCTGATTGGAGTTTCATTTCTGAGTCACTGCTTTAGTTTACAGTGCTTATCAGATTTAGGGGAGGCCGATTGGAGTGGGATTTGAGGATATTGTTGCTGTTCATAACTCTCTTGTGCTGGCCTTACTCCTCCTTTATGCACAGTTAGGGTTTAGAAGCATTGCTAGTGCTGTTTGGAGGCATTTGGACCTGCTATTACCATTCCTATCCCCTGTGTGGTCATTGGTGATGTCTTTGAGGGGTGGCGTCCATTTTTAACACTCCAGTTTGTAGTTTTTTTCACCAAATCAATCTGTTCTATTGCTGCATTTTCTGGGTATGTTGAAAAATATATACGTAATGTCATTTAATGATCTGGGTTGCTCATAGATTTGAGAAATATTGTCTATTCAAAACAGAAATAAAGTCTGGAACTTACAGTTTAGAGAGTTTCCGAGTGTTGTTGAAATTCTGAGTTATAAGTTTGCTGCAAGTATTTCGTTTATCTGCTCTCTATTTGTCATTCCAAAACCATTGCAAATACATTTCAACCCCCATACCCCGCCCCAAAAAAAAAATTAGTGCAAACAGGGCAGCATATTACAAATATTTGACTTTGTAAATAACCAGTCCTTTCTCTGTACTTTCTCTTTCATTTTTCCAGCAAGCGTTTTGTTAACTCTCCTACTTATGGATACCATATATTTTTGGGAAAATGGAAATAAAGCCTAGCAAAAGATAACTGAAAATAAAATTTAATACCTCAGTGGCCTAGATGCTAGAACTACTTGAAAAAAATACTCAGGCTATAACCCATGATAGTCATTAAAACTTTTAAAAATAACAATGAAAAATTAAATAATGCAGAAGTTAAAATTAGCATATCGTTGTCAGAATTTAAAACATTGAAAGTGAATGTTAGAAACTTGAAACTTGAAAAAGTCAGAAACTTTTCCTATAATATTTATTTGGAAGCTTGAATTTTGACACCAAGCACCAATGGAAGTAACATGCAGAACTGTGAAAACCAAAAGCAACCCTCATATCTGGCCCAAAACATTGTGAATGCAGCTCTTAATCTCATAGTCATCTTCTAAAATCTAAATGCAACAGTCTTACAATCATGCCCTAGGCATTTGTCAAACAGTTCTTTCATGAAATGTGGCGAAATATGAAATTCACTTATGTTTTTATCACTTTAACCTCATGTGAGATTTTTTCATATCATGAATAATTACAATTCTTCTTGTAAAATTTGCAAATGAGTAAATTACAAAACTTGGGTCCAAGTTGTACTCATTTTCCATTTTGGCCTTGAAGTACTCACGAGTCTTGTGAGTATTCACGAATCTTGCTAGTGCTCATAGGGTTTTCAACTATACACATTCCAATCAACTCATTTATAATCAAATATCAAGTTGTAATAAAGGGCTGAGTTCTGTAAATTGCTTGTTTGCCATTTCGGCCTACAAGTATCCACGAGTCTTGCAAGTACTCGTAGGATTTTCAACTATACACATACAAATTCTTCTTTTATCATCAAATATCAAGTTGCAATAAAGTGTTGAAGACAGTAGGCACTGTCATATGCTTTTGTCTTACTTGTCATATTGTTCTTGTCTTGTTAAAGCTTAATCTCTTTGTTCTTGGGGGTTTATTCCTGCCAATTTTCACTGAGTTTTGTAAATTACTTGTTTGCCTTTTCAGCCTACAAGTACTCACGAGTTACAATGTTTTACAAGTATACACATCCAAACCCATTGGGCACAATCATATGGTTTTGTCGTATTTTTCACATTGTTCTTCTCTTGTTAATGTTTTTTTTAAGGAGGGGTAAATGCTTTGACTTGGAGCGATCAACCAGTGAGGCCACAAATGGGGGACCTCATCCACAATGGGATTTGAACCTTGATGGCAAGATCAGCAACACAAAAACTTAACCATCATAGCATGCCAATGCCAGCCTTCTCTTGTTAATGTTAGTCTCTTTGTTTTTGAGTATTTTTTCATGCTAATTAGGGCTGAGTTTTGTAAATTACTCGTTTGCCATTTTGGCCTGCAAGTACTCAAGAGTCCTATTCGTAGTCACAGGGTTTTTCAACCATACACATCCAAACCCATTGTTTTTATCATCAGATATCAAGTTGTATTTAACTGTTGTAGACTGCAGGCACTGTCATATGTGTTTGTCTAAATTTTCACATTGTCCTTATCTTGTTAAAGTTTAGTATCTTTGTAGAAACCCCTACGAGTTCTAACTCAAAATTTGCATCATAAACCTCACAAACATAGCATTGGCATTCCAACAAACACTTGATAGTGGTCTCAGACTGAGATATTCGCCTAATCCTGATTCCAACTTTCAATACAAACACAAGATTACTGTTCATGCATTTAATCAAACACTTGACTGATTGTTATTTTCATAATTAATCATTGAATCGTCAGAGGCATTATGTTGTACACTTATAGGACTTCCTTATGCAGCAAAAAACTGAAATTTCATCACAAATCATCTCACTGTGTCCAGGCATTTGGTCAAACAGTAGACATTCAAAGAAACCTCTGAGCAATTTATCAAACAATTGTATGAACTAGTCATTCTAAATCATCAAATGTATTGCAGAGACATAACATCAAACACTTTGCATGAAGAAACCTCTGAGCAATTGATCTAACAAATGTATGAACTAGTCATTCTAAAATCATCAAATGTATTGCAGAGACGTAACATCAAACCTTTGCATGAAGACTTTTATCAGCAAGGAAGTCACAGTTCAATACTTATAGTTATATTCAGCCTTATGAAGTTCTGTGGTATTACAGAAGATTCTCCACGGACATTATGACAAACACTTGACACACTTCCTATTGAATTACAATCGGCTATCATATTTAGGAATTTTAGCCCATACACTAAAGATAAATTCACACAGATCAGAAAATATAATGATGATGACTGCTACCTCATTCCTGATTCACTTCCTCAATATGATATCTTCAGCTTAATGGCAAACATAGATACATATTGCATCACTGTTTACAGCAGTCAATGGTATTGTTTGCACCTGGAAATGGCTTCTTATTTTTGCATCGATTTCACCTTCCCCAAATTGCTGCAAACTAATATAGATTCCTGCGTAATTTGTATAGTGATGGGACAGATTGTCTGGCCACACAAATATTCCTCGGTGAATAGCAATGTAGGCTACAATTTATATGTTTTTGCTGGGCGATCATTTCTCATACAGATTGCCTTCGAACTCTTCATAGACTCTCAACATATTTTGCTGGGTGATCATATCTCATACAGATTGCCTTCTAACTCTTCATAGACTCTCAATATATTTGATACTGCACTCACATGGGTTGGCCTCATATTGCTTGGCACTAAATGATATCTTCATGCCAACCTCGAATGCCACAATGCCATTATTTCTAACTGCTGTTGGAGTGCATTTAAACCAACGAATTCTGAAACCAGTCCTTTCCTCTTAAACTTTGATCTGCATTGTACTCTTTCTTACATCATTCAAAACTAATATTGTAGATTCATTAGTGAATTCCTATGAATTCACCTCTCATGGGAGGTTTGGGTTTCCATCCAACCTCTTGGTTCCAAGGGGTTTCATCCTCAGAACAGTCAGTCACTGTTACCAGCAAAAATGGAGAAATATCACAATATAATGATCACCAAGCATATCCCAAATGGGAATACAACACCGTTTATACAACCTCTTTAGGCGGTTGATACACCACCACTAAGCAATGTGGGATAAAAGTCACTTTAATATTTGAATGTCACTTAAAAAAGTCACTTTATATTATAATGCTATTTTATAACATAAAGTAACTTTAGCAAGGTCAAGCCCATTAAATATTAATTTATTTTCTCCATTACTTCATAAATAAAGCCATGACTGGAAATGCATCCCTTTTGACATCCAACTAATCTACCTGGATGAGAAAAATAGGCTAACCCATCTCCCACAGAATCACAGAAAAGAAGGGGACATTACAATCTTCATTCTTGAGGTTCATTTCTGCTAATTTTGACAGTTAATTGTGGTAACTAATGGGCGATTGACTAATGCGAAGCTTACTTTAGGCAACTTAGTGACCATTTAGTTGGTTCAGTTCCAGAAAAGAGAACGTGAGTGACAAATGGAATCCTTAGATGATGTATCTCTTGGGTTTTCTGAATTGTATATTTGATTGAACTTAAATTAGATCATTCAATTCTATATTTTGGTAGATGGAGAAGATAAGTTGATTGGGGCTCCAAATTAATTGGGTCTCGAAGTAATGAATGTTAAGGGATATCAGTCTTTGGGCTTGGCTTGACAATAATCTTTCTTCATCATAGACCTGTTGCTTTGGTTTGATTTCTAACAGTAAACACTCTTGCAATCAAGATTTGGCTTATTGTAGTTGTTGCTGTGGAAGCATCCTGATGGGAGTATCTGTATGTAACATGTATATTGTTTAGCTACAAAAATATCTGTTTTCTAATTGAATCTTATGAATCCTATGATCGTTTCCCTTCAATTCTTATTTGATTGTGGAATGGCTGAGAGCGGTTTAAACTCATTTTGATTTATATGCTTTAAAGAATTTTGATGCTCTTCATTGTGATTTTTTAATAAAAAAATTAATCCATTCAAAAGTTGCTGTCAAATACTTTTTTTCGGACTGATTTTTGATTAGTTTTTTGGCCAAAACTTAATCATTCTGCAAACTACATAAATTGTTTTTGAACCATTTCTTCACAAGTGGAAGTCTTGTAGAATTCTTTTCACCTTTGTTGCCTGTTATCAAAATTTTACGAAAGCTCTATTTGCCCAAGCTTATGTTTAACATTTCAATTTGAGCAGGGTATGAATGGGATATTGGCCATTTTCAAGGGGCAAAGAGACCTGATGTTGACTGCTTCAGGGGTACTACATTTGGAATTTCAGATTTAGAGGTATATTACAGATCAATCAAATACCGGAGTCGTAAGTGATTTTGAAACCAACATTTTCTTCAGACTGTTGCTTAAAAAGGTTTAGATTGTCAATGATTGCAAAATAAATATACACAAAACAAGATGGCATAGTTGAACGAATGTCTCCTAAAAACATTCGCTTGTCTAAAACTGTTTTTAGCACATTATTGTGATACGAATAATTATTTAATGATTATATCATATAAACCATTCTTGGGAAACATGGACGTGTTTTGGCATAATATTTTTAGCTATATCCTTTAATTTGTTTGTTAGGCCTGAGCCAATTACTGATAATGGCAAATCTGGTTAAGACTGTTGATTGATTTGCATTTTCAGTGAGAAAGCTGAAACTACCTAGGATACCCAACAAATATATGGTCTTACAATAAGATGTTGAACATTACCCTTTACTAGGAGAATAGACAAACCCGCTTGCCTCCAACTCACACTTCCTGTAAAAGAGAAATAAAATATAAGAATTTTAAATAACAAATTTTCACTGCTCGTTTTTTGCAGAAACATACACACCACCTTCTAAGCACGCCACCTTATGGTTGTGACAAGGGAATCCCCATGGAGCCAAAGGGGGACAAAGTGGACTGCCTTTGGGCTTAGGAAGGATAGGATCTTGGGGCACCTTTTGTGAATACTCCTCACTGTGCCTACCATGGTGAATGAGTTTTCAATCATTAGAAGTAAGTAGGAAAGGTAAGATGAAGGAGAATGGCGATAGGACCCTGCACTAGATAGCCCACCTCATATGCACAGCAAGGGCCACATGAGGCCAATGGGGAACAATGTATATGCTCTTGGGCCTAGGGTAGGAGATTTCTGGGGCACCTCATCAAGCCACCCTACTTTATCACTTCTATGGTTGGGTCATCTTCAACAATCTATCTAATTGATTTACATCTCTTATATATGCTATTTATAATTTTAAGAAACCTAACTATGACATTATGATTACATATGAATCCTAACTGTATTGAAGGATTTCATGTTTGAGATTAAATAACTTAAGAAATCCTATATATAGTAACCCTAACCCTAATTTTGTGCAATTATAATTTTTAGGGCAAAATTCTAGGGTAAGATAGAATAGGGACATTACATTCCACATGTCCAAGTTCATCCAATCAGAGTGTTCCAAGTATACATGTGGAGTCCACCTAATGTCTCTACCTAACCTATTTTCTCAATGGTCTATAAATGCAATGTAATTTTCTCGTTGGCCCACGAGGTGGTGCTTCATTGTAATTGGTTAAAATTTAATGCTTGTAAGCGGTAGTTGTATTAGGGTTATGTTGGCTTAATCTTGGCCATTGATTCCAAATCAATCTTGGCCATTCATTGTACTTGAGCTCCCTATATAAGGCAAGGTCTTCTCATTTGTAAAGGGAGATTTGTAGAGTTTGTTGCTATAATGCTACCAAAATCATCCCTTCTTCATCGTTGTTATCATGGTGAAAGCTTGTGAAGTTTTGTAGTATTGCATGGTTTCTACATTTCCTCACTCAGAGTAGGATTTTATTTGTGTTGAATACAAGTAGAAGTAGATGAATGAAAGACATTGTTGTTGGTGAACTATGGTGAAACTTACGTTCATACCTTTTGGTACTTGTTGATTGCATGTGGTTGTGTAAGGTTGGTTTGAACTTATTGCAAGTATTTAACTTTAGTTGAAGATAATCATTTGGATTGCACCATCATTGGGTGTTTGAATGAGTATTGACAATATGAAAATCATCCCCGCATTGTTAGAAACAAGCACCCTCCTTAGTGTAGTTGATTTGGTGAAGCAAGGATTGGTTAGAGTCTCACCTAACCGTCAACATTGTCTTGCATTGTAGAGTTATCTTAGCTATCTAAACCCATTTCTTTTGCAATTTGTTTCATTAGAAGTAGTTGAAGGGCCATCATTGTTAAATCATTCACATTTGCAAACTTGATATCCATTGAATGAATAGCATAAGTCCTTTTGTGATAACCCAACATATCACATCATACAACTGTGTTAAGTCCACAATTAGAAGGAACCTTGGGTTTGTCTTAGTTGATCACACAATCTTATACATTGTTTAGCATCTAGGCTTCCTTATTCAGGAGAGGATTTGATATTTAGCATTTTATCCTAGAATACTAAGTGTTTCATCCTGCATGTTGGAGTGGTCACAAAACTCACATGAACCATTACCTACAGAGGAATTTTAGGGGTTTGATGTCATAGTGGCAATGTTAATACTATACCATGTACTGGGGCTTTAGAGGATTAGACATCACACTAGGTTCATACAAACATGTTCGATGATTTCTATGCGATTGGTATAGGAGAAACAAACTTGGTGCTAGGGGTATAGTGGCCTCATTCCCTTGGTGAGGTATCCAAAAGTTTCAAAACCATGGAGCTAAACGTCCATCATAACAACAAGGGGGTTGTACTTCAAGGTATGGCTAATGGTGGTCTTGTAGACATTTCAGCTTAGAGGATGGAGAGAGCCTTTCATAAGGGACAAGTAGAGTGGGTGGCGCAATGCTTTGTGAGGGAGACTTTCATAGCCGAGGGAAGACGTCATACTCAATTGAGATACATATGATTTTGGATAGTGGTGCAATGTTTAGTGACTTACCACATGTACTGCCCCATGATAGAGGATTTGAGCACACATCAAAGAGCTTGAGCCAAGCTATAAGCCTATCATGGTTACTTTGTATCATACTTGTGGGCTTTCAAAGAGGAAATTGAGAAATCCATTAATGAGTTGTTAGAGATGGGAATCATGTATCCCAGTTCTAATCCCTTTGCCTCATCGCTGGTGTTGGTGAATTAGAAGGATGACACAATGAAGATGTGTATAGACTACCATGCACTAAATAAGAAGACCATTAAGAATATGTACTCTGTACCTAAAATTGATGAGCTACGTGGGGCTGTGTATTTTTTCAAAATTGAGTTGACATTTGGGTATCACCAAAATAAGGTAAGGGATGAGGATATCCACAAGAAAACTTTTAGATTATGTAATGTCCCCTTATTTAATCTCTTAAGATTATGGGACCATTTAAAAATGTGCCATGGAGAGACGGATATTTGAAGGAATGTGAATTTTTGTAGAGATTAAACGGATCCTCCTGCGAAATGGTGAAAGAGTGAGTGATCAAAATCTGATATGGCAAAGTGACAAAGAAACCAAATATTCATAGATGGGGTAAGGTATCATCAGAGACTCCTACCTTTTCCACATGTAAAAAAGGAATACCCTTGTACGAGAGAAGATTCAACACAAAGCAAGGTTTGAATCGCACTTGGCAAAGCAAGTAACAAAGGCCTTGACGACCAGAGTAGAATGGGAATGGGCGGTTTTAGTATAAGGAGGCTCTTAGAAAGGAAGCAAATAAGGGTTTTGATAATGTAAAGAAGCCAAACACCGTAATGGTATTTTCTTCAAAAATCATTGCACCAAGCACGAAAATATACAAAGACAAAACCCCTTATGTGAAGTGGTGTAGAAGAGGAGATCGAGCAATTGATATCAAATATTGGTGGATCAATCAGTTCAATAATTGGGTGAGTTTTAAGCCTATTTAAAAGAAACAATCTTGGGGGGGGGGGGAACCTATTTCTTCAAGGGGCAAGCTTTTTTGAAAACGGAATGGGTCCCAAATTTTAACCCATTGAGCCATAAATTTAAGATAAAGTCAGTCTAGGTAACCCTAGATGAACTCCCAATAGAATATTGGAATTTCGAAGCTTTGGTTGTAATAGGCAATGCCTCAGGTAAGTTTTTAGGTGTGGGGGAAATTTTCATAAATGGAAATGTGAATTCCAAGGCTCAGTTGCTTGTGGAGATCCTGTAAACAATGGTGAGATGGATGATTTGGAGATAATTACGGAGAATGGGAAATGGCTCAAGAAGGCTAAAATTAACAAGGAGCATGTTAATGTGAGTTTTGTTCCACTACAACATACAAAACTGAATACTTAGTATTCCAAGATGAAATACCAAATTTCTAACTCTCTCTTGAATAAAGGCATTTCTTATGCTAAGACTGTAATGAAAGATCATAAGGTGACTTCAAGGTTCCTTCCTAATGCGGATAATCGCTCAGTTGAAATAATGTGATTTGCTATAATCACGAGGGGACTTACGCTGTTCTCTAAGACTTGTCAACTTAATTTGATTGGTTCGGCTTCACCATGTGCAATGAGAATACACTTTTGACTTCTAACTTACGAAATGATACTTGAACCTATGAATTCTAATCTACTTCTACTTCTACCTAAGGATGCAAGAAAGAGTGAATACACTTGGACTCTACTAGATGCAGTCTTGTCATCGACTCCTCACCTGATGCAAGCTTCTAAGAGGTGTTCAAATGATTTTAAAGTCAATGCCATTTCCTTAATCCCATCTATGAATGCAAATCAAAGACCAAGTATAGATTGAAGTTAAGTTCATATAAATGGCATTCGACCACGTAAGGCAAACTTACAGTCAATAAGCAGCTAGTGGTTTGGTCTAGGGTCGAGTTAAGCAAGGATGCATTGACAATTACTCTTATCCAACTATACTACTTGAAGCAAATTCTAACTTAACAACTTGAAATCAAATCTATTTTAAGTGAGGAATGTTGATCACCATGC
Source organism: Thuja plicata (assembly GCA_018584345.1). Taxonomy (NCBI): domain Eukaryota; kingdom Viridiplantae; phylum Streptophyta; class Pinopsida; order Cupressales; family Cupressaceae; genus Thuja; species Thuja plicata. The sequence goes on along the minus strand of MU218727.1, from coordinate 75,254 downwards.
AATACTTCCAAATAGATCACACTTATTCACCATGTAAGACACAACAATGAATAGTAGAGCAAACTTGGTAGTATATTAGCAACAATTCTCCCTTACAAATGACGTGAGCAAGCCTTTATATAGGGGCTCAATTACAATGAATGACCAAGATTAAATCAGAATCAATGACCCATATTAATTCACATAAGCCCTAATTAGGATTTCCATAACCATAGCTACAAATATTAAATGCCCACCCAATTACAATCAGGCACCGCCATGTGGGCCAATAGAAAATTCAAAAAATACATTGCTTTCCAAGGACCAATGAGAAAATAGAATTGGCATAACCACGAGATAAGGTGCACCAACAAACAGACAGATGAGAAGAGAGAGCTTGTAGAAGAAGCCACCAATAAATAGACCAATAAGAAAATTCAAATGCTTCTAAGAGCCAATCAGAAAGAAGGCTACGTAGGCCTTATGCCACATGGTGCCAAATGGGCTAGTCAGAATTAAACATTTATTTATTAACCAATGAGTAAATTCAGAGCCATGTGGACCTACATCAAGTCATCATCTTGGGAATTATGTCCCTCATTATCATTTTCTCTTTCACGTTCATTGAACCTGGACACAATCTCATTGAGTTCGTCCATGGGGACACTTGGCATTAACCGAAGCCTATATTCATAATACCTCACCTCACTTGTATGAGTAGCACATTCTTTCTTCCAATCAGCTGCATTACACATAGTCATGAAGCCCACAAATTTTACAGCTGCATCCAAATGGTCAAACATGAGGGGACTCCCTTCGAGGAAGTAGACTTCTTTAACCTTTCCTTGCAGTTCCTCAATTCTTATCTTTTGATTATCATCTACCTCCAAGTGAACTATAGTTCTCACGTAACCCAATATATCATTCTTTACCTCCAAAATGGCATCCCTTGTAGCCGAGCAATTTGATTCTATTTATATGAGTACATCACCCTTGTGAGATCGCTTGATGCCATGCTAGGAAATCAACCTTTTGTCCTCTTTCTAATAATTGATCCTTTATCAGTGTATGCAGTGGTACCTCCTTGAGAGCCTGTAAGTGGGAAAGAGTTTCCTCTTGACTGGATGAGAAATCCTCACATTGTTTCTATATCTCTTGCCTTCATTATTGAAGGGAGAGCATGGTATCATAAGTCTTGATGAACTTTATAACGAACATTTTTGCCTCTTCTAATATTGATGCCACGCATCGCTTTGCTTCTTGCTCTGTAAGTCCCACTCCTTCTAGTCCTACGATAGATGCACTGGAACAAGGCATGGGAGGAATGAAAGTTGGATCAACTTGCTGAAGTGGATTCATTATCTGTCTCTCTTTTAGCCGTTTGTTCTCCTCTTTGTATTTCCTTTTCTTTCCAACCTCCTTGTTTATCCTGTCCTCTAGAGCTTGAATAGATACGTGAGATTCTTCAACCTCTTGTTTCTTGGTAGTTTGCCCCAATTTATACTCTTCTATGTCATAATCTCTAGGCAAAACTTCTCCCAATACCTTGTCTACACTTGGGATCGCAACTTGAGCAATGCGTGTACCTGAAGCATCCTTTGTAACTTGATAGAATCTCTTGGCTAGCACTTTATTCTTTTCGTCATCATTCGTTCTCACTATCTCTTCCACTCTATCGACTGGCTGCACAACTGCAACTTGTTTCTTCATCATTCAATTCAACAACCATGCTGGTGCTGTGATCTCTCCTAGTTCATCTTCTCTTTTCTCCTCTTCTTGGCTTTGTTCTTGAACGTCCTTATTGATTTCTTGATTTGCTTCTACCTCATGTGGTTGAATTTTGCCATCCTCTGATCGTGCCTCCAAGTCTATTCTCGTTCTCTTCATCTTGACGTTCTTCGTTTTGCTGAAGGGGCGAATCTACCTCTTGCTCATCATGATCTAGTGGGACGTAGCTAGAACTCTTACTAGCTGCCAACGCATTTGCAATTGGCACTTCTTTCTCCATTGTTTGCCTTGATGACATGCCTGTTGCTGGATGCCTTTGTTTCTTTTGTTGTGGCTCCCGATTAATTGTTTCCTTCCTTTTCTTGTCCTTTTCTTGGGAAGGCCTATTGCCGCCTCTCTCACTATTTTGACTCTCAAATCCAACACTCATCACTTGTGGCTGTCCAGATGATTCCTCCTTAGGTTCAATTACATCCTTCATTAGTTCATAAGTCAATGGAAGCCTCCTTGCTTGTAGGTGAGCTATCTGTTTCTGCAACTAAACTTCATTGAATGTTCTAACTATTACCATTACCGTATGCAAACTTTCCTCACTTTTGTCTGTCCAATCAATGTGTGGAATACCGTCCTTTGCTCTCTCATAATCAGGTTGGAGGTACTGCCTATCATCCTCCACCTGATCAGGAATCTGGATGCACTTGCTTGCTTTGATCAACTCAACTGACATTCTGGAAAATGATCTTTTAATCTCCATCTCATCACTAGCATTAGCCCAATGGTCATCTATATGTGCTATGTGCTTGTATTGAACTCCATAT
>MU218727.1:9426-43121 GCA_018584345.1 Thuja plicata | reverse complement strand
TTTTTTTTTGGGTCTGGGTTCTAATAATTTTGTTGAGGCTACCGCCACTTGCCAATATCTTTTAGAAGTTGATGTATTTTCTTAATATTATTCTGGAGTTTGATTCTAAAATACCGATTTATCATTTTAAAAGAAATTCTTTTGTCCACTTTGAATGGTGATAGTTGAATGAATATAAGAAAGCCATAAACATCCTATTTCGTGGTTTCAATGTTGTTAAGTGAAACCATGTGCTAGATAGGAAGGAAATTAGGTTGCTAATAATTAAGCTAAATCAATTTCTAATTGGAATGACATCAAAGTTGACACTACAAATAACTTGGATTGCCCTATCTAGGATATGAGTAGAGACTTCAGTGATTTTGTGAATACTAGATTACAATGCCTCTCTTGATTCATGTGGCTATTTGTTGTTGGTATGCTAATTTTCTAGATTTCTTATTTTCCCCTAAGGAACTTAATCATTACTAATTTATATGTTTCTTGTTGGTCCATTTTTGACATAAGGGAAAACATTACTTCTAATACTCATACCATGGACAACCTTTAGGGAAAGAAATGTTGATGCCCTATGTATGGGGCCTTAAGGGCCCTTCCGCTCTTGTTGATAGCTTATTTTTAGTTCATCTAAATTATCTTGATTCTTTGGAATTGATGTGTCATGAGTGTTTTAAGATTGACATAACTACTTTATTATCAATCATTGTTTTAATATAGCTTGTGCCTTTATGTTAAAAAAGGAGAGAACACTTAACATGTGGGAAGAATAAATATGCCTGTTTTAAATTTTATCATCCAAAATTTCCCATACTGAAATGATAATATTTAGGCCTAACACATCACTTACATGTTTGAAAGGCATCTATTAGTTAACATTTACAATCCATCACTTATGAGGCTTAACTAATGATAATGACATGCCCATAGGGAAATTATAAGATTACAATCTATTAAGGTGGTTGGGTTTCAACTATAAGCTGTGTTACACCGCCCCATTCATTAATGCAGAATAGAAAAAGATATTTTGATTCCCCTTGCCAAAAAATCCACTACCATATTTTGTTCTATATAGCAGAAGACCACTTCAACCTATTCAAATTTACTTTTGTAGATTAAAATATTTACTCAAATAGAGTAGCATTTCTAATCAAAGTATAAAACATTTTGCAATGTGTTCACTGCAATCAACAAATCCCTTCTAGAAATTATTTTATGGCATTCTTTAGAGTACACAACTATTATTCCCTCTAGAATATTGTTCCCATTCATCCTCATTATTACTTTGTGCTACAAATGACGAGTCTCATGTAAAACACATGTACCCTAAGAGTCACAAAGACATATCTGGGTGTAGATAGAGTATGATTGCCTTACAAGATAACATCATAGTTAAACTTTTCATCTTCCAAAGGGGCTTTTTGTTCCCCTTTTTTCTATTATTCTTAGGAACAAACACCTCATTAAAGCATACGCCTTTTAGTTAGATAGTTGATTTCTTTGATACATTGGCATAATAGGGTGATACTCGAGGCATAACTAAGGGAGTAACTTGGGCTTAGAATTTGGACCTAAAGCTAGGCCAAACAAGCAACATGAGCTTGGAATTTGGTATACACAATATTTTCCTTGAAATTGTACGATTTCTAGGAAAATGATCTCTTGTAAATCTTATTATGTGGTCAAAGTTATATTATAAGGAATTGTCTAATACATGTAACTATTTCGTACCTAATCTTTCTTTATTTCTTTTAGTAAATCATTTATCTCTATGTTATATAATTTTAATGTTTTGAATGATAATGTTGGTTTTATACAGGATTTGTCATGAATGTGTGGAGAACTTAAGAGGATGTTGTTCAGACACTTGCACAAGTGCTCCTAGGTTGAGACCCATCTTACGTGATCGCTATCGTTATGAGCGGTGGCATGTATATCGTGACTTGAAACATTAATCATATCTTGTATGTAAGACATATTTTCAATGTTGTAAGTTACATTTAATCTCTTATTGGTAATTTTACCTTCAATCGTATGTGTGTGTGTGTGTATTTTAGTAATAACTTATATCTACAATATTGGTGTTCGAAAATTCACCTTGTTTTTTGTTTAGAAACATTTCTTTTTGAAAAATGAATGGAGTGTAACATTTGATATTAATCTCTTAACAACAAATAACAAATCCTCTGCAACTTCACCACCCGTTTTGAACTTGTTTGAATGTTGGCTTCAGCCTCCGCTCTACCGGGGAATCTGGGGAGCACGGAGGCTCTCTGTCCTGATCTGTTCCTGGTGTTGTCTCATAGGGATGGCAAAGACTGCTGTTCTGACTACACGGGCGAGGGTGCGTCAGTGGTCTTAGTGTTGGATGATTCCTCTCGCTCGCGGAATCTGGAAGGTGGGGAATCCCTATTATCTAGCCCCAAGATAGTGGGGGAGGACAAAGAGAGCTTGCTGGGGGGTGGAAGAAGGTGGCGTTGGGAAGAGGGTCTCCTGACGCCCCTGATACTCTTGAATGTTTCGTAGGTGAGTTTGGCCCAGAGATTTTTGTCCCGGATGGGGTGGTTGAAGGCATTTCTGCCTCTCTTCAACAACTTATCTTATCATCCAGCATAGTGGTATTACCAGTTACCTTTTCAAAACTTCATTACCATTCTGATACTTTTCCACATCATTCCTCATTTTGTCTATGATCTCCTCCAACAAGGTGTTTCTTTCTTCAAGGTCTTTACACTTAGCTTGCAACTCCTGAATGTCATTACTATTCCCTTCCAGCAGGGTGTGCAAAGCTTTCAGATTATCAATAGAGGCTTGCATGCTCGATTTGATGAGAGTAGTCAGCTTCCTCAGCATAATGTTGCTGTTGTTGTTGGTTTTCTCAGTTATCGTATTAATCCTATTATCAATCATTTTACTTATCTTATCATCCAACATAGTGGTATTACCAGTTACCTTTTCAAAAACTTCATTACCTTTCTGATACATTTCCACATCATTCCTCATTTTGTCTATATGATCTCCTCCAACAGGGTGTTTCTTTCTTCAAGGTCTTTACACTTAGCTTGCAGCTCCTGAATGTCATCCTGGACCCATTTGTCAATAATGTAACCATACATTGCTTTGTTTTTGGTTGCTTAAAGGAAGTAAATATTGACTGCTCTTTTGACCTTAAAGTCCTGATCCCAAAGGTCTTCTTCCAAGCTCCTCTACTTCTGGTGATTATTATCCTTCTCATCAGCATCGCCCGTAGGGCTCTCAAGAGGAGTTGAATTAATTTCAGAGTCAATATGCTCATTCTGGGCTTCCTTGTCAACGTCGCCAAAGTTTTTGTCATTTTGGGCATTTCTAGACTCTTCCAATTTATCAGTAGTAATATTCACCTCAACTTTTCTAGTATTTGCCTTTTCAATTTCATTTTCTTCAGTTTCTTCAAGGGTCGTCTTAGCCTTGTTCTCCAGAGTATCTTGGTTTTCATCATTCATCTTATTAGACTCCTCCCTATCATCCATAGAGTTGTTATGATCATTGTCAATATACGTTTCCATCAGGTTGTCAACCTGTTCAGTTATCTCCTCAAAGATAGTCTTTTCCATATCCGTGGTATACTCAGTAGAAATACCACCTTCCTCACCTGTAGGCTCAGTGATAGTAGGGTTAGCCTTCTCAAAATCCTCTCTATTGCTATGATCCCCATCTTTCATTTCTGCTTCCTCAGAAGAATCCTCCTCCTGGTCATCCTCAGTCCTCATACCTTCCACATCATCGAAGATAGAAAGCGTTATATCAGCTTCAACTGAGCCTTTACGACTTTTTTTTTGTGGCTTTGCTGGCTTTCTTTCCAAACGACATCTCCACATTTTTTCTTTTAGCATTATCTATCTTCTTGGGGAGCGACTCAGAGAAGTGTTTTTTAGCTTACTTTGCAATGAGAAGGATGAGCCCTTCATGCAGAACAAGGGGAAGCCCTAACTCTGAAATCCACTATGCTCTGGTTGAGCGAACTAAGCAGGTAAAACGAGAAAGACACCCTAATATCATGTCTAAAATGATTAATGAGCACAAAATGGTAGTTGTAGACTTTAGAGTACCTACCATCAAGCGTGAAATATTCCATTATTGCTCTGATAACAAAAGCCCAAATACGTTTGATGTTGGACAAATTCACATAGTCCAGGTTGCCTTTGACCAGCATAGCCCGCTTAGGAAAGGTTTTGTAGGCTTTATTTCCCACTTTCTTGTCTTTGGAGAAGTGCATACCATCCAAAGGGAACCCTGCGATCTCTGCCAGAAGTTCTAATGTTAGGGTAAAAAATTTACCCAAAATATTAACTTTACCATTCTCTTAATCTGCAACAAAAGCCTTTGTGATCTCCTTGTCATTACCATGTAGGCGTTTCAGGTATCGATGCACTTTGCCCTTCCTTAGCTTTCTCCAAACATCTTTCTCCTACACCCATTTACACTCTGCTAGTTCCTCTTTTTGAAAGTCTCCACCCATAGCTTCATCCTCCTTAGTGATGCTGGACTCACTTAATTTTATCAATTCCTTAGCAGTAATCTCCAAAATTCTCAGACAACAACCAGTTTGCTTTGAATAATTGGGGTTATGCGTTAACTGTCTCTTAATGACCCAGAAAGCATGCGATAACAGAGGGTAATAATTGCTATAACTCTTCCCTTGGCACTTCACCATCAACGTACTCCAAATCTGAGTCCCATCAAGCGTTATGATCAATAGTATTAATAAAACCCACCTTGTGATTAATTCTGTCATGATTAATTAACAGGTTTATTTCATCATTTATCTTTGCTGAGCCGTGCCACTTGTGAGTGACATCATATCTAACTCCAAGGTTAGCCAACCCGTCTGCCACTTGGTTAGTTTCACGGAAGTTGTGGGTTACATGAAAGGCAGAAAATTTCGAGGTCACATCATTAATTTTGTCAATGATTTGCTCGATAGTCCAAATGTTTCTAAGAGGATCCAATATAACATTGGGACCCTTAAAATCTTAAACCTACAAAATGACATAAGTAAGAAAATGCTAAGAATAATACTAACTCATTATCATAAATGACTTTTAGTTTTACCTATATTTATTTTAAAATACTTTGATTTATCACCACAAAGGATTTCTCATTATGTTTAGGGTTTTTTGTTGTTTTTGTAGAGATTCTACTAGCTTGGGTCTTGTTGACATCTATAGATAGGAATTGCACTTTGTACCAAGTGGATAATGTGTCCTACATAAGACAATGAAGCCTAAAACTTTCTATTAAGAAATTGTCTCTCTTTAGCTGTTGCTTATGGAGGAACAAATTTGAAATACTTAGGGTTTCACTCCTTGTTTATCTACTCTGTTCTTCTAAAATTATTAGAACCTTTATTTTGATATCTACTCTATTATATAGATATTGTTGCTTAATAGAAAGGCTAATATTTAAAATCATTGTTGGTCTACATAAGCCTAGCTATAATGGCTTCTTAAACATGCCAAATGTTGTTCAAAATAAAGGTTCTAATAATTTTAGAAGAATAGAGTAGATAAACAAGGAGTGAAACCCTAAGTATTTCAAATTTGTTCCTCCATAAGCAACACCTAAAGAGAGACAATTTCTTAATAGAACTTTTTAGGCTTCATTGCCTTATGTAGGACACATTATCCACTTAAAAAGAGAGGAACCAACAGAGTGTAAATGGGCGCAGGAGAAAGATGTTTGGAGAAAGCTAAGGAAGGGCAAAGTGCATCGATACCTAAAACGCCTGCATGGTAATGACAAGGAGATCACAAAGGCTTTTGTTGCAGTTTGGGAGAATGGTAAAGTTAATATTTTTGGTAAATCTTTTACCCTAACATTAGAACTTCTGATAGAGATCGCAGGGCTCCCTCTAGATGGTATGCACTTCTCCAAAGACAAGAAAGTGGGAAATAAAGCCTACAAAATCTTTCCTAAGTTTGATGAGGAGCGGGCTATGCTGGTCAAAGGCAACCTGGACTATGTGAATTTGTCCAACATCAAACGTATTTGGGTTTTTGTTATTAGAGCAATAATGGAATATTTCACGCTTGATGGTAGGTACTCTAAAGTCTACAACTACCATTTGTGCTCGTTAATCATTTTAGACATGATATTAGGGTGTCTTTCTCGTTTTACCTGCTTAGTTCGCTCAACCAGAGCATAGTGGATTTCAGAGTTAGGGCTTCCCCTGTTCTGCATGAGGGGCTCATCCTTCTCATTGCGGAGTATGCTAAAAAAACACATCTCTGAGCCGCTCCCCAAGAAGATAGATAATGCTAAAAGAAAGAATCTGGAGATGTCGTCTGGAAAGAAAGCCAACAAAGCCACAAACAAAAAAAGCCTTAAAGGAATTGATAAAATTAAGCGAGTCTAGCATCACTAAGGAGGATGAAGCTATGGGTGGAGACTTAAAAAGAGAGGAACCAACAGAGTGTAAATGGGTGTAGGAGAAAGATGTTTGGAGAAAGCTAAGAAAGGGCAAAGTGCATCGATACCTTAAACGCCCGCATGGTAATGACAAGGAGATCACAAAGGCTTTTGTTGCAGGTTGGGAGAATGGTTAAGTTAATATTTTGGGTAAATCTTTTACCCTAACATTAGAACTTCTAACAGAGATCGCAGGGCTCCCTCTGGATGGTATGCACTTCTCCAAAGACAAGAAAGTGGGAAATAAAGTGTACAAAACCTTTCCTAAGTCTGATGAGGAGCAAGCTATGCTGGTCAAAGGCAACCTGGACTATGTGAATTTGTCCAACATCAAACGTATTTGGGCTTTTGTTATCAGAGCAATAATGAAATATTTCACGCTTGATGGTAGGTACTCTAAAGTCTACAACTACCATTTTGCGCTCGTTAATAATTTTAGACATGATATTAGGGTGTCTTTCTCGTTTTACCTGCTTAGTTCGCTCAACCAGAGCATAGTGGATTTCAGAGCTAGGGCTTCCCCTTGTTGTGTATGAGGGGCTCATCATTGTCATTGCGGTGGATCATCCTCCATTGTAAAATGAAGTATGTGCAACAATGAGAGGATGATAATGTGATAAGAGCACTAAAGGTGGATCTCACACATAAAGTGCAATGAGATAACATTTATCACCACATAAAGTGGAATTCTCCTACAACATGTGCTAAAATAAGATGCAAACGCCTAGGTGTCTACAATGAAAACTACTATGCAATGCATTATTCTAAGTAAACTTATGTGAAGTGTAATTAAAATTAGTTACTTACACCAACACCCCCTTAAGTGCAACTTAGGGGAATGCACTTAAACTCACAATTCTAGATTACAATGCAAGACGAGTCCTGACTACTAGGCCATGTACAATATGCAATAGCAAATGTAATTTAATCTCTCATAAAGAGGAAAAAGGGATAAAACCTCACCGGACAAAAATCCCCCTCCAAAAGAGAGATGAAAACACACAAGATGCATTATGGATGGAGTAATCAAGAGCCCCCAGGGTTACATATATCATATATATACAATCAAGTATCCTTACATAGGAAGGAAAGAAGAAGACATGATATTCCCCCCATAATGAACAATGGCCTACAATAATGGTGAGTGCTTGAAGAAAAACATAGATAAATGCTTACATTAAACAACATTTCTCCCCTTAGGAAGAAGATAGATCAAGTATAAATGGAAGAATGCTTCCCATTCTGGATAGCAATTAGGAAGGAGAATCCAAATGAAGTATGATGATGTCTTTGAAATTTGCTCATGTGTCGCGATGTCCGTGGATACTGAAGATGCCACTAACCAATCAGGAACACACCCAATAGAAGGTGACAAATAAGGAACCAGTGGTAATTGAGTTTAATCAAGCTCCAAAGACAATAATATCTACTCTAAATAGGAAGTAGGAAGAGAGACAATATCCCCCCTCAATGTAGAATGTAAACCAATGGTAGATGCTCCAAGATCAATATAGAAACTGGTCCATGAAAATTGAATAACACCTTTCCTCTTTGGAAACAATAATGCCATAGGTGTATGAATGAAGCCTCCCCAATCTGTAGGAAGAAACCTCAAAATGTATGGTGTCTCTAGAACTTGAATAAGAGTCTCCAACACATAATCATGATCAACCTAAATCAAGTAATGTGACATATCAAGTAAGGGAATAGACTTATGAATACCAATATTTAAAGACTTAAATGTCTCCTCTGAAGACAAAGATGCTTCTTCCAAATGCTATATCAAAGGACCCACACTCATGTCAAACTTGATAGAATGATCAAGTGGAGAATGAATATGAGGGTCAAAGTAATCCCTCACAACAATTGAAGAAGGAACATCCTCATCAAAGAGAAGATGTATATCATCAATGATGTCTCCCATATCAGCAATTTAGGACTCCACAAAAAAATCCTGCAATATCTTTCAAGTAGTCATCCTATGGAACTATATCTTGAAGACAAGGAATATCCTGTTGCACTGAATCACAAGACTCCATGGTTGTAGGAATACACGAATCATCAAGAGCAATAGTAAAAGGGATCTCAACTGGAGAGGTAGGATCTTCTTGTGCAACCAATAAATAATTAGAGCTCTTAAGGAATGCAAGATTTTCAATCACCCTTAAGGCACGCTCATCATAGAAATGTTGGAAGATTGTTAGAATATCATGCAAATATGTGTTGACATTGATGTTAACATATTTCTACTATTTGTTACAATGTTCTTAGTATGTTAAGTGAGAAGATTGGTTTGCTATCGTTACTGTATTGAAGATCAGATGCTGCGAACATATAGATAATTTTAGGGATGTCTGTAGTTGACTTCTGTCAATTTACAGAGGTCCACATGGTGATTTGAGTGAGTTATGGATGATTGATCAGAGACTGGTAATTTGGATGTTCAAGAAGAGACAATGCTTCAATGTTTGGATCAGTGGGGTTTGGTTATGCATTATTTCTAGTTGCTACCCTGGTGGTGAGTTTAGGACATGGATGTGTTTCCTCAGTTTGAGTGGTTCGTAATTTGGATGCTAACATGCTATTTTATTAAGTGACTGAGGTTACTAATTGGTGTTCTTAGTAAACGGTGTAGAGATAGTGGTGAATTCAGAGACAAATTTCTTTTGGTTATTACTATGACATTTCACATTGCTTGTTGATGTTTCTAGATCGTGTCCTATTCATGTTGCTGGATCACATTGAGTTATGTGATTGGATTTGGTGATTTTCTTGTGGTGTGTTGGTTTTGTTATTGTTCTTGGATGACATGATGGTGTAATGTGTTGTGATGGATCGAGGCATGATTTATGGAGATGGAACATGTTCGAGGATGAATATTTGGATCCTTACTATGTCTTTGCCAAGATTTTTTGGATCACATTGATGATTGTATTGTATTTAGTTAAATACTTGTAATTTAGGTCCTTGGTCGACCTTGAAGAAATAAGTTGATGAATTGTATAAATGTAATGGTGTAATATCCATTTGGAGAGAGCATCGTGTGTGTACATAAGAGATTGTGTGAACATGTACGAGTTGAATCTAAAATTGAGGCAGTTATCTGATGTATTATGTACGTCAATGGATCTATATTGGCATAACTAAGATGCTATCAATTAGTTCATGATTAGTGAATTGTAGTCTATAGTGGATTGTTGTCCATCTACTTGTTGTAAGGTAGCAAGCCTTCCTTTGGGTTGTAGCCCTTATATTTGAGCAGTGAACACTAGGTGGTGTACCTAAATTCATGTGCATTCCCCTTGTTATACTCCTCTCAAGGTATAGTGATTTTAACAGAGTACATCTTGTGGATTTGATCCTGATCGTGGTTTTTCCCCTAACTATATTTCCACATCAAATATCTTGGTGTTATGTGTTGATTAATGTGTTGTGATCTTGCTTTAATGTTCATCATTCAAATATGAGATTTAAAGTTTAAAAGTTGATTGAGGTTTCAAGTTTTGGGACACAACTGATTCAACCCCTCCAGTTGCGTGTTCTACCTTGTTTCTAAGAATTGGTATCAGAGCTAAGTCCTCTTTTGGAAGCTTGATTGCTTGAGGAGATCTTGGATGGTAGGCTTTAAGAAGGAGAGTCCAAGATTTGAAGGCACTAACTATTCCACATGGAAGGGTCAGATGATTACTCACCTAAGATGCATTACAAAAGATTACTGGGAGATTACTAAGAAGTCCTACAATCCTCCTACAGATCTTTCTACTGCTATTGTAGTTGAGAAGAAGCAATTTGAGTACAATATCAGAGTAAAAGAAGCATTGTTGAGCACCTTGTCAGATAGAAAATATACAAATGTCATGGAATTAGAGACTACATATCAGATATGAACAAAATTAGAGGTTTTACATGAAAGAGATGCATGTGTGAAGCAAGCCCAGTTGTAGAGTTTGAAAGGGAAGTATGAGGCATTGAAGATGAGAGAGGAAGAAAACATTAATTCTTACATACTAAAGGTGAATGATCTTGTATGTGGAATCAGATGCATTGGTGGAACATTGGAGGAAGATGAAATTGTTTCGAAGGTACTTAGAGCCTTGTCACCTGCTTACAATCACAAGGTTGTTGCTGTTGAATAGATCAGGATTGTGGCAATAGTAAAAAGAGACACATTGGTTGTTAAGTTATATGACTATGAGATGAGATAATTTGGTGATAGCCTTCCTAGAGTTGAATCTGCATTTAAAGATACTATTTCTAAGGATAAGAAAAGTTATGACCCTGGAGAAAGTTCATCAAAGTACGAATCTAGATATGCCAAGGGATGGGAACAAATTGAGGAAGATGAAAGAAAACTTGAAGAGCTTGAAGCCCTGATTACCAAGAGGCTGCCTAAGGGAGCTGGCAAGTATCTAGGAAAGTTACTTTTAAAATGCTTTTCATGTAAAAAGGTTGGTCATTTTGCTTCATGATGTCTGGATAGAGAGCCTAAGTACAAGCCTAGGAAATTCCAACCTAAATATCAGAAGAAGTGTTATTATGCTGCTAATGAAGGTGTAACTGATGATGAATCTGAAAGAGAGTGAAGATGAGTTTGCCATTATTTGTATCAAAGATGAGAATCCTAGTTTCTTGAATGAGGAAAGAGCCTTGGTTACACATGTTGAAGAAAAGGATGAATGGGTGATAGACAACAGTTGTTCACATCACATTACCAGAGATAAGAGAAAATTTGTGAAGTTAGAGAGGTATGATGGCAGAGTTGTTAGATTCAGTGACAATACTCCCTATATGATCAGATGTAGAGGTTCCATTATACTGATGATGTTATATATGTTGAAGGTTTAAAATATAATCTTTGGAGTGTTGGACAACTAGTTGACAAAGGTTATAATCTACAATTCAAGGATGAAAAGTGAAAAATCATTGGAAGTTCTGAAGTTGAGATTGCCTCTAGAACAAAATCCAAAGGTATTGTATTTCATTTGAATAGTGAAGAGAATAGATGTCTGTTTGCTCAAGTTGATGGCACTTGGTTATGACACAAAATATTTTATCATGTGAACTTTGATAACATTGTGAAGATAAGCACTACTAAAGAAGTGAGAGATTTACCTAAATTTTTGAAGGCTGGTAATGTGATGTGTAAGGAATGTTAGTTGGGTAAGCTAACTACATCTACTTTTAAAAGAAAGACTTATTCTTCAAGTGGATTGTTAGATCCGTTACATACCGATTTGTGTGGCCTTGCTAGAACTAGAAGTTATTATGGAGACATGTATTTAATATTATTCATTTATGACTATTCAAGGATGATGTGGGTTACATTCTCAAAGGAAAAATATGAAGCTTTTGACAAATTCAAGATTTTCAAGGCTATGGTTGAGATTGAGACAGATATGAAGATGAAATGTTTGAGATTCGACCAAGGTGGAGAATTTATATATGGTAAATTTAATGCATTTTGTGAAGAGCATGTGATAAAGAGGCAAATGTCTACTCTACGGACCCCACATCATAATGGTATCACAGATAGAAGAAACAAAACTATCTTAGACACAGAAAGGACAATGATGATTGAGGTAAATGTACAAGTCTATTGGAGAGAAGCGATCAACAATTCAGCCTTTACATTGAACTGAATTCAAATCAAGAAAGGTAATGGTAAGACCCCTTATAAGCTATGGTATGGTCATGTCCCTATAGTGAAGTATTTTATAATCTTTGGAAACAAATGTTACATAAAAAGAGATGAAGGCTTAGGGAAATTTGATCCAAGATGTGATGAAGGTATCTTTCTTGGTTGTTCTACAAAGAGAAAAGAATACAAGTGTTATAATAATAGGTTGAGAAAGAAAACTGAAAGTGATACTATTAAAGTGGATGAAAGATATAAAAACAAGCCAGATCTTGCAGATATGAATTGGATGGTGAGGAAGACAATTAGGAAATAAAAACACAGAATCAATATCAGAATCAGAATGGTTCTGTAGATAAAGATGAAGAAGTTGCAAATAAGGGAGAAGTGGAGACACAAGTGTTAGAATAACTGAGGGGGGGGGGGGGGGGAAACNGGGGGGGGGGGGGGGGGTGAAACAGTGGCCTCAAATTAATGCAATAATCCAACCAAAACTTATATCAGAAATATAATACCTTCAATAATCTTTCAGTCCTACAAGATGTATGCCTTTAAGTAATCTTATCAAATATATACTGCTCGGTTAATATACTGTTTATCTTTTTTCTAGCCTTTACCGAAGAGCAGTAAATAAACTTAGTGTTTACCGACCAATCCTATTTTAGTAATGTGTAAAGCAAAACATCAAAGCAATGAACCATATACACATTTGACACATGGATTTTAAGATAGAAACCTTGTTAAGGGAAAAACCACTTGGGACCGGTAACCCAAAATTTTCACTCTTCTGAAGTGAGCTAGGTGAAGAGCCAACCCTGTTAAGGTTACAAACACAGTGTTAAGTGTGACCTTGTTAGAGGATTTAAAACTAACAATTTATCATTTGACCTAGCAGTCACTATGCTGTCAACATGAAAACCTTTTGATACTCTTGAGTATCTCAATACATTAAGGATGGTTAAATCCCACTCGGTTAAGAGATTTTTTGAATCAATGGTCAAACTGAAACCGTAAATGATCTATTCAATAATACAACTTTACTTTGCATATTTTCAGATCTATTGTAAGTCCATAATACCTCTCTGATCAATGTTCTTTTCAATTCCTTTTCTCCTCTTCTTTCTTCTTTCTGCTCGGTGAATGCTCTTGCTTCTGTTGCTCGGTGTCGGCAGAATTCTCGACTCTGTTCTTTAGCCTGTATGATCAAATTTGCATGAAGACTTCTATCTTCACCATAATTATATTGAACATTCCTCATTTCATAATGAATTACTTGTCTTTTTATATACACATGATTTCACTGTTCACTGTCCTTGTCTTTCTTGTTTTTGATGTAGATTGCTTTTTGATCCGCAAATCTCGCTATGCATTGCTTTAAATCTTTAAAGCTTTGCTTTAGTTTTATTCCGTAGATTTCTCCTTGAAAACTGTGAATAAAACTAGCTTTAAATGTTTAGATCAGTTGATTGATGAAAACAAAGCAATCAATCAGTTAACTCTAAATATAGCTCCTGCCAGCTAAGTCTTTTGTCATTTCCTAACTCTAGTTCTGGTCGGTGATCAACTCTTAGTTTGCTCGGTCATTGACTCCAGTTGTCCTCGGGCATCAACTTCAGTTCTGCTCGGTGACCACTTTAGTTATGCTAGGTGTTGCAGTGCTCGATATACACGGTGACTGCTTGGGGTTCTTTATCCGTCGGTGTGCACTGTCCGTTGGTGTTTATTGTCACTCGGTGTACACTGGCTTTATATGTTTACTGATAACATAAACTTTATTTCTTTGGTTTCTTGAAGTCTATGACAATATGTATATGACCAATCAGATTATATCAAGCTGACATCAATGACAATACAATACATTAAATGATTTAATGTCTTGCATTTACTTTCTGCAGCTCGGTGAGCATCAACTTATCAAGTTCAAACATTCAATCAGTTATAGTTCATCAACAAGAGTCAACTATAAATGAAAATCCAAAGACTCCAAGGTATGTAAGGTCAAATCATTCTGAAAATCAGATTATTGGTGATAGGAATCAAGGTGTTCAGACTAGAGGAAGAATTGCTAGAAATAAAAATGATATTTGTTTGATTTCTAAGATTGAACCTAAGGATGTTGATGAAGCATGTAAAAACATAAGTTGGGTTAAAGCTATGGAAGAAGAATTGGAAAGATTGAAAAGAACAAAACATAGATCATAGTTCCCATACCTAAGGACAATAATGTGATCAATACTAAATGGGTATTGAGAAACAAATTGAATAAAGATGGTGAAGTGGTTTAGAATAAGGCCATACTTGTTTATATAGGTTATTCACAAATGGAAGGTATTTATTTTGAGGATACTTTTTCTCCTGTTGATAGAATTGAAACTGTTAGAATGTTTCTTGCATATGCTACTTATAAAAAATTCAAGGTGTATCATATGGATGTTAAATCTGCATTTCTGAATGGAGAATTGGAAGAGGAAGTTTTTGTTGAGAAGCTTGGTGGATTTCCTTTGAATGATCAGAATAAAATGGTGTGTCGATTGAAGAAAGCATTGTATGCGTTGAAACAAGCCCCTAGAGCCTAGTATGCAAGATTGGATAAGTATCTTTTGAATCTTGGATTCAATAAAGGTACAGTTGATCTAGTAAGTTGTACTCTATAATTGATCATGATAATATTTTGATTGCTGAAGTCTTTGTTGATGATATAATTTTTGGTGGTAATGACAAGTTGAGTAAAAACTTTGCTAATGAAATGAAAAATGAATTTGAGATGTCTATGATTGGTGAGATGAAATTCTTTCTTGGTCTTGAAATTACACAATTAGTAAAAGGTATTTTCATATCTCAGTCCAAGTACGTGAAAGAATTGTTGAATTAGTTTGGTATGTAAGATTCAAAACCAGTTTGTACTCCTATGGTTAGAGGTTGAAAATTGACAAAGGATGATGATTCCCCTAAGGAAAATCAAACAAGATACAAATCTATGATCGATGGATTATTGTACTTGACACAGACTAGACCTGAAATTATGAATCCAGTCTGCATTATTGCTAGATTTCAAATAGAACCTAAAGAATCACATGTTATTTTTGAAATTAACAACATTCAAAACAAGGGGGCTGACCCAATACAACAACAGGGCCCACCAACAGGTTAACTTGTTGTTTCCATCAAAATAATATTCAGATATTTGAAAGGAACAATTGACTATGGTTTGCGGTATGGTAAGGATAATGATTTTACATTGAGTGCTTTTATTGATGCAGATTGGGAAGGTAATGTGGATGACAGAAATAGTACAAGTGGAGGTGCATTCTTCTTGGGCAAGAGGTTAGTTTCATGGTCAAGTAAATAGAAAAATGTATATCACAATCTACTGTTGAGGCTGAGTTTGTTGATGCTGCTGTTAATTGTACACAAGTGGTATGGATGAAGCCAATGTTGAAAGATATTAGAGTAAACATTAATGAACATATTGCTATATATTGTGATAATTCAAGTACTATCAATATTTCAAAGAATCTTGTGTTACTCTCAAAGAAAAAATATATATCTACCAAGTATAATTTCTTGAGAGATAAGGTTAGTGAAAAGGAAGTTAGATTGGGATATGTGTCTACTAAAGAGAAGATTGCAAATATTTTCATGAAGTCCTTGCTAAAGGTCCATTTTGAGTACCTCCAAGGTAAGCTTGGGGTGATTTCTCCTCCTGATCAGAGCTAGAGATAAATTGATGTGCATCAGTCTAGTGTTCTTACAGATATTATTATTGATCTGGATTGATGTTTTGGTGGCTGCTACTCAGGGGGAGTAGTTAGTCTTGTGAGGTATTCTATTTAGTTGGTATGGTGTTTTTGGCTATGGCTTAGTGCATATATGTGCCTTTGTCATTGATGTCAAAGTGGGTGAGATAGCCATGTGAAAAACAAGTGTGAGACTCAAGGGGAGAGATTGTTGTCAGGTGGAGAAGATTTGTTAGAGAGAATCCGAAAGATAATATTATGGATATTGTTTGTAGTACTGTTAATATGGTTTCTTTGTGTATTGATCATTTTTCACATTATATGTTACCATCAATGCCAAAGGGGGATATTGCTAGAATATTATTAGAATATCATGCATATATGTGCTGGCATTGATGTTTTGTCATTGATGTCAACATATTTCTACTATTTGTGACAATGTTCTTAGTATGTTCAGTGAGAAGATTGATTTGGCATGGCTACTGTATTGAAGATAAGATGTTGTGCACATACAAAGGTTTTCAGGGATGTATGTATTGACTTATGCCAATTTACAAAGGTTCACATGGTGATTTGAGTGAGTTATGGACGATTGATCAATGACTGGTATTTTGGATGTTCAGGAAGAGACATCGCTTCAACGTTTGGATTAGTGTGGTTTGGTTATGCATTATTTTTTGTTGCTAACCTGGTGATGAGTTTAGGAAATGGATGTGTATCCTTAGCTTGAGTGGTTTTTGATTTGGATGCTGACAAGCTATTTTTCTTAAGTGACAGAAGTTACTGATTTGTGTTCCTATATTTGAACAGTGCAGAGATAATGATGAATTTTGAGACAAAGTTGTTTTGGTTGTTTCTATTGTTGGAAAGAGTCACTCTATGATGCATGGTATGTTGTCATTGATGGAAACTATTATCATTAATCTTGGCCTTGTTGCATACAAGACAGTTTACCGATGGATTTCATGCTTATATTTGTCTAAGTACCAGGACCAGGATAGAGACCTGTTGGACATATTAGTATGGTTCAGAAAGGTTTTTGGTAGTTAGAGTATGCGATTGAAAGACATGAATGTAGACATACTATTATGTCTAAATAGATCATTGCCAATTTTGAAGTTACCATATGCATGAGATATTCACTGAGGAATATTAGGTTGACAAATTTTTTTGGAAGAACAAGACAGTTTGGAGAAATTGAGTTGGTACACTTGGTTAATCAATTTTGGTTACCAGTTTGGTGATTGTTTATGATAGAATTGACATCAGAGGATAAGTTTTTTGTTTAGAAAGATTTAATCTTATATTTGATCCTATTTTAGCGAAGACTTCTACATGTTTCATTTCTCTTATTTGGGCTGATAGAGTTTGACTTTTAAACTTCTGACTTATATTTAATATTGAGATTTTATTGCGAAGAAGAGGATGCATATGATAACAGATTGATGAAGACAATAATGCAAATATAATAAGTAGAGATAAAGTACAGTGCTTTATCAGAACTATATAAGCATTGTTGATGCTACCAGTCAGTTCGGTATAGGACTGTAAGTCCATTTTTGTTATGTAATTGGATGTAAGACTTGATATATTTTGGATGTGTAAATGAGTAGTGATCTCTAGGATGTAAGCCTAAATGCAAGTGTATTCCACTCATTGTACTTATGCCTCTAACATGGCACTTGTTATTGCAGTAGTGAGATATTTGTGGGTATCATCCCCATCGGGTTTTTCCCCTTAATTGGGTTTTCCTCGATAACAAATTATGGTGTTATGATGTTCATGTTGTGTATCTTGATTGGTGTATTTGCATTTACTTTCTATATTAAGTTGCGGTTTCAGTTAAAGAAGTTTAAGAATATTGTAGGACCGATTCACTCCCTCTCTCGATGCTCCCTAATCCCAACAATTGATATTAGAGCCTAGTTCCTTGGAAGAAGTTTAACAACTTGAGGAAGATCCTGATGGAAACACCTAGCAATATTCAGATTCAACTTTTGAATTCACTTGACAACCTAGACAAATCTATTGCTCACATTGTTGGTGTGGAAGAATAATTGAAAGAAGATAATGGATTCATTGACAATTTGAAAGAGCAAATAAGGCAATCCAGAGACATGAAAAAAGGGCTTGTAGATCAACTATCAGATAAAGGCAGTAACCCTACACCTAAAAATGATAAATCTAAAGAATATGAGAAGATTGTAAAAGAAAGAAACAATTTAAAAAATAAAATGGAATATATGGAAATCAAGATCACTGAAGAAATTGAAGCCAAGAAGACTCTTGAAGAATCCTTAAAGGCCAAAAATGAAGAATGATACAAGTTGAACAACGAAGTTGGGCAGTTGCAAGTTATTCTTGAAGAATCTATACATAATGAGAAAGAACTAGAAAGAGTGCATGAGATATTGAGAAGAGATCTAGGTGATACTAGAGAAAATCAAGAAAAGATCAGATCTAGGTTTGTGAAGCTTGATGAACATATTGCAAGTCAAAGACCTCATGGAGTTAAGCATGACTTAGGGCACAAACAAGGAGAATGATCTAATAGTGCTGAAGAAAAGGTAGATCACAATGAACAACCTAAGGAGACACCTTTATAAATATTCAATGGTAAATGTTATTCATACAATAGGCTTGGACATAGGGCAAAGGAATGCCAGAGAAATTCAATTGCTACACCTTTTTTTGGATATTGTTTCACATGTTGGAAATATTGACACAAATCTAAAGAATGCAGATCCATATCCAGATCTAATGCAAGTGGAGGCAACCCTACATGCTTCACATGCAATAAATTTGGTCATATTGTAAGAAATTGCAGATTGAGGACTAATCAGACAAATTAGAGGTATGTGAATCAGAACGCCATTTGTTACAAATGTAATAATTATGGACATATAGCTAAGAATTACATATATAATAATAATGAAATGAGAATGAATGATTCAATAGACAAGAATAGT
This sequence comes from Thuja plicata, assembly GCA_018584345.1. Classification (NCBI taxonomy): domain Eukaryota; kingdom Viridiplantae; phylum Streptophyta; class Pinopsida; order Cupressales; family Cupressaceae; genus Thuja; species Thuja plicata. The sequence continues at coordinate 24,336 of MU218727.1, read as the reverse complement.
GCAAGAAATAACAACAAAGGAAAATAAATTGATTTAAATGAAGTGAGAAAGGAAATGAATAGAATTTGAGTAAGAAAAGGAAAAAATTGATGCTTCTGGAAAGATCTCACCATCTTTTGGTGTGGATCTCTGTTCATCAGCAAATTAGGTCACAGAACCTAGAAGGGGAATTTTATCAGAAACTCTTATTGCACCTCGACAATCGAAGCAATTTTAATTGTGATTGAAGATGTAGTTAGAAATAAGATTTTGGAAACAATGTTTAGAACTACACGAGATTTCATGGTCATTGGGAGGATCGCAAGAAGATTTACAATTCACTGGGTACAACTTTTTGGAGAGTTAGGACATGGATGACATTTATTGAGAAAATAAAATCGAATCGCTCAATTTAAAGGCAATTGGAGACCTCGTTAAAGACTTTTCTATCTTGAGATCAAGTGTGAACCTGAGTTGAAAGAGATCGAGCAACGTTTTGGACTATCCACTGAATTTCTCGAGTAACCCTAGTTCGAAGTAAAAGGTATTTATCTTAGTACTACCTTATCAATTTCATTGGTATAATCATGGATACTCTCCAAATATTTAATATTATTGAGAAGTCACATTATGAATTCAAATTGTATCCATATAAATCCATCGAAGATGATCTCGAAGGCACATTTTCTCATGTGCTCGATGAAGTGTTACACGTTGAGGATGTGCATGTGTATATACATTGTATGTTGGAAGAACTTGGTGATTATGAGATATTTGACCAATATCGATCTTTATGTTCAAATAGAGTTTTGAAGGATGAGTTTCACAAGGTTAATTAGACATGGTCACTTTTAATGACCCGGAAAGGATAAAGATAGTCTTGAGAAGGATTCTTGATCAGTTCTTTTGGTTGAGGGATCAACTTGTGAATATTAGTAAGGAATTGATTCATAAAGTAACTGGATGCAATGCTACCAGAGAAGTACCACCACTAAAATCATCTAAGTAGAAGGTTGTGGAACAGTTGACAAAAATCGATGGGACAAAATAACTATTATGGCAAATGACATAATTCAATTGGATGTAAAGTTTTCTTCAATGATACTGGGCTACAAATTTTATCACAACAACATAATGAATTGCATTTCCTGCAACTATCATACATATCGCTTAATGAATGTTGATGGAAGATGTATAGTTCGACATATGTAAAATCACGAGGAAAAAACTATCAGAGAACCTAGAGAAAATATAAATGGATAAGTCACAGATATTTAAGTATGGTTCCCTGATCGTGCATATGTTTTTCTATTTGATGAGTTTCTTTTCGGGAATCATGAATGTAGCTTAGCAAAAAGATGTTCCCATGGTATTAAAAATTTCTAATATGTACCGGATTCAGAAGAAAAATGATATTGATGCCTTAATTTGAGGACATTTAAAAAATTTTCAAAATAAAATGTAGAAAAGAGAGAGAATTATGAGGAATATAGTGGAGAAGTATGCAGATTTAGTATGTTTCATGGTTGATATTGATCAATACTACATGTAGGCAGTCATTCCTAGACATATGTGGATTCAATCGATGGGTTATGAAGTTATACGAGAGTTAGTTGTGCAGTATGTGGAAGAGATTCTCAAGAGACCTATTGATATGAATACAAAGAAGGTTTGGTACCTACACCAAATAGTATCGAGAGGTTCGGTTGCAGTTAACAGAGAAGGCAAGGAATCAGAAGATCAAGAAGATTGTTGATAATGCAGTACAAAAAGATGGAATTACTAAAGAATAGATGACATAAATTAGGAGGAATATAGGGGCAAAAGCTACATTAATTTATATTGAGAAAGAGGCTACTCCTCCATCTATTCCTATGCCATCTAGTCAGAGGACTACAAGGAGTACAACAAAGGCTACACCTGCACCAAAGGACTCAAGGACCAAATTTGAGAAATCAAAGTTTGAACCTATGATGAGGAGACTGAAGTAGAAGAGTACCGATCCTAAAAGGAAAAGAGGAAAGACAGACAATGATGATTCTTGCATTGAATCTGATCAGTTGAAGAAGAGAGTAAGATCTGAAGGCACTACTGCAAAAATAATTGCTAAGGAGATGCCTATGAGTGTAAGGAAAGGTGAAAATGATGTTGATATGATCTTGAATAAAGTTGTTAAGCATGGTGTATTGGTTGAATTAAAGAAGTACTATCAATTATTTGATGAAGTTGAAGGAGAAAGATTAGAACATGGTGTAATTACATATTTGAAAATTTTTTAGTAGAACACTAGTTGAGATAAAGGATCAGATACCTGATCATTTGTGTGCAAAATTAGAAGAGATAAGATTGACAACTCTAGAGGAAGATAAAAGGATAAGGGAGTCACTAATATCCACTTGATGTGTCCAGTAATTAGTAATAATGAAAGAAAAGATTTAATTGAAGAAGAAAAGAAGAGGCTTTTGACAAAGAGAAGAGTAAACATGCTAATGGATGGAAAAATAGATGAAATTATTGCAGAAATCGATGATGTTATTAGTAATATGATAAAAAAAAGTCAGAGATGATGTACCTAAGCGAAAATAACCTAGAACTAAGAAGAAAGAGGATAACCTGTTCATTGGTGAGAAATTCACTGCTACAGTTAAGGAACCTAATGTATATATTGGTGGTGTGGCGATTACTCTTGACGATGATGAGTAGAAAGAAGGAGAGAAGGATCCCTACATTGATCCTGCAAACATCATGACCGCGGATGAAATAAGATAAGTCATGTCGGAAAAAGAAGTCACCGAAGATATACATGTTGAGGTTGAGACTGAGATGGATAATGCGATTGATGAACATATTGATGTTATGGATATAATGTTTACCGGAGGACAAGAGGTGAGAGAATATAATGTACCTGATTTACCTAAGATAGAAAAACAAGCTGAGATTACAAAGAAACTCGAGGAATCACAACATGAGCATACAAAAAACAGTCCATCTTCTAGCAGACCTGAAGAATTATTGGCAAGAGATTCACATGAATCACTTGGTTTGCTAAGTCCTATTGATCTTGAGAACATGGAAGAAGATGAGCTAAGAAAAATAGCGATATTAGCTCAAGCTAAGGTAATATAAAAATCCTTGAGTAAGAAGAGAAGGACAGTAAACTGCTATCTAGGGAAGTTGACGTACTTACAAGAACTTTACCACACATGCATATCAATCAAGGTAATGCTATATATGATCAATTAGAAGATTGTTCAATAATTTTGATACATATTTTGCATCTTTGGAGAAGGCATTAGAGGAAAAAGCTCAGAAGGAGTTTGTAAATAAAAGATTTCATCATCTATACTCGTTGATCAATCAAGATAAGAAATATTTAGACACTGGAATAAATGAGATTAAAAGAGAAATCAAGGAAGGAAGTAGAGTTATGCAAATATGTATAAATCCTTTCAGTCACGTGTCTAATATTAATAAACTTTTGGAGGATAATGAAAAATTACTGGTAGATAAGGCAAAATCCCTTGATTCATCATAGGATTTTGCATTTGATCATATGAAGGAAGTTATCAGAATAAATTACAAGATCAAGGTATTGGAAGTGGAGAGGTAGAGAATGCTTGGAAGTTTCTTTGACTTGAGGAATCTAATAATTCCTAAGTTGGACATTCTGCAAAGAAGCTTAGACGTTGTAGAAGGAGCACAAAGGGTACCCTCCCCACCAGACATTATACATGCTGAGGAATCATCTTATTTGATTTATTTGAAAATTTAGATTCTGGACAGTCTGACGAAGTCATGGAGTGTAGATTCGACAACGTTGAAGGACAGTTTCTTAGATGTATATAAACTTTTGTAAGTAAGCACTTATAACTTGTGTATACTCATGCAGACAGTATAGGACTTTTGTAGAGAAGTTTTTGTTTTTGGCCTTGCCTTTTCTATTGATGTCAAAGGGCGAGAGGAACTCTGTGAAGAATGATGCATAATCTTAGGGGGAGTTCAGTTTTTTTAGGAGTTTTAGACTTGGCAATTTTTTGGATGGACACTTAGCCATTTTTCACTAAGTGTTGCCATCAATGCCAAAGGGGGAGATTTTTGGAAAGAGTCACTCTATGATGCACGTATGTTGTCATTGATGGAAAATACTATCATTACTCTTGACCTTTTTGCATAAAAGACAGTTTACCAGAGGATTTGATGCTTATATTTGTTTAAGTACCGGAACCGGGATAAAAACCACTTGGACAATTTAGTATGGTTCAGAAAGGTTTTTGATAGTTAGAGTATGCGATTGCAGGACATGAATGTAGACATACTATTATGTCTAAACCAATCATCGTAGATTTTGAAGTTACCATATGCATGAGATATTCACAGAGGAATATCGGGTTGACAGAGTGTTTGGGAAGAACAAGACAGTTTGGAGAAATCGAGTTGGTACATTTGGTAAATCAATTTTGGTTAATGGTTTGGTGATTGTTTATGATAGATCCGACATTAGAGGATAAATGTTTTGGTTAGCAATATTTAATCTTAATTTGGCAAAGACTTCTACACGTTTAATTTCTCTTATTTGGGCCAACAAAGTTTGAGTTTTAAACTTATGATCTTATATTTAAGATTGAGATTTGATTGCAAAGAAGAGGATGTATATGATAAAAGATTGAAGAAGACACTAATGCGAATATAATAAGTAGAGATAAAGTACATTGCTTCATCAAAACTGTATAGGGATTGTTGATGCTACCAGTCAGTTGGGTATAGGTCTATAAGTCCATTTTGGTTATGTAATTGGTTGTGAGCCCGAATGCAAGTGCATTCCCCTCATTGTACTTATACCTCTAACATGGAACTTATTATTGCAGTAGTGAGATATTTGTGGGTATCATCTCCACCGTGGTTTTTCCCTTAACCAAGTTTTCCTTGATAACAAATTATGGTGTTATGATGTTCATGTTGTGTGTCTTGATTGGTGTATTCACATTTAATTTCTATATTAAGTTGTGGTTTCAATTAAACATGTTTAAGAATATTGCAACACCGATTTACCCCCCTCTTGGTGGACCCTAATCCTAACAACTATGCATTTCACGTTTCTTGCTGATGTTTCTAGATCATGTTCTATTCGTGTTGTTGCATCACATTGAGTTATGTAATCAGATTTGGTTATTTTCTTGTGGTGTGTTAGTGTTCTTATTGCTCTTGGTTGACATGATGGTGTAGCATGTTGCAATGGATCGAGGCCTGATTTATGGAGCTAGAGCATATTCGACGATGAAGATTTGGATCCTTACTATGTCTTTACCAACATGTTTTAGAACACATTGATGATTTATTGTATTTGGCTAAATACTTGTATTTTAGGTCCTTGGTCGACCTTGAAGAAACAAGTTGATGAATTGTATAAATGCAATGATGTAATATCCTTTTGGAGAGAGGATTGTGTGTGTGCATAAGAGATTGTGTGAAAAGGTATGAGTGAAATCTGCAATTGAGGCAGTGATCTGATGTACTATGTACTTCAGTAGAACTGTATTGGTATAACAAAGATGCTATTAGTTAGTTCATGATTAGTGGATTGTAGTCGATTGTCAACTCTTTTCCAGCTACTTGCTGTAAGGTAGTGAGTCTTCCGTTGGGTTGTAGCCCTTGTTGTATTTGAGTAGTGACTTCTAGGTAGTGCGCCTGAATGCATTTGCATTCCCCTTGTAATACTCCTAATAGGGTATAGTGCTTTTAACATAGTACATCGTCTTGTTGGTCTGATGTTTTATGTACTTCATTGGAACTTTATTGACATAATAAAGATGCTATTAGTTAGTTCATGATTAGTGGATTGTAGTCCATTGTGGATTGTTTTGCATCTAATTTCTGTATGGTAGTGAGTCTTCCATTGAGTTGTAGTCCTTGTTGTATCTGAGTAGTGACTTCTACGCAGTATGTGTAAATATATTTGCGTTCCCCTTGTAATACTCATAATAGGGTATAGTGCTTTTAATACAGTAGATCATCTTGTTGGTTTGATCCCCACCATGGTTTTTCTCCTAACCTAGTTTCCACGTCAAAAATATTGGTGTATGTGTTGATTAATGTGTTGTGATCTTTCTTTAATGTTCATCATTCAAATATGAGATTTAAAGTTTAAAAGTTGATTGAGGTTTTAAGTTTTGGGACACAACTGATTCACCCCCCACAGTTGTGTGTGCTGCCTTGTTTCTAACAAGAGAATGTTATCTGCATCATTAAGTGGAATGTGACAATCTGCAACTAGATCTTCTGGGAATGGGGAACATGCTGTTGGAAATGAGTTGAGTAACTGAGAGGGGAGGGGTGAATCAGTTACCACAAAAACAAATCCAAGTCCCTTAGATGTCTTAATCAAACTTATCATTGTTACTCGGTTAACAAAACAATCTTAAGATATTTAATTGTGATTATCCTTTAGTTATTAAGTGCAGAAACATAAAGCATAAAACAAATAACATGTACACAAATGACACCAAGATTTAACGTGGAAACCCAATTTGGGAAAAACTACCAATTATAATTAGTTACTGTTTTTCACTCTTCTGAAGTGAGCCCTGTTAAGAGCCAACCCTGTTAAAGGTTACAAAACACACTGTTAGGTGTGACCCTGTTAGAGGATTTAATCACCCTGTAAGGACTGGCCTTGTTAGAGCTCTTCAAACTTCTCATTTCCTCACTGAATACTTTTGTCTGGAAATATAGAAGAAACACTGAGCACTATAGAAACGCTAGTCAAGTGCTAGAGCACGAAGAAGCTATAACAAAAGCAATTGAAGAAGCCATCCGAAGAAGAAATCTGAGAAGGGCATGACGCCAAGCAGAGCGTGAAGCCAGACTAGAAGACTAGTTGGAACCCTCGAGCCCAAGAGGTTTTTTAGGAGTGAAAAGAAAGAAGGTGGTACAAACCCAGTTTTGGAGAGACTTGGAAACCTTGATTTTGCTCTACTTGAAGTACCCTGTCGCAAGAACAGAAATACTAAGAGCAAAAGAAGACCCCCTTCACCTCACAAACAATCAACTCTCTTGTCTACCACTTGTCAAGCGTTAACCTTGCACGGAGTAGTTGCTCCTCCTATTGTCAATCTAACACCCTATCTACCTCCAGTAGTTATGGCACTTCCTTGGGCCGCTGCAGTTGGACCATTGCAATTAGCAGCATATAATCCCCTTCCCTCAGGTTCAAGAAAGAATTTCCCTAAATTCTCTGGGGATGGGAAAGTATCTACAGATGAACACATTGCTGCATTCTTTGCTTCAGTTAATATCTTAGCAGTGCAAGAAGAAGATGTGGCCGACAGATTATTCGTTTAAACCCTTGTTGAAGGTGCTACTGATTGGTTCCATCACTTGCCCAATTCTTCTATCACAGATTGGGCTTCTATGAGAACTACTTTTGAAAGAAGATTTAAAACTGTTGAAGATGAACATGCCTTACTGACACAATTGACTTCTATTAAGAAAGAGCCTTCAATCAGTATGAGGGATTTTGTGGCTAAATTTAACAAGCTTGTAAATCGTATCCCAGCAGCCGACAGGCCTATTATGGGGAATTTGAAAACATTTTTCATAAGTGCTATGCTTCCTGACATCAGTTATGATTTGAGAAGAACAAACCTAGCCACTTTGGACCTTGCCCAAAGGACTGTGGTGGAATTAGAAGACCACATGATCTCGAAAGGAAAATGGAAAAGAGAAATACAATCTAGAACCGGTACTAGTAATACCACATCATCAGATGAGATGATTCAAAAATTATCCAATGACTTCATCGCCTTCAAGAGGCAGCTTCCTAGATTTAATAATCCCTATCAACGAAACTTTCAAGAGCAGCCTGGAAGAAACAATGAAGGGAGGAATGCCGATGGAAAGACATTACAATTGAATGCTCCACCACAGAGGTTAGCTATAGAAGCTCCTCCTAAAAGGGGAAACATGTGTGCCTTCCACCTAACTATAGATCACGATGGAGAAAGCTGTCCTGATGTAGCTCATGCTTGGAAAATGCATCAGACTGACGAATGGAATGCTGGAGTGTCTGGAGCTAAACCAGATTCATACTCACATGGCGACTCTGAAAACTTATATTTAGAGTATGAATCAGATTCAGAATAGGGAGTGACATGTTACGCTACCATAGACGGGACCTCCTATACAGTCTTAACCCGGAGTTAGAAAGATAAAGGCCCTACTTTAATGCCTCCACCTAAAAATAATGGGGCATCTACCTCCCATTCTAAAGAGGCCAATCAAGGAGTAAGGATTCTACAAACAGGTAAGGAGCAAAACTCTTTTGACATTATTCAATTCTGTAGAGATTCCATAATTTAGATTTCCCCGATAGACTATCTTAAGTCTAATCCTGTAGAACTGCAAAAGCTAGTAGATTACTGTAAAGAGGGGAATCAGAATTTAAATCAAAATGTCATGACTACCATAGAAAATGAGTATATATTTGCATACCCAATTGAGTAGGGAGAGTCATCTATTTTGGTTACCTTCCCAAGCCAAAGACATGATCCATTCTATGTGTCATTATATATTAATGGTTGCAAATTAAGCAATTGCATAATAGACTCAGGAGCCTCAGACAATGTAATGCCATTGACTGTAGCTCATGGTAGATGTTACTCTCACTAAAGCTCTAGGTCTTACCCTCACTAAAGCTCATGGTAGATGTTACTCCATGGATTCCAAGCAAGTACCCCTGGTTGGCCAAATCAAAGATGCCCAAGTAGCCCAAGCAATGCACCCTGAGAAGAAAATGTTGTTAATGATCCTTGTTGCTGATATACCGGCTAGTTACGGTTTGTTGTTAAGCAGGAGTTTTTGCAGAGACCTAGGAGGGGAGATAAAGCTGGATTGGTCTCAAGCTTTAATCCTAGTGGGTAGCAAAAAGATAAAGCTAGTTCCCGAGGAGAAAGCTAAGTTCACAGTGTTAAAGTCTTATGACCCTAAAGCTCAAATTCTGTATCAGGAATTAGAATTTGGCAATTATATGCTATTTACAGATGATCGTGATGGGTAAAACGAGTTTGAAAAAGAGGAAAAGCAATCTTCCGCTGAAGAAATGCCACCACAGATCTGGACTCTTGAATTTGATGGCAGCTTTGCGTCGTCAGGATCTGGCGCAGGTGTGGTCTTAATATCACTAGATGGAGTATGTGAGCCCATGACTTATAAATTGGAGTTCAGGAACATCAACAATACTGCCGAGAATGAAGCCCTACTGTTAGGAATTATCGCTTTAAAGGAGAAAGGTGTGAAAATTTTGAGAGCTCGGGGCGATGCTGAGCTAATTGTGCGCCAAGTCAAGAGTCAATACTATATGAAGAATCATAGATTAAAAAGCTAAAGGAACAAAGTGTGGGATGAAATAGAAGCATTGGATGCATTCTTTATTGAATCTGTGCTGAGAGAATTGAATTCTAAGGCAGACTTCTTAGTAGTGTCAGCCTCATTACTCCCTCACCCAGAATTCAAGGATAAAAAGTACCAAGTAGAGGTTGTGTATTGACCATCTGTGCCTGATAATGTGGAAGATTGGCAAGTGTTCAAAGATGACAAGAACCTCCTCCTCTTCTTGGAGAGCGGTGGTGATTTCCATAAGGATCCTCCCAATAATCACAAAGGAAGCTCTCATCACTAGCAGAGGAAGGATAAGTCGGATATCATCCAGTTGCAAGGTAATATCATCCCTCCCCATTTGGTCACGCTTGAAATTTTTTTCAACAGACATGATATTTTTGTTAAGAAGAAGAGAATTGAAAGAGGTCCTACCACTAGTGAATATGAGGGAATTAATATTGGAAGTGAAAAAGATGCCAAGATGATTAACATTGGGAAATGCTGCACTGAAGAAGAAAGGGAGGAGGCAAGGAAACTCTTCCTGGAATCCCAAGATGTTTTCGCTTGGAGTTATGAAGATTTGAAAAGTTTTATGAACGGGAAATTCAAACACCAAGTCCCCTTAAAACCTGAAGTTGCTCCATTCAGGCAGAAAAAAAGGAATTACAACCCAAAAGTTGCTGATGCAATATTTAGGGAAGTGGATAAAATGCTTAAAGCAAGGATCATATACCCTATCCATCATTCTACCTGGGTAGCAAATATAGTGCCCGTGAGAAAGAACGTATAGATAAGGATCTATGTAGACTTTAGAAACCTTAATCAATCTACCTTGAAAGACAATTACGCCCTTACCAACATGGATCATCTCTTACAGACTATGGCTGGAGCTGAGATGATGTCTATGTTAGATGACTTCTCAGGGTACAATCATATAGAAGTAGAGAAAGTAGACCAGCATAAGACGACTTTCACTACTCCATGGGGTACCTCCGCATATCACAGAATGCCATTCGGGTAAGTCAACGCCGAAGCTACCTTTCAGAGAGGTATGGATCTTTCTTTCAGTGATATGAAGAAGAAAATTATTGGTATGTATCTGGATGATCTTACTGTATTTTCTAGAAAAAGAGTAGATCACATAAATGATTTAAGGAGAGTATTGCAAAGGTGTCGAAATGACGTGATTTCATTGAACCCCAAGAAGTCAGTCTTTTGTGTCACAGAGGGGAAATTGCTGGGTCACATTGTTTCCCAAGAAGGCATAAGAGTCGATCCAGAAAGGGTGAGAGCTATCCAGCAACTGAGCTTACCTGTGAACAAAAATGGAGTGAAATCATTTTTCGGTCAGGTAAACTTTCTCAGGAGGTTTGTCCCAGATTTTTCTAAAATTGCCAAATGCATAGTAGACATGATGAAAGGAAATGTAAACTTTAGATGGAATGACATTGGCAAACAAGCTTTTAAAAGCATTAAGAGCACCATAGCCAATGCCTCGGTTTTATGTCATCCAGATTACAAGAAGGATTTCATAATCTATTGTTATTCTTCTGAACACAGTACTCTATTAGCCATCCTCATGCAGGAGAACGAGGAAAGAATTCAAGCTCCTATTGCTTTCATGAGCATGCCTCTGAAAAATCATGAGCTAAAATACTGCCAGACTGAAAAACATGCTTTCGCAGTAGTAAAGGCTTTAAAGAATTTCAGATTTTATATTTTACACTCTCACTCTCTTGTGTATGTGCCTGACATTGTAGTAAAAAGCATACTGACTCAACAAGACAATGGATGTAATAACAGAGGAGCGTGGGTGGGTAAAACCCAAGAATATGACATAGAAATCAAGCCCACCAAGTTGGTGAGAGGAAATGCATTGTGCGAAGCAATGGCGGAAAGTTAGGTGGATGAAGATCCAAAAGCTACACAATTGGTTTTGGCAGTAAGTATGCAAGACCCTTGGTTTGAAAACATTGTGTATTTCTTGACATATGGTAAATGCCCCGAAGGGTTTACTTCGAAGCAAAGAAGAGATCTGAAACTGAAAGCCTCTAAATATGTCATTTGAGAGGATAGATTGTATTAGAGATCTATAGATGGGACTTTCCTCCGGTGTGTTGACAAACAACAACAAGAGAAGTTGTTAAGAGTGTTTCATGATGAAGCTTGCAGGGGACACTTTTCCTCATTAGTTACTGCATTCAAGATATTGAGACAGTGTTCTTATTGGCCGGGAAGGTTTAGGGATGCATATCACTGGGTGGCAAGATGTGAGAAGTGTAAAATGTTTACTGGAAAGCCACAGCTAGCAACACTCCCCCTAAGACTAGTGGTAATCGAAGGACCATTTCAGCAGTGGGGTCTTGATTTTATTGGCCCTATTAATCCCACATCTAGCGCAGTCCATACCTACATAATCACTGCGACAGACTACTTCACAAAATGGGTGGAGGCGAAAGCAACCAAGAGAACTACTTCAGAGGTAGTATGTGAGTTTATCAAAGAAAATATCCTGGTAAGGTTTGGCGTGCCTGTTAAGTTAGTTATGGATAATGCCACATACTTCTCTTCTCAGGAAATTACTGAATTTTGTTTTGAGTATGGCATTATGAACAGTCACTCATCTGACTATTGCCTCAAGGAAATGGTCAAGCGGAGTCCAGTAACAAGAACTTGGTGAACATCATAAAGAAGCTTGTGGCAGATAACCAGAGAACTTGGCATAAGAAAATCTATGAAGCTCTGTGGGCAGATAGAGTGACCCCCAAAAGAGCCATTGGCGTATCTCCTTTTGAACTTGTCTACGGGATCGAAGCCAGTCTCCCATTGCCATTGGAATTAGCAACTTTCAAACTGAGAACAACAGTAGAAGATGGTATATATGAAGATGGTTTAGAAAAGAGGATTCTTTACTTGAACAAACTTGAAGAGGAAAGGGAGAAAATGGTAGATGATATCACATGACATCAAATGCGTGTGAAGAACTTGTTTGATAAAAGGAGCAGACCCCAGAAATTTATGGAGGGAGATATGGTGCTGTTATGGGACAAGCGTAGGGCACCCAAAGGAATGCATTGAAAATTTGAAACACTGTGGAAAGGAACTTTCAAGATTCACCAGGTTTTTGAGAAGAATTCATTTAAATTGACCTATCCAAATGGTGAGGCACTACCCTTGACATATAATGGTCAAGACTTGAAGCTGTATCAGAACTAAATTTAAACAGGGAACCCCTGTATTGTACAATAGTTACTTTCGTTCCTGCTTTTGTTTTCCTTAGTTAGGTTTCCTTTCTGCTTTCCTTTTTGTGTCTTGCTTTAGTTTTGTTGTGAGCCGCCTTTTATTGAGCTTTGCGAAATGAGAGACTCGAGTTCCTTGCTTGGACATGTAAATTTTCGAGTCCCCAGACAGAGCCAGATGTTGCCCCATGTTTGGCCTGCATACCTTTCAGACAAAAGTAGATGTTTAATGTGTAGTAGTGGTCTTGGAAGTGCTGTGCAATTCTGGAGTCTAAGTCTAGCTTTCCCCTTAGGCTAGGAGGCCTTTATCGGATTCTCCCAATTTGACTTCTCCTTTGTGAGCCGAGGGAGTTTGTATCTGAAGTCGTGTTTTATCGGGTAGGTTTAAGCTCCCAAATCCGATAAAGGTCACAATTCAGAGATTTTTAACATTTATCTTGTGTAGTTTTGGAATCTGTAGCTTTGATACTTTATCTTGCCTCCATGGCGGAAAATCAGTTTCGGGCTTCCCCATGGCGGAAAATCACCTAAAGAGTGCGTTTTCCGCAGATGACTATTCCAAAATGTCTATGTAGTCAGTACAGTTCGAAAGTGGATAACTTGGGTTTAGAAAGATTATTGCATTCAAAATGCATCTCTGCAGGCCGAGTGGAATGATTGAATGAAGAAAAATCCAGAATGCAAGCTTGCTGGCACAAAAGCGGAAAATGGCTTCACCACTACTCCAACAGGCGGGTTTCAACCTGCAGAGTATGTTTTCCGCCAAATCATTAAAATGGGAGAACTTTGAAGAAGAATCTATCTCATAAATGATCCAAGGCATAGAGAAAGCTGATAAAATTGACACATCATTTTAGCATCTCAATAGGCTAAAATTCTTCCTCAACGGATTTTTGAGTAGAGAACACCCCAAATGCATTTCTTTGCCCAAAAGGGAAGTAGAAAAGTAATTTTTCGCTACTTCCAGAAAGTTACTGTTACGGTTACTAAAGTGAAAAGATGTTTCTTAACGACACGTGGGGGTAAAGTAATTAATTCAAATAAAGCCATTTTACTTCATAACAAACTTTTTCATTAATGCTTTAGTCTTTTCATTCATGTGGCGCGGGAAGTCGGCCGTTAAACGATAAGAATTCAAAGTTATAAAATCAGTGAAAGGTTGCAAACATCGTTTAAACATGAAGGACTTAGGGTTTTACAGGGATTTAGGGGTTTAGAGTAAAGTTTGCACAAGGAAGGAAAAATTGGGCAACATTTTGGCGACTTCTGCGGGATGCTTGCCTGCTAAGCATAAAGACCAGCTGCCTTGACATATCCATTGGGCATGGAGTCATTTCAGAACACAAAACCTGACAGGGCAAAAACATGTGCACATGCACTTCTTAAAAAGCAGGAAACTACTCTAAAAGCTGGAAAAGGGAAAACTAACCTAAAACTAAACTAACCAGTGCAGAAGCTGGTCAAACAAAACCATTCACTGGTTGTGAGAAATATTCGCCTTTCCTCACCAACAGCGGATGAGATGCATGCATATAGGCAACTGGAAAAATATGCAATACAACTTGAAGGATCTGAAACTCTTGAAGCATATCCTTAAAGTGAAAGACCAGATCACATACCTCCTGGATTTGATCAATATCAATGCAGATTTGAGGTTGATAATCATGATGGATCTGTTGCTCTATAATTGGAATCTTAGGAATAGGCCCTTTTCTAGAAAGATGCCTGATTGGGCAACCTCTAGAGATGATAAACTTTGGCTTTATGCTGTTGGATTCTTCACTTTCCTCTAGTTCTTTATGGCTGCCCTCAGGTTGATAAGCTGTTACTGCAACATCTTGATATTGATTAAGACCAACTACTTCAGATTCACCATGCTGAAATAAATTCTGGTCTGTTGTTTCACTAAGCTGCTCATATACCATCATGCTTGTTGAGGATGACTTTGTGTCTAATTCTGAGCAAAACTTTTCTAAATCATTCCAGAATTGGTCTTCTTCCAACTCTTCTACATCTTTTGGCATAGTAGAGGTATTCAGAGTAGCATGAGAGATTATGGGTACCTCCTCAAATAAAGGCAACAAACTGGAATCTAATTTACTCTGAACAATCCCCTGATCTTTTAAATCCAGAAGAAACAAAATTTGTGCCATCTCACCTCCTTCATTTAGTTGCGAAAATCTAGGAATGATATCTTCTTCAATACAATAAGGCAGCTCATTAAATAAATCAACTTCTATTTCAGTTGTAGCATTTTGCTTACATTTTTCTTCCTTTTCTTCAAGAAGGGCCTCTTTCAGTAGACTGACTTCCGTTTGAT
>MU218725.1:51783-74003 GCA_018584345.1 Thuja plicata | reverse complement strand
TGGCCACCTCTCCATCTTTTTTCTCCACCAATCATTTTTAAATTTCTCTTTCCCTCTAAAAGTGAAGTTTGATTTTTGCCACTTCACCTTTTGCTTCTTAATCCTATCCACTCATTTCATTTTGCCTCTTCATCTTTTTCAAA
The DNA here is from genome assembly GCA_018584345.1 of Thuja plicata. NCBI lineage: Eukaryota > Viridiplantae > Streptophyta > Pinopsida > Cupressales > Cupressaceae > Thuja > Thuja plicata. Next base: position 73,860 of record MU218725.1, on the reverse strand, counting down.
CCCTACCTAACCTTTAATCCTAGCCACTCATTCTTTTGCCTCTTAATCTCTACCATCCAATTCTTTTCATTTTCTATAAAAGGAGGCCTCACTCCTCATTTTAGGTCTAAGTTCTAGTTCTTCTAAGTTATTTGTTTTCTTCTAATCTCTTAGATCTTGCATCTTCTATCATTCTTAATCATTCTAGTTCCTTTCTTTATTGCAATCTAATCTTATTCTTAGTTTCTTAATCTTGTTTCATTTATCTTAGATCTTAATCTTATTTTCATTATCATAATCTAGAATCAATCTTGCATCATTTGTGAAGCTTGGGACAAGTTCCTCATACTTTCTCTCAACTCCTTCACTATAATCTAGCTTGCATCTCCTAGTTTTGCATTTCATTTGTGTTGGGAGAGCATACCCACATAATCTTAGAGAGCAAATCAAACAAGGCTTTGGGTGCCCTTGTTTTAGCTCATCGGAGGTTGTAATGAAAGTTACTTATTTTTGTTTCATGTACTAACATCTAATGTGTTTGTTTGATGTTTTGGTGTTTTGTATTTGCAGAAAATAGGTCTACATTTTAATTGCATACAATATCTACTACAACAACATCTCTTGGAGCCCTTTTGGTGCAACATGATGAAACATGAAAATAAAGAGACATCTACTACATTAGCAGAACAAGGATTTCCTATGAAAACAATTACATAATAATCGAGAAGGCTTTCCTAGAAGTTGTATTTGCCTCACAAAAGTTCAAACATTACATGTTGGCACATTTAGTCAAGTTAATTGTGAAAATTGTTCCTTTGAAGTATTTATTAATCAAAGAAACCTTGACTGGTAGACTAGAAAAATGGGTGATGATACTCAGTGAGTTTGACATTGAATACCTATACAGGAAGACCATCAAGGGTCTAGTCATTTCTGATCACCTAGAAGGTGCCCATCTTCAGGATAGTAAGCCGCGAACCATAAATTCCCTAATGAAGCTATCCTACATTTGACAGAACACTCATGAAATATGTTCTTTGATGGATCATTCACACAAAAAGGGTCTGGAGCTGGTGTAATTTTCATAACTCCACAAGGATATAAGATTCCTAAAGCTTACAATATGGTTTTTCTTTGCACAAATAATATTTTCAAGTATGAAGCCTTAGTGAATGGGTTGAAGTTAGCTACAAAGTGGAAAATCATGGAATTGTAGATTTATGGAGACTCCTAGTTAGTTATCAACCAAGTTAATGATAATTACCAGACTAAAGATGAAAAGATTATGCCATACAAGAGAATGGTTGATGACCTAAAGAAATAATTTATTTTTATCACATTCCAACAAGTCCCAATAGAAGAGAACAAAGTAGCCGACACCATGGCTACTTTAGCATCAATGTTACAATTGGAAGAGCATCAATTCTGCTATGAATTCCTAGTGGAAGAACTCCCATTTCTAGTATATGAATCCCTATAATCTCAAATAGTGTGTTCAATTGTGGACATCGAGTGCTCTATATACAACCAAATATACTCATACCTATGAGACCAGATAATCCTTAACGGCCTATCTAGAAATTAAAATATAAACCTTATAAGGTGTATCATCTTAAAATGGAAGCACTTCCATTTTGGTAGGTTTAGCACCCTTGTTTAGTACTTTTCATATTAGATTGGCATTTAGGATGCACATGCACTTGATTCTACATTTCTAGGTGAAATTAGGGTTAGGGTCCTTTGGGACCTCCTTAATCTCCCTTTTTATGATTCCATCTTCTTGGGAAAAACCTATGTATTGGCTCTCCTAAATCTTCATCACACTTATTCTTTGGCCTCTGTGCCTCTATCTAAAATCCTGGTGTGTTTTCTCACCTCCCTGGTCCTTGGTCGACCCAGGAATCCTATTGATTTCCCAAGGTGACCAGCCTGAAACCTTAGTTCAAGGTTGAGGTCGACCCTGACCTAGGTCAGGGTCGAGGTCAACCTTAATCTAGGTTAAGGTCAAGGTCATCCTTGACCTAGGTCAAGGGCGAGGTTGACCTTAACCCCTATCAGGTGATGCTCCCCGCTTTCAAATTTGGAGCCTATCGGGGTTCTAAAACTTAAAATAGGTCCCCAGGTCCAGATGCAAAAGTTTTTTCCCTGATATTCAGATTAATACATCCCCTCCTTGGTTGGTGATTGTAATTGGACCACAATTCAAGGTGAAATTTGAATTTAGGGCCCTTGAATTTCCCTAGGAGGTCTATATTGAGATCTCTATATAAACACTCTCTTTTGCCTTCATTTGGACATGAAAAAGAATCATAAGATGATGTGATGCAATTATGATTTTGACATGATGACGAAGCAAGAAAGAAAGAGGATGATATAGAAGAACAATACATGATGATGCATTAATATATTCAAGCACTTTTATAGACAAGCCATTGTGGATCTTCTTTGGAGCAAGAGAGACATCTTCCTTCTTTCCTTCTTCTTGGATCCACCATTTTCAACCTTCAAGCATTCAAAAGATATTATCATAGGGTATAAATTATGGATTGTGATTTTGGTAGGAATACTTTAGCCTTGGGGGCTTGGTATGCTTTCTTTATCAGATTCAAATCTATGCATTGCTTTCTCATTTTCAATTCATGTTAGGGTTTTTAATCTAGAGGATTAGATCTTGACATTACACATTCAAATCTCTTTCCAAGAGAAATACACACACACATAAATTCTACTATATTTGGCTATTCGTGGAGGTGGAGATCACCAAAATGAGGGTTTGACTAAGGAAAAACCCTATATAGCCACCCCAAAACCCCTCTTTTTCAGATATTTGCAAGTGTTGTTTTGGGAGTTACAGGTTTGGGAACAGTGGAATAGAGTGCAAATCTGGATATCCTTTTCAGAAAACTTCTAGGATCTGAAAACATAATTTCAATATGAGACTTTTTAGGTCAACTGTGACCTAGGGTGCAATTGGAAATTCTAGCAAATGGTGACATTGACTTGAGGGTACAAATCATAACTGTCTTAGAATGGAAAAAACATTTCTGGGTTTTGTTCATTTTTGTGTTTCCATTCCAAATCCAGTCTCAGATTTTCTAGAAAATTAACACAGACTTCAGAAAATAGCATTTTCAGATTTTCTATGATGTGAGGTTGGTATTTTACTCCATTAATCTTTGTTTCCAATTTCAATACAATCTTCAAATACTTTAAAAATATAATTAAATGTAAGGGGTTAAATTATGGCATTGGTCTCTTTTACATATGAGCATCTATTTAGAAAACTCTATCTAGGAGATCAACACCATCATCATTTTCTTCTTTACATTTTGGCGAACCCACGATAAACAACTCTTTCTCTTTGGTGTTAGATTTACATTTCATATTAAGATCTTGCATGCATATAGAAGTAGGTTTTCTTTTATGCTCTTGCATTTATATTCCAAAAATACATAAAAATATATAAAATTTCTTTAAAACACAAAAATATTTACGTGCTTGTTATTTTATTGTGTGTTCAATATGTATGCCTCTTTTTTTGAATACTTTGATGAAGATTTTATTGTACAAGAGAATAGATCCCTTAATGAGGTACATGGAAGTGAGAATGAAAATGGTTTGAATGAGATCTCCATGGATCCTATTCCTATTTCATCCTCCTCCACAACTTCTCCAATTGACCTCTACCATAGGATTTGTACATGGTTACCTTCATACTCCTCTATTTACAACATTGAGGCACCTAGAATGTGTAATGCCCCACCAGGGAACCCAAGAGAACTAACCTAAACTTGACACTGAGTTAACATGATAATTTTTTTAATGTTTACAAACAATAATGATAACAATGTAGAAGCAATACAATGAGATACATGACATACACATAAGTACAACTCATACATAGATACCAATCCTCGAGGGTTCCTTGACGTAGAATTACTTAAGCAAGATAATCTATTAAAAAAACTATAAATAACTAACATGAAGGATACAATAAGTGAATCCAATAATATACATCTCATAACTCACATCCTCTGCACATGGCGTAGGGTATGTATTAATCACTCTAATACAAGTATGATACAACAACTAATATAGGTATCACATTCGACACACTATTACAAGATTACAACTAAAATGATAAGATAAAAAACTCCAAAGATAAACATGATGAGAACAACATAATACATCTTCCAAAGGACATCAACCAATAAATACATATGGTACAAATATACAACTTATGAAACTAAACTAGTCTCCATAAGAATCAGAAGATATAACTGCAACAAGGATCATCCAAGCATGAAGAAGAACTGTCAGAATCTCAATGGTAATAAGAATCAGTACCACCCAACTGTGTGGAACCAAAGGTCCACTCCCACCATGCTGAGGAGATAATAATAGGCCCACTCACACAGGTATATAACATGAAGGCAAACAAAGGTATACAAGCCATCATAAAGAACACATAGGAAGATCCTAGAACCTTTCTGATCACAATGAGAAAGACTAAAGAAAAAGTGTAAGGATAGAAAGATCAAGACAACTGGAAATCTAAGATCAAAACAAAGGTACACCATCCAAAGATAAAGGAACATACCTAACATATCCAAAACACCAACATAAACGAAATACTGAATCCAAAAGCCAAGTGTCAAAGACACAATCCAAAAAGGGACAACATGACCTATGGAGGAGACTTAGGCTACATTCTATGGGAGTGTCATCACATGGTGAATAACTTGAGTTACCCTGGATTGGCCTGTCTGGACCCCGAACCTCTCAATCATGACTCATGCGGAGCTAGAATACCCTCTCACAAAGATAAGGAATCTAACCATACCTACTCTATAGGTATCAACTCATTCTTATCCTTAGTCTATACTAGCACTCAAGGCATAAGCGAGGCATCATGATCATTCTTGTATTTAATGTTAACCCCAAGTTTTATTATTAAATTATAACTTATTAATAAACTTACAATAGGTCACCCTGTACTAGCCTCTTTGGGCCCCAAAATCCTATTGTAAGCCACTCCCCTAAGATGCACCTAACTAACCACCCCCTAAGCTCAGTGTCAAATATAATCTCATAAACTCATAAACTGGTTCCTACCCATATAGGAACTATTGGTTCTCAACTAAAGATAACAATATGAGACAATCTCAAAGGATCACATATCCTGAGTTCTGAAACACTAGGTTCAAAAAAGACAAATGAACCAATAACATAATAAGACACATGCATTGGAAATCCATGCAAGACACCATGACGAATCAAGTCCCAAAACCCTAACAGACTCCCAACATGATAAGGTTCACGACAAAAAGGACTTTACACATCATTCCAATAACATCTAGATTAATACATCATGACATGGTAAAACACATTTCCAGAGGAGCTAATCAGACACACATTGATAAACAAATTTATAACCCTAGTTATGCAAACTCATTTATCTTATAGAATTACTAACAGATTATAATTAAATATTCAAGAGCATGCAAACAAAGCTCCTACATAGATTAATTTATAAAGTCTGACTCATATAAAATAATCTAACTCATAATTACTAACATCAGACTATAATTACAATCAAATGGAAATAGTCAACATACTACCTTTAAAGATAACAATACTCAAAATATTAATATCATTTATTAATCAGCTTAAAATAACCTCCTTAGAATAAAACAACCACTATATAAAATAATTAGCCAACTAAAATAATAGCAAAATATAAGTATATATAATAATAATGTTATATAAAACATTATTAACATATACGATTATAAATTAAAATAGCATATTTCCAAAATAATTTTAATTAAGACTAAATCACCCATATTTAAATAAGCTAAAATTAACATTAAGCAATATATTAATTAGCTAAATAAAAACAAATGTTAATAAAAAACAAAATTTAAACTAATTAAATTTTAATTTAACTAAAATAATACTTAACAAAAAAACAAAAAAACAAAAAAAAAAACTTTATTGGGGGGGGTCCTCGGCCCCACCCCACCTCAATAATTGCGCGGGCCAACAACCCTGCAGCCCCACTGGTCACAGTGGTACTACCCGCGGGCCCACTCTACCAGTGGGTACCATAGGGTTTTAAACCTGCGGCCCACGGTAAGTGGGTACCGCGTAGGGGGGTGCGATGGCCCCCGCCACCCACCTCCCCAAGACAATTAGTTTTTTTTTTGTTTTAAACTTAAAGTTTTAAAAAAACACATTTTCTTTTTTTTAATACAATTCAAATTTAATATATATAAATTCTTTTATATATATTGTTTCTTTTTTTTTAAATTTTTTTTTCTAGTGAATTTTCTTAATAACCACACTGTATTTTTTTTCAATAAAACAACAAGCTCTATTTTTTTTTAACAATAATTTTTAAAGGGGAATTTCTTCCTTTTCAAGGGCAATTCTATAAGCTATATTTTCAATAATATAGGCTTTTTTTTCAATAAAAATTCTAAATAAACAAGGAGGAATTTTTCTTTTCTCCTACATGTAATATGATAAAAACAAGGAGAATTTCTAATTTAATATTAATAATTTCAAGAAGGGTTTTCTTGTTTTCTAGCATGCAAATTAACCTTGTTTTCTTGTTTCCTCTCAGCTTTGGACTCAATTTTGGTAAGCACCTGATGAAGGAAAGTTTTCTACTCTTTAAGGAGAGACAAACTCGGATCTGAGGGTTTGAAGCAATTCCTCCAGCGATAACCAATTTTCATCCAAAGAAGACATTTTTACTCAAATTGAATCCCTAAGGGCAATTCCAAACATAATTCTTTCATACGAAACCTTTATGCCCAATTGGCATTCAATACCCAAAAATGAAACCTTAATGCTCACAATCATAGATCTGATAAGCAACATGGAGGAAACACAAATTTAAACCAAGACCAATTGCAACATTGGGATGTGTGAAATTGTGAAATTTGTAGTAAAATTGCAAAATTTGTAGTGAAATTATCAGTGAAACTTGTTGCGGTCGTGGTGGCAACTTTCGATAGGAAAGACCAGGATGACGAGCGACAACTCGATGTCTCTGGTCATTTTGGTGGTACAGGTGTAGTTGCTCCTAACTTCTCCTTTAATGCTTGTAATATGAATGGCCCTTCTTCTCCTGCCCTCTTCCGTTTGACAGAGGCCGTACCCCCTGCTCTCACTTTCATCATGTCGAAGGAAGCAAGCCATAATGGTGGCCATAATATCAACCCTAAACCCTCTGCTAAATCCAAGTCCTTCTCAAAAGTGGTTGCCAATATTGTTGTTGTCGTGGATGCGAAGGCAAAATTTAGCATTTCTGGAGCCCATGATGCCGCCATTCCCAGTAAGAGCCCTACGGTTCCTTCGGCCCCTTTCTCTGTCACTCCTAACATTGAGATGCTTGCTGAAATTGTTAAGGAGAAGACTAGGTTAAAAAACACTGCTATTTTCTTCTCAGCTGTTGAATTGGATAAATGCCCTCCTAGGAAGTTTTTGGATGATTGGTTTCACAATTTATGGAATCTTAAATTGGGTTTTCATATTCCTTTCTGTAGGAAAATTTAGAAAGGCTTATTTGTTATTTTCTTTGCTAATAGTGAATCTCAAGCCGAGGTCCTGAAAAAACAATATTGGACTATTGGATCCACATCCTTCCATGGTTTGGCTTGGTCTCCTGAGGTTGTTCATGAGGAGGTCCTTGCCCTCTCTTCTCCTTGATGGATTCTGGTTAAAAACATTCCCCCCTTCTTATGGAGGTTTCTGCCTCAATTAATTGAACCCTTGGGTAAAACTATCCGAATGGATGATACCGTTAGATTGGTTTCATATATGGATGCTAGGGTTCTTATCTCTCTGCAACCAGGAAAAGAAATCCCTTCTAAAATTTTCATCAATATCATGGAGGAAGTTTTTTTGTGCCTTATCAAAATCCTGGGAGGCTTAAATGCTTGTTTCCTATGTCAGAAAGAAGGGCATCTTGGGAAAGATTGCCCCATAATCAAGAAGAATCTGAAACCTGCTAAAAATTCTCCTCCCGTTAACCTAGCCACTCCGTCTGTTGTTCCTTCCACCAACATGAACACTCAGGTGGAGATGCCCTCTAATACCTTATCTTATTTGGATTTTTCCCCTCCAGCTCTCTCTGCCTTTCAATTCCATATCTCCTCTTTGGTTATGTCTCTAGACACCGTGAACATGAACGACGACTTCCAAAATGTTACTAAGAAATGAAGGAGAAAGACCACTAACAGTAATAACAAGAATGGTACTACACCTCAACCGGTTAAACATTTGAACCCCTCCTATTCTAATAACCCTCCTCCCCAGAATAATCATGTTGTTTCTCCTGTGTTAGTAACTATCTGTGCTAACCCTCATAGTTCCCCTATTCTTGATATTGTGTGCTCCAACAACTCCAGCTGGCATACTACCTCAGAACTATCTCGAAAGCCCCCAATAATTTTTTTTAAAGAATTAGGTGATGATTTCTCCCCTGAGATTATTCCTGCTGCTAATAATTTCCCTAGTATGCCCTCCATGGATGTGGACTATCAATCTAAGAATGATGATTCAAAAATTGACACCCTTACTTTGAAGTGGAGGGCGAGGCCCTTAGGTTCCAAAAATAAATCCTCTGGTAAGAAAAATGGGGATAAATCTTGTTGAATTTTGCCCTGAATTGGTGAGGATTTTTCAACGTGCTCTACCCTCTCTATTGTTTCCTCATGAATTGCATTTCCTAGAATGTGAGGGGTCTTGAGTCCCCAGATAGGAAATTTGTTGTTAAGCACTTCCTTGACACCTATAACTCAATATATTTTCTTATGCTGCAAGAAATCAAAGCTATTGGTTTCATGCTTGAAACTAATCTTAATTTTATCTGGGAAAATGTGATTAAATTTTGTACTGAGCATACTAGAGGCAGGGGTGGAATTTCTCTTCTTATCAATCCCAAATGGGGGAGTTATTTCATGGGCAATGGCACCTCACCCTGCTAAAGAGCTGTTTGGATCACTATTTATCACAACAATTGTGTGTTTGGAATTTGCTCTATATATGCCCCTAATGACTCTAAGGAGAGAGCTAACCTTTGGGACTGGTTGGCTACCCTCCCTGATATCCCGTGGATTATTGGAGGGGAATTTAATATGGTGGAATCCCAACAGGACAATTTTGGAGGTACCCCATTTGCCTGGAAAGATAATGAAAAGCATCACTGGAATAAGATGATAGACTCTAAGCTTCTCTTTGATCCCTTAGCTGGAAATAACGCTACTAACCTAGGGTTATGGTATACCTGGTGTAATTTCTAATTTCCAATAAGTCCCCTCTGGGATCTACTCGAGACTTGACCAATTTTATGGTAACAAGAACTTCTTCTACTTCCTCCCTGACAACCAGAATAACTTAGTCCTCACTACCTCCACTTCCCTCTCAGACTACCACCCTATCTCTGCTTGCTTCAGTATTACCAACGACCTTGTCCACATTAGATTCCAAATTTATTCTAAATACCAGCCTCCTTAAAGATGAGGATGTCCTTGCTACCATTCAAATTATTCGTCATATCAATAAGTTCAACTCCCCCAACTCCTCCCAGATTGACAGATGGAAGATGAACCTCCCTTCTTGGCAACGCCTTCTTAAAAATATTGGTCAAAAGAAAGCCAAAGACTACAGATTTATTGAAAAATGTCTCTCCTCTGATATCCAAGAAGTTGAGAATACTATCCAGAATGACCCCTTCAATATCAACCTCATCTCCCGGGTGATTTCTGCTAAAGATGCCCTGAGAAAACATCAACAAATTAAGATTCAAGGTGCCAAGATTAGATCCCGTGCCCATTGGATCCAGACTGGGGATTGTGGCTGCAAGTTCTTCTTTAATCTTATTAAACATAAACACTCCAATGAATCCATTGATAGGCTTTTAGTTGACAACCAGGACACTTCAGACCCCGATATTATTAAAAAAGCTTTTGCTAATTACTACAAGAATCTCTTCAATTCTAAAGATTCTATAGAAGCAACTAACCTTAGGAACAAGTGTAAAACTCTTATCCCTAAAAGATTGGACAAGGCTGATATTGACTTTTTATCTAAGAATATATCTCTGGACGAAATTGAAAAAGATATCAAGTCCCTTAATAATGACAAGGCCCCTGGCCCAGATGGTCTCCCTATGGAATTCTACAAAGCCAACATTGGTTGGATCTGCAAGGATCTCAAGACATTTATTTGGAAGCTCTGGCTAATGGTTCTCTTGGAACCTTTATTAATAATGGTATCATTAAAATTATTCCCAAAGATGGGGATAAAGCTCTTATAAAAAATTGGAGGCCTATTACACTCCTTAACATCTCTTATAAGATCTTGGCCAAGATCCTAGCTCTCAGGCTTGTGGATATCCTACCTAAATTTATATGTACTACCTAGCCTGGCTTCATCAAAGGTAGATATATTCTTAAAAACCTAATTACTAGCTGGGAAGCCATGGATTGGGTGAACTGCTCTCACCAGAACTCTGCCATGCTGCTCCTTGACTTTGAAAAATCATATGATAGGGTTGAATGAAATTTTATCCTCATGATGCTTGAAGCATTTGGCTTCCTGGATACCTTCTTTAACTTAGTTCATGTGCTGCTTAGTGATGCCTCTACCTAGGTGGATGTCAATGGTTCCCTATCTGATCCCTTCCCCCTTGGTCGATCCATCATACAAGGTTTTCCTTTGGCTCCTATCCTTTTTGTCATAGCCTCAGAAGCCCTTTACTACATCCTTAGAGATTACTCAATTTCCCCTAATGTTAAACACATATATCTTCCCAATAACAACCAGCTTATCAACTACCAATTTGCTGACGACACTGCCATTTTCTTTGAAGCTAGTGCTAATAATTTTGAATCCTTACAATCCAAGCTCAATATGTTTTGCACTATCTCTGGTGCTGAGATATCCCAGGCCAAATCTATATGCCTTGGGTGGGAGGAGCAACCTCCTGAATGGTTTAATCAATACAATTTCCAATGGGGTGGGCCTCATAAAATTGTTAAATACTTAGGCATTCCCTTTTCTATTGAGCCTTCCCTTAAAGACATGGGGTCCTGGATCAAAGAAAAAATTGATAAGTTGAGTAAGTGGCACAACAGATCTTTATCCTTGGCTGGAAGAGTTCAAGTTTTCCAAAAGATTTTATCCTCCTATAGTATCTATTACTCCTCTACTTAGATGTTTAGCAATTACCAAATTCTGGAAATCCAAAAGACTATTAGGAATTTCCTCAGGTCTGATGGTAAAGGTAATAAAAAGATGCATGTGGTCAAATGGGACTAGTGCCACACTGATAAAATCCTTGGAGGGCTTGGGCTTAAGGATCTTAAAATTCAAGGTACAACCCTTTTTGCCAAATGGATCTTTCACTCTATGGATGGTACTGATCCATGGAAAGTGCTTGTTAGACATAATATTGAAAGAGGTATTCCAAGAAAAGCTAAGTCTTGGAGAAATCTCCCATTTGGTGATTTGATTGTTGGTAATTTCTAGCTCAGTGTTCAAGGCTCTACTATTTTTAGATCCATATGGAAAGCCTAGGACCATGTCAGGAAGTTTATCACCAACAAGGCTTTCCATGATGCTAAGCATCTGTATGGTGAAAGGTCTATTTGGTGGAACTTACACCTAGCTGGCAAACCCCTCGCCCTCTCCCAAGGTTTCTTTGCTAGGCCATGGTCTAAGATCGGTATCTCCCATTTGGATGACCTTTATGAACATGATAAGCTTATCAATTGGAATGAGCTTAGGAAAAAATTTAATATTCCAGACTCTCAAAAGAAAACCTATAATATGATTGCCAAGGCTGCTAAGGATTTTCCCACTGACTGTCATGTGGACTCTCATAGATACTTAAAATGCAAATGGCCTAATGGGGTCATTATGACCAGAATTAAAGCCAAAAATATTTATAATATTATTGGGCATAATGAAAATATCATTGATCAAGTTAACAGTATTTGGTATTCCTCCCTTGATGTTGGGGCATGGAAGAAGTATTTTGATATTCTTTGGAAAGGTGTTGTTGAACCTAAAATTAAGTGTTTTAAATGGCTGGCCTTGCTTGACAGACTCCCTATTAAAAAAGATGGTTCTATGAATGATCTCTATAGCTTTTTCAGGATTCCTAAAACTACTAGACATATTTTCTTTAACTGCATTTTTGCTAAGGAAATCTGGAATTTGTTTGGTATTACTTATCCTATAAATGTGAACATTCTGGAAATTATTACTGGAAAAATTGATGGGCTTAAAAAGAATTCAAATTAATTCTAGAATATTCTGTCATCTAACATTCTTTGGTAGATCTGGAAGTGTAGGAACAAGGCAAGGTATCAAAGCAACCCTAGAGCTCTTAGTGAGTTTTTTTGAAAACTTACTTTTTAAATTTTTTTTCTTCAGGTTCACACGAAGATGATGATGGAGAAGGATAAGTTGAGAAGATTCTTAAAAGATGGGCATGCCACCTTCTTTATTTATGAGATGAAACATGGGTATGAATGGATGAAGAACTTTGATGACCTCCAGATGTTTGAAAAGACTTGCAAGAGACTCAATCAAGAAATTAGAAAAAACCTCAAATCCAAGAAGGAGGAGAACCTCATTCTAACTCAAATATAGGAGTGAAAGAACATTGTGTGGATGGAGGGACCTTTGGGGTGGACTGCTTGGGTTGACACCCATTATGATGTGTTACATTAGTTCCTTTTCTTCTATAAACTATGATAAACTGTGTTGTACTCTGAGATTGTGGTGAGGCAAGGCCTCCTTTTTTGTACTCTTTATTGATACTGCTGTATCTATTTTTTTTAATCCCCTTATATATAATACAAAAAAAAGATATAGATAATCCAAGTAATTATGTTTTCAAAAAGTGAAAACCCTAAAGGGAATATAAATTATCTAATTATTAATTAAAATAATTCCTTTATTTTCAATTTCACTTAAAGCATGCAAAAACTCAACTTTATAATATCAAAGCAAAGTGTTAAATTTAAAATGCATGAGATAATATTTCAATTAAATTAATCAATTAACCATGCAACTTAAAGTGATATACAATAATTCAACTATGTAAAATTAATTACAATTAATTGAATTCAATATTTATTAAATCTTAATTATTTAAATGAAGACTTAATAATTAAATCAATTAATTAAATTTAGGCATTTAATTAATATTTAATTATTAAATAGCCATATATTTCATATATCGATGTTTTAACCTTATTATAGGTGCAATAGTTAACATTAATATTTACCATGAAAATTCATTAAATAAATCAAACCAAAAGCATCATTAATCCATCTAAAACCCATCTAAACAAATAATCAACTGAAATACACAAAAAATGAAACAGAAACCCAACACACACAAACAGGCTCACGAATCCATGTCACTTGATGGATTCAAACACGATAGTCAATAAGATACTTTGTCCATTAATAGGACAAAATAAGGGTTTATGGTATGGATTTGGACCTGAATGGATTTGGACCTGATACTATCTTCCCTCTCTTACCACTGAGATATTGTGATAGGGCACACTCACTCCTGCCAATTCAGGGAAGACGTAGCGTGGTACCTGCAAACTTGTCATCACAAAGATGAGCATAAATGCATATAATATAGAAAACAATGGTTGAGACTAGTTTATCGTGTGGATCTCACCGAAGCAAGTAACTATGACTCTGTCCCATACCATATCAAGCACATCAAACAATAATGAAAAATATACAAATGATCCATGTGCATATAAATCTAGTGTAAGTATTGTCAGAAAACCATAATCAAAATGACATCCTAACATATACATAAGCATCATGAAATAACCATAAATCATATGCAAATAGGAGATATAACACTCTAAGCAATGAATCAATAACATACTGAAATGTGATACATAAATATCCTCTAAAGCATCTTAAATAAACCACACATACATGAAAAGGCCTAAAAGAGTTCGACAACCGAAACTGAAAAGCAAAGTAAGAGGTGGGTATTACATCCCCCTCCCCTAAAACTAGGCTTACTCCTAGAAACCTACAACAAAGATAGAGATATGAATCTCTCAACTGAAAACATCAAACTGAGTCATAAAAGAATCAATGTGTGGGTCCCATAGGACCCTTTCCCAATCTCTGACTTGAACACTGGGGATCATTCCCTACTGAAGGAATGCAGAAACTAGCAGGTGGTCCTCTATCTGCAACCCCACTCATAGGAGCATGATACATGGATGGAGGATGATCAAATACTACATACACTCTATGAGACACACCAACATCCCCAACTATAGGCTTAGAAGCTACTGGCCTCTGTTCTGAGAACTGTGATGCAAGCTGAGGACAATTGGCCGCAATGTGACCCAGCTGCCCACAAGAATAACAACCCCCTCTACTACCACCTCCTCTAATTGAAGGTGCACTAAACTGCTAAAAACTGCCCCCACTAGCATCCTGATGTGAATTCTGAACTGACCGATCAGTCCTATTGCGCATACTGCGCTACCAGTTGCGAGAGTTCCCTGACTAAGAACCAACACTAGTGCCATGAAAGAATCTCTTACCCTGTTGGCTTTTGTTACCCTTCAAAACTGTAGGAGGGCTCCTAGAATTTCTAGCTCCCTGAGATTGATTACCTCTGTTACTAGGTGCTCTAAACTGTACTCCCAACTGTCCACCATGGCCCAAAGCTAGGTTTGCCTCCGCAAGGGTATCTTTAATAACCACCTCTCTGAGGTTTGTAGGCTCAAAGAGTCTAACTTCCCTAATGATGCATTTATTGAGTCCCCTAAAAAAGTGCTGAACCATAAGGGCTGAATCCTTACCATAACCAGCATACTACTTGAGCTGAAAGAATCGACACTCATACTCTACCACTGTTATAGTAAACTACCTCAAGTTATGGAACTCATCCACCTGCTGTTGCCTCCACTAATCTAAGAGGAAGTGCTCTCAGAAGTTCTCAAGGAACAACTCCCAAGTGGCTGTACCCATATGGAGTCCTAACTTCTCCTCCTCTATCTTCCACCATGAAATTGGAGAGTTGCATTACTACATACCTAGCTTTAGTATTGCTACTAAAGGGATGCATAGAAAAAATCCTCTTTAATGTGATAAGCCATGTCTCAGCTTCAAAACCTATTCCTTTCCCATCAAAGGGAGTAGGTGGAACTCTCATGAGATCCCTCATGTGGTTCACTGCCACAACCTTAGGATCCACTGTAATAGTCCTCCTTGGAGGGCTCCTAGATCTCTCCCTCTCTCTTTTCTCTAACTGAGAATGATGTGAAGCATCATTATCCACTCTAACTTGGTCAGGAAAGTGACTCAATATCGCCTTCAACATTTTCCTAGTGTCTCGCTCTACAGACTCAGCCCGACGCTCATCCCTCTGCTCATCTCTGCTCTGCTAATGAGTGCTATCCCGAGTGACACTCGGGGAAGGATTGTGATTCCTACCCCTCCCATGACCATCAACTCAGCCTCTACTATGACCTCTAGTAGATCTCATCTCAGACATGGCTCCTCAATCAACCAGAGAACCAACAACAACTCAAAACCAAAACCAATAATATCAAAAGGAAATAATCACAAAGAAATGGTTTTAAATACATAAGAGTTTTATGTCTATGTTTTTTCCAAGTTTAAACCAAAAGACAACTAATGGGAATACAAATTCCCAGAGCTCCCAGTGTAGAAACATGGGATCTGATACCAAGTGTAATGCCCCGCTAGGGAACCCAAAAGAACTAACCTAAACTTGACAATGAGTTAACATGATAATTTTTTTTAATGTTTAAAAACAATAATGATAACAATGCAAAAGTAATGCAATGCGATACATGACATACACATAAGTACAACTCATACATAGATACCAATCCTTGAGGGTTCCTTGACGTAGAATTACTTAAGCAAGATAATCTACAAACACAACTATAAATAGCTAACACGAAGGATACAACAAGTGAATCCAATAATATACATCTCATAACTCACATCCTCTGCACATGGTGCAGGGTATGTAGTAATCACTATAATACAATTATGATACAACAACTAATATAGGTATCGCATTCGATACACTATTACAAGATTAAAACTAAAATGATAAGATCAAAACCTCCAAAGATAAACATGATGAGAACAACACAATACATCCTCCAAAGGATGTCAACCAATAAAAACATATGGTACAAATATACAATTTATGAAACTGGACTAGTCTCCATAAGAATCAGAAGATATAACTACAACAAGGATCATCCAAGCATGAAGAAGAACTGTTAGAATCTCAATGGTAATAAGAATCACTACCACCTGACTACGTAGAACTAAAGGTCCACTCCCACCATGCTGAGGAGATAATAACAAGCCCACTCACACAGGTATATAACATGAAGGCAAACAAAGGTATACAAGCCATCATAAAGAACACATAGGAAGATCCTAGAAGCTTTCTGATCACAACGAGAAAAACTAAAGAAAAAGTGTAAGGACGGAAAGATCAAGACAACTGGAAATCCAAGATCAAAACAAAGGTACATGATCCAAAGATAAAGGAACATACATAAGATATCCAAAACACCAACATAAACCAAATATTGAGTCCAAAATCCAAGTGTCAAAGACACAATCCAAAAAGGAAGAATAGGTAATATGGAGGAGACTTAGGCTACATTCTATGGGAGTGTCATCACATGGTGAATAACTTGAGTTACCCTGGACTGGCCTCTTTGGACCCCAGACCTCCCAATCATGACTCATGCGGAGCTAGCATGCCCTCTCTCAAAGATGAGGAATCTAACCATACCTACTCTCTAGTATCAACTCATTCTTATCCTTAGTCTATATTAGCACTCAAGGCATAAGCGAGGCATCATGATCAATCTTGTATTTAATGTTAATCTCAAGTTTTATTATTACATTATCACTTATTAATAAACTTATGATAGGTCACCCTGGACTAGCCTCTTTGGGCCCCAAAATCCTATTGTAAGCCACTCCCCTAAGATGCACCTAACTAACCACCCCCTAAGCTCAATGTCAAATATAATCTCATAAACTCATAAATTGGTTCCTACCCATATAGGAACTATTGGTTCTCAACTAACCATAACAATATGAGACAATCTCAAAGGATCACATATCCTGAGTTCTGAAACACTAGGTTCAAAAAAGACAAATGAACCAACAACATAATAAGACACATGCATTGGAAATCCATGCAAGACACCATGACGAATCAAGTCCCAAAACCCTAACAGACTCCCAACATGATAAGGTTCACAACAAAAAGGACTATACACATCATTCCAATAACATCTAGATTAATACATCATGACATGGTAAAACACATTTCCAGAGGAGCTAATCAGACACACATTGATAAACAAATTTTTAACCCTAGTTATAAAAATTCATTTATCTTATACAATTACTAAGATTATAATTAAATCTTCAAGAGCATGCAAACAAAGCTCCTATATAGATTAATTTATAAAGTCTGGCTCATATAAAATAGTCTAACCCATAATTACTAACATCTGACTATAATTACAATCAAATGGAAATAGTCAACGTACTACCTTTAAAGATAATAATACTCAAAATATTAATATCATTTATTAATCATCTTAAAATAACCTCCTTAGAATAAAACAACCACTATATAAAATAATTAGGCAACTAAAATAATAGCAAAATAAAAGTATATATAATAATAATGTTATATAAAACATTATTAACATATACGATTATAAATTAAAATAGCATATTTCCAAAATAATTTTAATTAAGACTAAATCACCCATATTTAAATAAACTAAAATTAACATTAAGTAATATATTAATTATCTAAATAAAAATAAATCTTAATAAAAAACTGAATTTAAACTAATTAAATTTTAATTTAACTAAAACAAAACTTAACAAAAAACAAAAAAACAACTTTATTGGGGGGTCTCGGCCCCACCCCACCTCTATAATCGAGTGGGCCAACAGCCCTGCGGTCCCACTGGTCACAATGGTACTGCCTGCGGGCCCACTATACCAGTGGGTACCGCAGGATTTTAAACCTGCAGCCCACCGTAAGTGGGTACCGCGCAGGGGGTGCGGTGGCCCCCACCACCCACCTCCCCAAAACAATTAATTTTTTATTGTTTTAAACTTAAAGTTTTAAAAAAACATATTTTCTTTTTTTTTTAATACAATTCAAATTTAATATATATAAATTCGTTTATATATATTATTTTTTTTTTCTGGTGAATTTTCTTAATAACCAGATTGTATTTTTTTTTTCAATAAAACAACAAGCTCTATTTTTTTATTTTTATTTTTAATAATAATTTTAAAAGGAGAATTTCTTCCTTTTTCAAGGGCAATTTTATAAGCTATATTTTCAATAATATAGGCTTTTTTTTTCAATAAAAATCCTAAATAAACAAGGAGGGATTTTTAATTTCTCCTACATGCAATATGATAAAAATAAGGAGAATTTCTAATTTAATATTAATAATTTCAAGAAGGGTTTTCTTGTTTTCTAGCATGCAAATTAACTCTGTTTTCTTGTTTCCTCTCAGATCTGGACTCAATTTTGGTAAGCACCCGATGAAGGAAAGTTTTCTACTCTTCAAGAAGAGACAAACACGAATCTGACGGTTTCAAGCAATTCCTCCAACAATAACTAATTTTCATCCAAGAAGACATTTTGACTCAAATTAAAACCCTAAGGGCAATTCCAAACAAAATTCTTTCATACGAAAACCCTTATGCCCAATGGGCATTCAATACCCAAAAATGAAACCTTAATGCTCACAATCACAAATATGATAAGCAACATGGAGGAAAGCACAAATTGAAACCAAGACCATATTTCTCAATTCTAATTCATTGAAGTTACCAAATACTCAAACAAGGAAGATCACACAAAGAGTCCTAGCTTTCAGATGCATTGAAGACGGGAATATGAAAGCTAGAATTCAAAAGATGAAGACCCTACCTCAATAATTGATGAGAAGCACAAATTCACAATCCAAGCAAGAAGAATCCACAAATCCAAGCAAGCTTTCTCAAAACTCCAATGACCTGATTTCTCCTTCTCCCTGATTGAACAACCTTTAAAAAGGCTTCCAATCCAAAGATATAGATAATCCAAGCAATTAGGTTTTCAAAAAGTGAAAACCCTAAAGGAAATATAAATTATCTAATTATTAATTAAAATAATTCCTTTATTTTCAATTTCATTTAAAGCATGCAAAAACTCAACTTTATAATATCAAAGCAAAGTGTTAAATTGAAAATGCATGAGATAATATTTCAATTAAATTAATCAATTAACCATGCAACTTAAAGTGATATACAATAATTCAACTATGCACAATTAATTGAATTCAATATTTATTAAATCTCAATTATTTAAATGAAGACTTAATAATTAAATCAATTAATTAAATTTAGGCATTTAATTAATATTTAATTATTAAATAGCCATATATTTCATATATCAATGTTTTAACCTTATTATAGGTGCAATAATTAACATTAATATTTACCATGAAAATTCATTAAATAAATCAAACCAAAAGCATCATTAATCCATCTAAAACCCATCTAAATAGATAATCAACTGAAACAAACAAACAACTGAAATAGAAACTCAACACATACAAACAGGCTCATGAATCCACGTCACTTGATGGATTCAAATAAGATAGTCAATTAGATTCTTTGTCCATCAATAGGACAAAATAAGGGTTTAGGGTATCGATTTGGACCTGATACTATCTCCCCTCTCTTACCACTGAGATATTGCGATAGGGCATGCTCACTCCTGCCAATTCAGGGAAGACGTAGCTTGGTACCTATAAAATTGTCATCACAAAGATGAGCATACATGCATATAATATATCAAACAATGGTTGAGACTAGTTTATCGTGTGGATCTCACCGAAGCAAGTAACTATGACTCTGTCCCATACCATATCAAGCACATCAAATAGTAATGCAAAACATACAAATGATCCATGTTCATATAAATCTAGGGTTAGTATTGTAAGAAAACCATAATCGAAATGACATCCTAACATATACATAAGCATCATGAAATAACCATAAATTATATGCAAATAGGAGATATAACACTCTAAGAAATGAATCAATAACATATTGAAATGTGATACATAAATATCCTCTAAACCATCTGAAATAAACCACACATACATGAATAGGCCTAAAAGAGTTCGGCAACCAAAATTGAAAATCAAACTAAAAGGTGGGTATTATAGAATGTTATTCCCTAAACCTTTGATGATGATAAAAGGATGTCCTCGAATGACTATTATGGGTAAACCTAAAGATCCCTTAGATTTCTTTGATAACACAGATTCTATTTCACATGCTTATTGTACACAGAATAATCCTCAACCTATTGTTCCAGCCTTTTGACCTCCTTCTCAACTCGTGCTTCCTAAAGCACCTAGGTTACCTTCTTCCTTTAAGGAGTATGACTTAGTTGAACAATTACGTGCTACTGCAGCCAAGATATCTTTATGGGAATTTCTTCAAAATTCTCCTACATATCATGAGGTATTACAAAAAGCTCTATCTACTCTTCCAGATCCACCTCCTAATCAAGAGAACATTAATTCATTTTTGGAGTGCATGCATACTATGCCTTCTATACCTCCTATTGTGTTCACTGATGATGATTTACCTTCTATTGAGGTGCACAGTCAATATGATACTCTTATGGTTGCTATTTATATTAATTAGAGTATCATTTATAGAACATTAATTGACAATAGATCTAGGCTTAATGTCTGTAGCAGTAGCATAAGTCAACTAATTTAATCATGTAGTTTACTGTCTATTAAAATTAGCTTGTAGAAACATAATAGTAAAACAAACCATAAGCATTCACACAAGTTGACACAAGTATTTAATGTGGAAACCCAATATGGGAAAAATCACCAGTAACATGCTACCAAGTTTTCACTCTTCTGAAGTGAGCTCTGTGAGGAGCCAACCCTATTAAAGGTTACAATAACACACTGGTAGGTGTGACCTGGTTAAAGGATTTAATCACCCTGTCAGGAGTGGCCTTGTTAGAGGACTTAGAACATTCCACCTGAATGTCACCTTGTTAGAGGATTTATACAAATAACTATTAGGTCAACCTTGTTAAAGGATTTAACTGATACAATGGTTAGAAAGTAATCAGCAGTTGTGATCTGATGCATACAACTTATTTTGTAATTCAGATCCAATTACAGCTTTGATGTTAACTTACTGGATAGCCTGCATTGTCAATTCAACCTTCTGATCTGCTTGGAAATCCGTCAAGCAATCACACATGCAACTCTTTGCTTCTGTATTCATCCTTCTTTGTTAGATCATGCGAAATAGTAAATCAACTATGCAACCCTTTTGCATACATACATGTACTTCACATTTAGCAGCACACTTCAGCATCCTTAATGAATAACCCCTTGAGGTTATCATATACCTCTATGTCTAGGTCAGATAAACATTTTGTCACTTAAACAAGATCGTATATCTTAGGTTAGGTTAGATCCAATGGATCATTCCATCTTTGCATTATATTTACTTCTCCAAAGTAGTCTCTAATTAAATCTTGAAACTATGCACTAATTACGATTACCCATACATTAAATGACGTGGATCAATCTTTAATTAACATTACATATCTCAATAAAATTAACTATGTTGGCCAGAGATCTCAAATCTCATCATTAATCTAATTACTGTAAGTTGGCCAACATCACTATTTTCACTCGACAATTTCACTAATGCTCGGCATTAAAAAACTTTGCTCGGCACAAGCAATTTTGCTCAGCACAAGCAAGTTTGCTTGGCACAAGCCAAACTTGCTTGGGACAAAACAGTCAGAAAAGCTATCTTTGAAAGATAAACAACTAATTGCTTTGCTAGAGTGCCAACTGATCAAGTACCCTTTTATTTTCCTTAACTCAACCATTCACTTGGTCTTCTTGTTAAATCTTCTTCATCAACAATAGATAT